>JBBMKE010000001.1:7247312-7263418 GCA_037834125.1 Lippia alba | reverse complement strand
AGGGAGTATGAAGAATGTATTGAGAGAGATGGATCGGATGTCGTGGCTATTAATAATAAAGCTCTTTGTTTGATGTATTTGAGGGATTTGTCGGATTCGATTAAGGTTTTGGAGAGTGCGTTGGAGAGGGTTCCGACTGTGGCGTTGAATGAGACAGTTGTGGTGAACTTGTGCAGCATGTATGAGTTGGCTTATGTGAATCATGCGGATACGAAGAAGACTCTTAGCACTTGGATTGCGAGAGTGGCTCCGGATGACTTTGATACTTCTTGTACCAGAATATGAGGTATGAATTTTATGAAATGCAGTGTATTCTTTATCAGGATTTGATGTAGTTAACTACTTAGCTATTGTTTGTATTGTGAGGAATGAATCATTCAATCTGAAAAGCATTTTATTGTGTGATTATGTAACTCTTTGCTCTGTTTTGTAATAATTTGATGGAACAAGTATGCCACTTTTCAATGTATTTCATAAGATATGAGAATTTGCTCTCAGTGAAGGATTTTTTTGGTGATTCTCTTTTTGCATTCTATCTTGAATTACTAGCTCTTATTGGTGATGATGACCGTTTTGTTATCTGCATGTTTTACTTTATGCTCTGTTTTGTTTGAATTATTTGATGGGACGAATATGCTACTTGTCATGTGTTCATTTACGATATCCGAAAATGTACCATGTTAGTTAGGAATTAGGTTCGTATGTTGTCTACCAGACTTCAGGCTATTTATGTCATAACATGAATTTTAATATCCAGTTTTGGTTAGTTTTACAATTACTGTTCAGGGCTGGATTACTAATTGAATGTGCCTGTTGTTATCTAAGAATTATCTAGACGACTTCAGGATCTACAAGAACCTGTACATTCAACCCTTTTTACATATCTCTTGAAATTATGTGTTTGTTCCTGATTTATTTCCACCTTACTTCCCTGGAGCAGTTATCATTGACTACTTGGGGTTGAGTGTTTGAGAGATGTCCTTACATTATTCGGCTTTATGCAGATCTCTAGATGGTGGTATTGACAAGGGTGATGAAGGGATAGAATCTCGACAAATCTGTAAGGATACACACAGGTTTTGTTCACTGTGACGAATGCAAACCATTCTCGAGCTTAACTCACTTTAACTTTTACAAATTGAGAGCTTGTCTGGATAGTTTTATCGTGTAATGGATTAAAAATTCTTAAAACTCCCACTTGTCTTGCGTTTTGACCAAGTGGTGGTAGACTTCAAATGAGCTAATGTTGATTCATTTGAAATCCTTCTCTCCAAATCTCAAGTCGAATACCCCCTTTCAGCTAATTTTTGCGAGAAATTCTATTACTGTTGGCATGTGTGACTACATTCTTTCTGCAATTCCAATTAATAGGCCCAAAATAGCATAAGATATCTAGGCTTGTTGTTTTTGTGTGTGAATTGATTTTTCTGCACATTGTCCACCCAGAATTGCTTCTACATTCCTGACATAGTGGTATTTGCTGGTTTTGCAGATGATTGCCCTTGTTCAATGATGTTCCGAAAACTTGACTCAATTCGGAGCAAATTGTGCCTTCATTTTAAATAGGATAGTTTTACCAAACCCCTACATCAACCTTTGTTCTTGTGGATTGAATAATCGAGAGAAATTCTTTTTATTTTTTCCTCCATTTTAACTCAATTGTACTTAGATGTACTGAATGTGTACTTTCTGATGTGATTTCGTAGGTGATCTCTTGTTTTCTTGTCTGAATTCAGGAAGTCTTGTCTTGCCACCGAGCGATTGTATTGTGTTGAACTACATTAAAAATGTGCAAGAATTTGTATGATGTATATTCATTTACAATTTACTAGAGTTTGTTAAATGATTTAATCTTCTCATTTTCAATAAACTTTCCAATTTCTGTGTGTGGATGGATCAGTTCTCATATTCAAGGTATATTTTGTCAGTTGTCATTAGATTTAAAACCATGAGAGGAAGTTTGTGTATGACTCATAGTTAATTTAACCCCTTTCGTTCATTATACAAAGTTAAATTCCTACTGAATTCATCCGCCAATTTTAACATACTTCCCAATCTGCTCTTCTGATATGAACCTTTTCTAGTGTCTTCCCGTATCTCTCAAGTTTTAACCAGATTTCAATACCAAGAGGCGAAGTTTGTGTAATTATACATAGGTACAGGGGAGGAAAATGTAAGTTGACTCACGACGGTGCTCTAATTCCATCAATGGAAAATAATTCAAAGAATCACTGGCGCACTGTGCAGGTATTAAGCCATACACCTAATTCCTACCATTCTCTTGGTATTAAGTCAGATAGCCATTTCTGGGTACTGTTCAAATTATTTTTTGTCCGCGTTGCCCTTCTTCTGTGTTCTTACATTTATATCGATTTTGAATCACTGTGCGCACCTCTGCCCTAGGATTTGAAGGAATTTCTTGTGAAATTGTTTCGCTGCGCTGCAATTATCTTCTTTGAGGTGCTTTTGTTCTTCATCTGCGAATCACCGGCAAGTACTCCTCTCACCCTTCTCTGTTTTTTCCGCTGTTGGCCACTGGTTTCCTTTGAATCACTAAGATTCGATTGTTTGGGGTTGGATATGCAGGCCCCCTTGTGGGTTGTATCCAGCGGCGTTCTAGCGGCGTAGACTTAGAGTGACAATCAACGCATCACGTCTCGGTAAGGTGTTTCCTCTGTTGTGAGACTGTTGTTTGTTGAGATTGGGTATCGTTTGGCTGTTAATTTAGGACCATTGTGCGTTGCTCTGTAAGCTTGAATGAGTAATGTTTTTGGGTTTCTGTGTGGCTGCAAACATTCGTTCTTTGCTGTTGTATGATGAGATGGTAGATACCTATTTTTTTTTTAAGTGTGAATGGAAGTATGAAGTAATACTGAATTGCAATTGCAGTATGGAGTACAGTTTGGTGATGTACGAGTTGGAGCAGTACTTGGTTTTGAAGGTCTTCTTTTTTTTTTTTAAATTGAACTGTGGATTACATTTGCAGATTGCGAACACCCTTGAAATGGACAATTACACAAGGCTGCGTTATTTAGCTTGGGTAGAATTAGTTCTTAAGCGTACCGCTATCTTCCTGACGTTGTTATGCTTGTTGTATGTGTGGTATACTGAAACTGTGAGGCATGAGAGGAGGTTGCGTAAACGTTCTTCTTCCATCATTGAAAAACAACCCGATCAATTGAAACACTTGCGTCGCTTTACTCTCGTTAGCGATAAAAATTGTATAGACAATCTTAGGATGGATAGGAATGCTTTTTGCCGTTTGTGTTATCTTTTGGAGAACTTTGGGAGGCTCACAAACGAGAGGTTCATCACTATCCCGTGTAAGGTTGCCATGTTTCTTAATATCTTAGCACACAATAATAAGAATAGGGCGGTCATGGGTGACTTTCTGGGTACACCGTTAGCCGGTATTTTCGGCAAACGTTGAAGGCGGTCCTTCGCATCAGCAACATGTCGTTGCAAGCCCCCAATTTATGGTGAAGAATTTCATGGTAAGTTGTTGATTACACGTGAGTTGTAAGAAGCTCTTCAAGATTTAAGACAAATCTTAACCTATTTTATCATTTTTGCTCAGATTTCTGTAGACAATGTTACAAGTGGCCGTTTGCACACATTGATAACCTCGGCTTTCAGTCATAGAGATATGTGGCATCTAGTTTCGAATATGGTTGGACTCTACTTTTTTGGGTTGAGTGTAAGATAAACAGCTTTTCTTATTGCTCTAAGTTTTGTCTCCAAATTCTTGTGTATCTAATGTTTTTCAAGTTATCTGGCTTATTTCCTTTTTGAGCAATTTGCTTTTACGATAACAGAACTTATCGTATTCAAGGATTATTTAGCAAATTAGCAGTTAGTGATTTGTGCGAACTATTCGTTGGCCGGATACGGAGATCTTTTGGACCTGAATATTTGCTGAAATTATATCTGTCCGGAGCTGTTGTAGGCTCAATATTTTATCTGGCATATCATGCCTTCATAGCTCCAGCAATTCAGGTAATGCGTTATCCTTCTGTTTATATGCTGTTTTTTCAGTTCCACGTGTTCTGCTTTGGCATCACCACTACAACTACACAAATACCTTTTCTTTTCTTCATGAGCTTGTGGACTAGTTGAAGTCTCTTTATGATGCATAAATATCAATGACGTTGCCAAACTACTGTATAGCTAGAGAAACATCAGCAGTCATATTTGCACAAACAATATGTTCTTTATAAGTGAGATTTGGATATTTGTTGCTTTACATCTATTGATAGCGCTTCTTTACTTTGTTATCTGCAGAAAAACCAAACGTTTGGTATCGACCCTTCAAAAATTCCAGGACTGGTAAGATATGGTTTCTTTTGTAACTATCATCTTTTCTCTTGAGTACCTTTACAAAATGATACATATACATGTGTGCGTGCGTGTATAGATAGAAACTATGGACTGGACAGACATTCCCTAGTGAACTGTCATAAGATCTCGACTTTTCTTTTAGAAATTTCTATTATTATCATAAGTGGATTTACGTTTGTTGAACATATTTTGGCTTTCAACATGAAATTTGGATGAAAAAGGAAATAGATTCACATAAAGATGTGCGTAGTTGCTTCTCCTTCCATAATTTCTAGAATTTAGTTTGGTCATTGATGATTCTTGTGTTGCTTTTAGGGTGCAAGTGGAGCCGTAAATGCGATAATGCTGCTTTATATATTCCTCTTTCCTTCAAAGACCATTTATTTCGACTTGATTATACCAGTTCCAGCTATTTTACTGGTATGCTCTCACAGCAACATCTTTATACACATAAAAACCAACTCAAAGAAACTAAATTGCTGGAGTTAATTGTTTTGCTCAAATATTTTGCCAGGGAATTTTTAAAGTTGGTAGAGATCTCTTGAGGATATTAGATGTATGTATATTCTTACCATTTCTTTTTCCTTTTTCTGGTAACTTGATTGATGAATTTCACGATGAAATGACTAATGATTCAACAAAATTTATGAAAGAAATATTGGTTTATTTTATCTTCGACTATAGTTGTACTTGCCCAGTTGAAATATGTTGCATCACATTCGATGTTTGTCTATTAAGAAAGAGAAGTCTTTTCATTCTTTATTCTCTGTTCATTTTAATATACATGAACACAAATCCTGCAACATGAATTAACAACGGGCAATGCATTTTATTTTAAACTGACGCACAAAAGATAATATTTCGTTGCAAATGGACAAGATATTGAAGAATTGTTCATACGAAAAATCATAATTATACAGAATTTTTCCACAGAAAAAGACTTTGATTCAAGAATCGAAGTCAATTTGCTTCATACCGGGAAAAAAAAAAAAAAAAGCACAATTAATAACTCGCCATTGGCACACAACAGCTAGTGTTAATTCTTCGTTTGATGGTTACAAGCACGGAAGTAAGGAGTTGCTCGCTTGATTTAGGAGACAATCAGAATATATTACAATTTCACAAGGTCTGAAGCAACTAGGATCGAGATATTGTTGGCCCCAACATACAGAAAACAATATTGTCATGTTCCAGTTTGATGGGACACGGGATTATTTGCCATCACCTCCAAAAAGATAATCCAGGGAAGATCCACCTCCTGGAGCAGCATGGACTTTAGTAGATGGTCGATCCTGCAGTACAAATTTTCATATATCATTTTCACGAAAACTTATAATCAGAATGAGGATGTACCTTATTGATATCTCACAGATAGTAATAGATGAGATTTAACAGTGATCTTGCTGGTTAAAAGTTGCATCACATCAAGTAACAGAACAAATAAATGAACAAATCTCAGCGATCAGGCTGTAATTCATCAAAACGCTCATACTACAAAGTAATGCCAGTGATGGAGTAAGTGATCTTGTGATCACGTGAGAAGCAGAATGAAGATGCAAAGTTAATCACAAAGAGCTCAACGGATAAATTACAATCAGCAGATAATAAAGCATTTACTTTTGCTAGTCCTCTGAGGGAATGTGATTAGAGACCTAACAGCAAAATTGCATTTCTGGTAAACACTTATTTGTGTAAACAAAATCGAACCAGAAAGAATTTTGGCATAATCTTGAAAGGGTCCTTAAATAACCATGTTATGGTTGTCAATTAACGTCCCATATGTGTAACACTCTTAGAGAATAAAGTAACTCCAAAGATTGAGCAATTATGTTGTTGGAACTTGGAAAGCATATATTTCAACAATATAACAATTACATCCATAACAATCAAATGGAAACTCATAAACTCAAAGACTCTGATTATCAAATTAACACCCCAATTCACCACCGCAAAAGAGCAAACAGCCCAACACAAAACCACCTAGTCAATACAAATACAATAACATAACGAAACAACAAACTTACAGTGAGGAAGTTGCCCGTGTTCTGGCCATCAGCCCTAAAGTAGTTATTGTTCGTTTGGCTGCCCTGAATGCCAGCTGGGTTCTGTCTAGCAGGCTCAGCCGGTGGTGCAACGGCAGAAGGCTTCTCCGGGACAACACGACTTGCCACGGGAGCCGAGTCCTTCGGAGCTGCCTGCTCGTTGTTCGCAGCAGGTTTCGGAGCAGGAGCTTCACCACTGCCGAAAAGGTACCCCAGAGAACTCTGACCCCCACCACTGCTCACTCCACGGCCCATTACCTCTTAACGTTTTTGATTCGAACTTCTGCAAAGACAACAGAAGCAATCAAAGATTTCAATCAGACGACAAGGCTTGTGAAAATCAACAAGCACAATTTCCGCTTCAGTTGTTTCCAAAAGTATATCACTCTTTCCAAGAGTGAACCAGCTAACCAAATTCTTCAATTTTCACTCTCTCAATGATCAAATAAAAACCCAAACGAAGAAATACTTCATATTTTTCATCATATGAACTATACTTGCAACAGATCCAGAAGCAGCACAAAAATCAAAAAGCAATCAACACAAAGAATACAGTAACAACATAGCACAGCGATTGCCATCTAAAAAGGGAAACTAAAACCATCAGTAAAATCGGCATAACTTAAATTTCACGCAAGAATTGAAACTCAAGCAGTAGATCTGAAACAAAAAAACAGTGAAGACAAAACACAAACTCAAGTGAAAGAGTTGTTACAGCGAGAGAGAAAGGCTGGCATACCTAGAAAATCAGATCTGCGGAGTGCGGAGAGAAGCTAGGAGAGAGTGAATGTGATTGAGAGAGAAAGCAGTGCAAAGTATTGAGTGTATAATTTGCATTTGAATTAGAGATTTGAATATATTCCCGTGACTGTGACTTTTGTGAGTAGGACTCCACTCCAAAAATGAAAAAGATGACAACTTTTTCATAATTACAAGCTAACTAATTAATTAATAATTAAATTAAATAATTGAAGTTAGGGCAACCCAATATCTAATCATTATTAATGCATAATTGAGGCTAAGCGCAATGGGTTACGTCTTATTAATGCATACATCAACAAATGATTCTTCTGTAGTCTAACTAATATTTCTTTATCTTTGTGGGAATAAAACTAATATTAGTATGGTAAAATTTAAACTTAAATAATCCAATCAAATTCGAACTTAAAACAAATTAACTATAAAATTTTAGAAACAATAAAATTCTTTATTTCCAAAAGAAAAATTACTACTAACTAACTTTTTTTTCCCAGTAGCTACACAAATTCATAAAAATTAATTGTTGGTTAAATTGCTCTCTTAGGAGAGGTCTTTCGTTTGTTGTTCCCACGCTATGCTCAACTCGTTCATCCTCTGCCTAGTTTAGCCAGTGCATTTGCATCCACGAGGTTGTTTCTCGCCTGTTTAATGTGCTTGAACCTACATTCTCAAGGCTTTCGAATGAGATTTTAATATTCTTCAATTACGTGCCCCAATGAATATTCTGCCGTCTTTCCACTTTTAATCAAATTAACCACAATTTTTGAATCACACTACACCTCTACTCTCAAAAAACTCCTATTCCAAGCTATCTTCAAGCCTTCACGAAGACCTAACAACTCAACTATCGTGATGTTGGCTTCCCTATGTTGTGTTACCTTCTTCAGCCATCGGTCCTCCCAAATATTGATATTCCGACCATTTTCAACCCTCTAAATAATATTTTGTTGTATATATATCAAACTCCGCACAATACCTTTTCATAGCCTGCAAACATCCGAATTAAGATTATGTGTTAAGATGTAACTCCCTTGAAATAATTTGCTTTAAAGGACTGTCCATATGCTTTTATCTTCTTTCAAAACTTTTCATCCAACTTTCACAAGCATGGAGTTGTTACTTTTGCAGGCCTCTTTGAACCTCAATCCTCCTCCTTCTTTCCTATGGATTACTTTGTCCCATCCGATCAGATGGGTTTTACGTCGGGACACATTTGTAGACCAAAGAAAGTTTGTGTTGATTTGATCTAACTTATTACAAATCTTAGCGGGACACCAACTTGTGTGCATTTGATAAATTGGATGAGCGTCATTCTTCCCGCCAAGTTGAGATTTTTTGCCTTCCAATTAGTGAGTCTTTTATGAACTCGTTCTAGCACTTCCGCAAAATTGTGTCGTTACCTAGATTCATTCCTCAGTACTTTCCTATGGCCAGTGTTTCTTCCATTCCCAACCGTTGAGTGATAGAAGCTCGGTTGAGCTGAGCTGTTTGCGGCGAGAACCACACCAAGGATTTACGGCTACTAACACAGAGTCCCGAGGCTTCGCAAAATTGGTGAATTATGTTCTAAATAGCCACAACATTCGCCATTGTTGCCTTCGCCGCGAGGACCGTTTCATTAACAAATATAAGATGACTGATTTTAGGATCCCCTCTACATGCCGCCATCGGAATCCAAATTCTATTTCCTACCACTTCCTCTATCATATAGCTCAGGCGCTCCAAACACATCACAAATAGATTAAGAGATAGAAGATCTCTTTGTCCGAGCCCACACGTCACGAATAGATAAGGAGATACTATCCGTTGGGTCCCCATTCCAAAGAATTTGGGGTCAAACAACCGTTACCGACTCCATGATAATTTTTACCAACTGTTCAAAGAATTGAACAAGGTGAGTGCTTATTTAAAGAATCTCCAGCCTATTTTATCATAAGCCTTCTCTAAATTGATCTTCAATAGCATGATTCCTTCTTTGCTTTTTGTTATGCACATAGTATGCATGAGTTCTTTAAACGTAAGGATATTATCATTTGTATTTCGTCCGGTATGAAAGAGCTTTGGAATGGTCAATAATGTTAACCACAAAATTTTAAAAACTTGGTGATGATCTTTAAAGTGACATTCAACAAGCCAATTAGAAGGAAATCACTAGCAAACAAAATGACAATCCTTTCCCTTGGGAAGTGCAATGCCATTGTGTAGTGTCAAATAACATTTCTCCCCTTAAATTATTTTTGACAACCACCCCAACCCCCAAGCTACATCAATTCAAATAATCCGAAAGTAAATCAGCAGCAGAAAAGAGAAATCAATCGAACCAAGCCAAAGTCGCGTTCCTAATTAATTTATAGGTCACTCTATTGGCACCACGGCAAATAGAAGAGAATTTCACCACATCAAAGGAAGAGCAAATAGCACGAACGTCTCCTAAAATATTTCCGACAATAGAAAGATCTTCCCCGCCTAATTGAAGAAGGTGCATCTTTAAGGATTGCCTTGCGCCACCCGAAGTCTCTTTCCCCTTAAATTATAATACTTAAAAAATTGTACATTCGTATAAGCATTTCCACTTCTGTGCGAATAAATCAAAATTTTCAAAGTAGACTTAAAAATATCTTGCAGTTCAAGATGATATTTTTAAATAGATTGATCATCAACTCAAAACCTCAAATGAGGAAAATGGCCTATCTGATTCCACAATAATTTTCTCAAATGAAAGCTAAATGGAGGTAGATATGAATGCAAAAGAGTTCTGAACTCTGCCATCATCGTGATTGAGACATCTCTCGATTTACACCTCTATCCAGAACCAGCACCAGCAGATCTCACGTGTTGATACAAGATTATAAATGAGAAAACACAAATACATTGTACAGTCCGAAGTATTATTCTTTTTGTAATAAAGTTGCGCCGCATTCACAAAAACCCTCTGGTCTTTGAGCCTTCATACCCTCCTCAAGTGAATAAAGTTTCGGTTTTGCCCCCTTTATCTTTGTTCAATGGAGGCACTGGTAGCTTGACCTGAGCTGTTAGCAATTGGAGATCTGCTGGGTTTTGAGCTCACTGCTCCATTACGAATTTGTATTTCTGGGTATTTTTCTATTCTTCTCATTTTGCACTCTTTTTTCTAAATTCTTGTTTTTCTTTTATTTCTCATATGGTGAATGTCTCTAAAATGTGTATTTTGATGCTAAATGCTTGTAATTTCTAGTTTCTTGGTGGCTGCTCTTGGACTGTTTTATCCTTTCCCAATATGATGTTTTAATACAGTTTGATTGCATTCTTAGTGCACTAATTAAGGTAAAGTATTAAGCTTTTATGCCAGCAACTCAGTAATGTTTCAATTGAAGTAGTGGGGGGAAATGGAAGAAGTGTTTTGGGGGATAGTTTGAAGAAAGTTAGCTAAAAACGAGTCAATATGAGATTTCAGGGTTTCAGTCATTTTGGGGCAATTATTTCCAAGATTGTCTTTTTTGTTCTCCTTTATTTGGAATATGCTTCACCTTTTGGTATGGGTATCTGTGTGTTGTCTCACAGAAACTTTTCTCAGATATGAAAGTTATTGTTTGAATTGTGGATAACAATCTGCTGTAAAATGTTTTCTTTTCTCTTATTTCTCAATTGTCGCATTATTTTCATTCTGGTGCAGGATTTAGATGAAAAAGAAGGAAAGGGATGAATAAGCAACAATACTCGGTTTGAGTGTACTGCTTGGTTCTGATCATAGTGAAAACAGAATGGATCAAGTCTCGGATAGAGGTCAGTTGATTTTCATGATAGTTATATTTTTACAATTATAGATGTGTTACTAAAATGATAGTGAATCCTCCAGGTGCTTGTTCTTGTGAGGACACGAATAAAATTAAAGAGCTAAAGAATTGTTGTGGTTCTGTCGGAATTAGTGAGGTGTGCCATTGCTCTCCTGTATGTTATGACCATCCTAGTTCTAGTGAAATAAGCACAAATTCTGTTGCCAAACCGTGTGATAATGTTGTTCAAGAAGGATCTGAGCCCATAAATGATAATGTTGATATTAGTTTGACTGAGAAAAATGATGGCAATGAAGTTCTGGTAGAGGATGCAAGTATACTTACATACCAAAGAAGGAAAAGACCAAAAAATGCAGAGCCGTCTGAATTTGAATCAGCTTCACCTTGCTGTTCCGAGGGTATGAGTGAAAAATTGGTGATTCATGAAGAAGGGAATTCAATCGAGGGTGTTGAGAGGGATATTTCTTCAAAAAATGATGAAAAGATGATGATCGACAAATCAAATGGAGCAACAAGTGGAGACCATAATTCTGGTATGCTTGAACATGAGGAAAAGTCTATCGCAATAAATGTTGATCTCTCTGTGAAAGAGTTGGATGGTCGAAAAAGTGATGTGAATGATCTTTCCTTGAAAGTGTTGGATGATCTAAAAGTTGCTGTGAATGAAAGCATAACCGTGGCAGTGAATAGAGAGTTTGCTGGTTATAAGGGAAAGAAACTTCTTGTTCTTGATCTAAATGGTTTGCTTGTTGATATCTCTTCGTATGTTCCTTATAATTATGACCCAGATGATATAATAAATAAGAAAGCAGGTAAGAAATGAACTACCTTGAAACTTAATGCTACAGATTGATGCTTGGCAGTTTTGTGACTTGGTTTTTTATTCACTTGTCAGTTTTCAAGAGGCCATACTGTGATGATTTTCTCAAGTTCTGCTTCGAGAAGTTTAATGTAGGTGTCTGGACGTCGAGAACCATGTACTCTTCAACCTTTGGCTTGTCGTGATTAAGTCTCTCTCTCTCTCTCTCTCTCATATCTTCTTCTGTAAATGATCAAACTTATTTTTTATTTGTTTTTTTTTTCTGTTCTTAGAAAATGTGATCAGTCTAACGTGTAGACGTGCTTAATTTGTGTGATGATTTGGATTATTTGCAGGAGAAATGTTGAGCCAATCCTGGATTTTCTTTTAGGGAATGATAAGCACAAGTTGCTTTTTTGTTGGGTAAGTTGTCTTCTTAAAATGCCAGGCTATTGTTGGAAATCATACATTTCGAGCAACATAAATTTATATATCGAAAACTTGTGGATGTATCAACACTATGAGAAGATAATGAAACAGATACACTTATACGGGCATTTTCGTCATGTGTTTTTGCTAAACCAATTGAAGGAAAAGTCAGAATCCTCGACTTTTGCAAGTTTGCTCTAGCTTACAACTGAGTTTTTTGCAGGATCATTCTCATTGTACAGATACAGGCTATTATACTATTGAGAAGAGGCACAAGCCTCTACTGTTAAAGAAATTGAAGAAGTTGTGGGACAAGTGTGAATATGATCTTCCGTGGGAGAAAGGAGTTTATAATGAATCAAATACACTTTTGTTAGATGATTCTCCTTATAAGGCCTTATCCAACCCAGTAAGTTTATGTTGTTATTTTTATTTTTTAAATGGTTTAGATTAAACTTAACCTTTTAGAATACTTATAAAGTTCGCTTAATACGTTTCTTCAGCAGTACACTGCAATCTTTCCCAAAACTTACCATTTCAGAGATGTGGGAGACAATTCATTAGGTCAGTTCTCTATTTTCTGCAACTCATAAATGTAGCAAATGTTATATATTAATATTAGGGATAATGATGCAGGCATTAGCATACCGTTGTAAGATCTGTCTAATTACAAAAACTTCCCCTGTGGTTTGAGAAATTACAAATACTTCCCCTAGCACACCTTGAGATTTGGCGCAATGCGTGCTATTGTAGTAATAATTTTAAATTCCAATGTTGATAATAAGTGTCGAGCGCAAAATAGGATTTTCATATTAGAAAAAATAGACATGATATCATAGAAATCCATCGATCAAAATGTAATGTAAATTCTTTGACGAAGAAAGTTATTATAATTTCTCAAACCTCAGGGTATGTTGGTGTAATTGTTTCTTACTATTATTATTGTTCTTATTATTCGATTTCTTTTTCCCGCTTTCACAGGGCCCGGAGGTGATCTTCGTGTTTATTTGGAAGGTTTAGCAGCAGCAGATAATGTACAAGAATATGTGAAGCAAAACCCTTTCGGACAGAGAGCTATAACGGAGAAGAATTTGTCTTGGAAGTACTATCTTAAGGTTATCGAAGCTAGTTCAACACCACCAAGACAAATCGAGGAGGAAGATCCTTGATGATAATGTACATTGCAACGTCTGAAACAACTTCCTTTCGATCCAAAACAAAGTGTCTCGCCTCCGATAGTTTTCGTAGCTGAGAAGTCGGGGGGCCATCTACTGAAGGTCTACTGTTTTTTGTTCCTCAAAACTATGCTCAACTTTCTTTCTGAAAATTGTATCTTCTTTGTCACAACATAAGTGTAAGCTTATTACTAACTTTATGTTTAGCACATTGATGATAGTTTTTTTTAGGTTTTGGTAAATTTTGTAGCAAATATTGCTCTTTTGCAGTATGGATTGAATTGGTTTAGAATGAGGATTAGACATGCAGTTGTCACACGAATCAAACGTTCTTTTGTTGTGTTGTATTGTGTCGGATATGGTGTCCGTATCGTTGTGCAAGTCTCATAATTGGATAGAAATTGTTACCAACCATATGGTTGCATGTGCCTTTCTACAATGTCAAACATAAAATAAATTATTTTCTTTTTATTTAAGTTGCAATTTATGAAGATTAAATTGGCCTAAGTTGTTTGAGATAGTTATGCTCAATTAGTGGCACTTGTTTATTTGCAGAGTCAAAAGTATTTTGCAGAGAAGCAAATTAAAATAATCATAAACAAATGTTGACACATATAATTTTATATTTTTAGACCCTCCCTTCTGTTTTATCAATGTCGATAGATCTGTATCACCTTTAATAATTTCGATTGCTTAGGTTGTGTTTGTTTGATGATTATTTAGTTATTTTTATTGGAGAAAAGATGTAATCAACTTTAAGCTAGGAAAGTGGTTGAATAATTCACTGGGAAATTGTTTTATACTTAGTAAGGTAAAGTTCAATTGTGTCCCACTTTCAGAAGAGATACATACGGCTTTTTTTTAAAATTTTTTTTTAACGCAACACCCCAAGTGATCTGAGGGAACCGAATCTGGATCTTTGTCTTAAGAAAGAACGTGAGTCTTTACCTTTAAGAAAGAAACATACGACTTAATGATTAATATTCGTACTTGTGAGTTGTGAATAAATAGATTACGGATTTGAGCCTCACTGAGAGTAGTTAGAGGATCAAAGTCGATCCTCTTAAATTTAAATTTTATATATTATTAAAAATAATTTTAATTCGAATTTAAATCTATTAAGCCTTAATTCTAATCCGAATTAAGCTCATTAAAGGTTATATAATGTGGCGGTCATATTAACACTTATAATATGATTGATGAAAATTTTTATAATTGTAATCAATAAAAGAGGCCGGTGTAATATAGTTTTCTATATTAATTAGTTGAGCTTCATTAAATTGAGTGGGGATTAAATGGAAATACTATAAAAGGTCAAGTGATCTAATTAAAATGAAAGTGCAATTATTTTAATTCAAAATATAATAATTGATCCCATCTAGAACTATTCAATTAAAGGGGGCAGGTTAAATTATACCCCACGTTTATTAAATCAATATCATTATACCTAATCAATTGCAGACGAGATCTAGTACACTGTACACTTTGTGCACATTCTTTCTTTAGAAAAACATTAATTATGGGTACTCTCAAAAGGAATTATCCAATACCAAGAAGATGCTTTGGTTAATTACACATATCCCATTGGCTAGTTAAATATTATATATATTTTATAAGAATAATTTTTATAGTTAAGGACAAGATGTAGTTAAGAATCATTTAGCTTTATTGAGTTAAACATTCATTTATACAATATTTTTTTGATTGGTTAAAACATTTTTTAAAATATTAAAATGTTCAACCTTGGAAATGATTGAAGTCATAATGTATGGATACGAACACGACGATATAAATACAATACGACACGATATAATAAAATGATATTTTTAAAAACATTCGTAGATGAGAAGATCCAAAGAATAATGACCCCATCCAACTATGGATTCTTTTGTTTTTGTGAATGCAATTAAATCAACCAAACAACATTATGTAAACTCTTCTTTTAAAAGGAAAATGATACAATTTCCACCTCCCCTTTCTGTTTCACCTTGTGACAAAAAGGACTAAAATATATAAATTAAGTTAATAGGTTTTATATGTTAATTAAAATGTTAGAAAAGTAAGAAATAAATAATATTTTTTTTGGATACATAAAACTTTAGTAACACCTATAAAGCCTCAAAAGTTTCCAAAAAAACCTTAACCCCGGCTTTATTTAATGATCTCTTGATATTGAAGTAAATAAGAGAGTGCTTACTCATTATCTAATAAAAAATATATATATTTTTAGTTTTATTAGGTCAATAGGTTTTAGACTTTAGACTTTAGAGGGTACATTTAACCATCCTTTTTTTCAATTTTGTACTGTACTTAGTTGAGCTATTACCCTATGAAATTCAAAAGTGGCAAATTAAATCTTTTTATAACATGTTGAAAAATAATATAATTTTACAGTTCGACCATAAAATAATTTAATTAATTACAAAAATTTTTTTTGTACCCACAATTTTATTTTGATAGATCATCTATAAATTTATAAAAAAACCTGTATTGAATAATAGTCTAAATAGAATTTCGTAAATTCTCAAGGGTTGATAGTTTGACCTAACCTTAGAGAGAGGGGTAGTCACTTTTACTCTTAAATTTTAATATTCAAAATGATTTTACAACTTAATAATTTGACCAAACTCCATTTCAAATTTTAGACACGTTTACTTTATTATTTATCTGGAGGTTAGTTAATTAAAATGCCAGTTTAGGTTGTTTACTTTGTATTGCTATGGGCCTGTTGGTATTCTTTGGGCCTTTAGTTGCAGTAGCTTGTCAGTGGTCTAATTAGACCCACAAAATT
>JBBMKE010000001.1:7231093-7247212 GCA_037834125.1 Lippia alba | reverse complement strand
GATAATTTCACTTGTTTAATATTTATCTCGAGTATATACTTGTTAGACGTATTAAATTACCCATTTTGATTATATCATTATTTGTATTTAATTAATAAACAGATTTTTTATATACTTTTATACCTACGATATTGCATAACTCTAACATATATTAGTTGAGATGAAAATATTACATTACGAGTTCTGAAATTTGCAAATTACCTCATTTCATATGGATTTTTATTTTACGAGTGGATTGATAGTCTTCTTACGGTCAATTTTAAATTTGTAAAAATTTGAAAGAAGTGCATTTAATATTTTAATTTAATATATTTTAATATTGTTGAGAGTATATCGCAAACTGTCAGTTAGCACAATGTGTCGCTCCTTGATGGTCCTTTGGGAGTTTCGCTAGACCATAGCTGCATGTTGGATGTATCAACCCATAACCCTGTGCTCGACCAAGTACTTATAGTTTGAACACTTCATTTCAACTACCTGTCTGATTATACTTCCTTCGAACTAAAAGGTCCCTTAATCAGGTAGCATATTGAGCGAATTAATTAATTTGATTTAGAGAGACAAGTACATGAACCACATTTAATGCATGACATCTTCTTACAAGTTTATTAAATGCCTCATATGCCGTGCAAATTTTTATTTTTTCGTTTTTGGAATCTTAATGGACAAGATTAGATTTAGAAGAATGTTAGGACTTAAGACCCGCATTTGAAACATTCTTGTAGGGGTGAGCATTCGGTAAAAAACCGAAATTTCGGTTAATCAGTTTCGGTTAACCGAAATTTCGATTAGCATTTTTACTAACCATTTACCGAACCGAAGTGCTTCGATTTCGGTTCGCTAAAAACCGAAATATTTCGGTTCGGTTTCAGCTATTTACCAAAAAACCGAAATTGGATATAATTTATCAAAAAAAATCGAAAAATGTAAAAGCTAACGAAATCGAAATACAATTATATAACAACAGAGACTCAAAATAATTCTATATAAAACCAAATGGAATTATATGGCAACAAGTAAGAAAAGTACAACTGCTCGAGACTTCCAACTTCCAGGTTCCACCTCCTGATGCAGCAAGAAAGCATACAACAAGGCCAAGGATAGCATAACACCAAGTCACCAATGGAAATACAATAACAACACTGCAGTTGCTAGCAAGCAAATAAATATCCAAGACTCCAAGTTCAACAGCATAAAACTTTATTCACTTATGCTTGGGTTCGGTTTTTTCGGTAAAAACTAAAAACTTTTTGGTTTTTACCGAAATCGAAAAATTGAAATATCACTAACGGAAACCGAACCAAATTCGATTAGCTTCGGTTCGGTTTCGGTTAGGTTCGGTTTTCGGTTTCGGTTTCTGCTCACCCCTATAGTCAACCATCTCCATTTTAGTCAAGTAAACCCTCCCATAAAATATAAAAGTTCAATCAATTCCAGTATTTTCCCACTTATTGCTTTTAAATATAGGTAGATTTTTTAATAGGAAAAATTACGGCAACCCCCCTATCCTTTGTCACGTTTTGCACTTTCCCCCTTAACCTTTGATTTTGCGCGGCTTTCCCCTTCACCTCTGTAAAACGTATCATTGTCCCCATTTTGGACGGAATCTTGAGGAATATTCCGTTAAACCTTTTCAACAAAATTTTGGCGTGATTTCTAAGGTAAATCTACTTAAATCAGATGTTAAATGTGTTAATATTATACATCAAATCAAAGATCTCGACACAAGGAACACAATGGTGGCTTTGAAACAAAAATCTGACAACCCGAGAAAGAGGAATTAACGGTCAAAGATGGTGCACAGATGACAAAGCTTTGTAATCGAATTCCGGCGGCTTCCGACGATCAATAGGAACGAATGGGGTATGGGTTTTATTCGTCTTGGAGAGAGAAACACGATGGTGGTGGTCCTGAGTCTTGAATCATCATGATGGAGGAGAAATCGACAGTCAAAGTTCATCTTGTATTGGTTCGAACGGAATATTCCGCGAATATTCCGCCGGAATCGTGCAAAAGGAGTAACGTGCAAAAATTTTGAAAGGTGCGGGGGGAAGTCGCGCAAAATCAAAGGTTAAGAGGAAAGTGCAAAACATGTCAAATGACAGGGGTTGCCGTAATTTACCCTTTTTAATAAATATGTCTTCTAATCTTTAGGGCCAAATTGAATAGATTAATATGTTAAGGGAAAAAGTGCTAAAAGGGTATAACTCAAGGGATTTTTATAACGTATGAACATAAATACATTAATATAATCAGAAATATATATTTAAAAAAATATGTTTATCACACAAAAACCATTATATAAATATTCGATAAAAGCATGGAGCACCAAAACAATATCTGAGAATTTCGTGAATTATAAGTCTAGATTTGGGGAGATTCAATGTACGTTGTTGATTGGCAAGATTGGTCCCATTTGCCACCTTGTTAGTATAAATTTATAACTACCCAGGCAGAGGCAGGACAAGAAAAAGGAACATAACGGATCTCCTATGTGTATATATATATATTTTTAGCACACGCATAACCAAATTCAAATTCGGGATTTCGTTCTTAACAATAAATCTATTAACCACTTAGACCAATTATCGTTGGCTTCTCTGCGTACAGTGGCAGAGCCAAAAATTTTATATAGGGAGGTCGATCAAAACATAATACTAAAAAAAAATTTATAAATTCTTTTAGGTGTTGTCTCAATTATTAATAATTTATTATATTGATCCTCACTTGTATTAATTTTAACTGTGCCGAGGGGGTCAATAATGAAAAAATTAATTAAATTACGTATACATATATGTAGATATCGATATAATTTAAAAAAGATGATAATAAATTTAAGGGGGTTCAATTGTCCCCCTCACCACCATGTGGCTCTGAGATACCTTATAGAATGAGATAGTTTGGGAAATTTAAAACTGCTCAATATCCAAAGACAGAACTCAAGCCCAAACTTTAATTAAGGATGAATGAGTCTCTTCCAACCAAGCACAATAAATTGGCAATAAAATCAGACTAGTTGTACTTGTTCACATTATAAAGACAACTAACATAATTTGGTGCCAAAACACTCAATGAGGAAGGTATAATTAAGTATAATAAAGTGGGAGAAACTCATCTATTCTTAATTAAATTTAGGAGTTCAAATTCCAATTTTCATTATAAAGCAATTTTAAATTTTCTAACTAATTAATTCTGAATTTGGACAATGAACAATTTTAAATTTTAGGTATAAATTATAGAACAACTTTAAATATCAAAATGTTGAATTCTCAACCGTAAAGGGCTCCCCTTCACACCCCAATTCGACGAAACAGGATGCAAATTAGGTACACAACGACACTGTTAAAGAAAAGGTGTGCCTTAGACTCAAGAATGACTCTCCCAATTAATCCTGAATTTAGATATGTAACAATTTTAATTTTTTTTAATAAGTGTTCTATCATTTAAAGTGTATAATTCAGCGAGATGAGTAATTGTCTCATCCTTTTATTTGCTTATATATAATTTAGGAAGACGACTAATTTAGTTATTCACTATTTGAGGTATCTATAGTTCAAAGAAGTATTGATCACTCTAAAATACCTCAAAAGTTAAGAAATAAATATAGTATAGAATATATATGATTAAATGCCAATTATTATTATATTTTTTTTCCTAAATGCCAACTTAGTGACATTAAAAAGCATGAAGAATAGAGAATAATGCAAAAATCTATATGTACGTGTGTTTGTATAATGAAGAGGTATTAAAAATGACAGTTTGTGAAATTGACGAACTAGCTATGAATTAAATGCGTTGCCATATAGTTAATGACACATTTAGTTGTGTTTTTTGTTTTTTACTTTTTACATTTTAGTCGGTTGTTTGGCATTGATTACACATTCTATACTATGGCTTAAAATAATAGTAGCAAGCAGCATGCTTGGGCTTTGCATCATTACACAACCCACTTAATTTGGTAAAAGTAATTATATTTATGATCATTGTCGCCGTCATAAATAATAAGGTTTCAGTTCCAAAGAAATTAATATTTTATAATTTTTAGTCCAACAATTAAATATTTTAATAAACATATATATAACTTTCGGCTCCCCAAACCAATAATAATAGTAGTGATGACCAGGGATGTAAACAAGCCGAATCCAAGCCTATTTGTTCCAGGCTCTTGGCTCGCGTGAGTCACTAATTTAAATAAAAAAATAATATATTAATTTTTATGTATAAATAAATATTTAATTATATATAATATTATATATTTATATATTGATTTTTATATAAAATTCATTTAAAAGTAATATATTTATTATATATTTGTATATATATTAGATAAATATATATTATATATAAAAATATATTTAATAATTCAAAAAAAATAATTTTTAATAAAAAATAATATATTTTCTAAAAACTCAAGCCGAACCGAGTGGCTCGCGAGTTGTGGTCGAGACGAGCTTGAGCAAGAAAAAAAAGGTCTAAAGCTCGGCTCAGCTCGGCTCGTTTGCATGCCTAGTGATGACGATTTTAATTATGCTTTTAATCATACTTCACTCTGTACTCATAACAAACATATTTGGTAACTTTCCAGCTTGCATCGTAATTAGAGGTACAAACTACAAATGAATTATTATCAATTTCATTCTTTTGGAACAATATGGGGCAAGATGTTAATATATATGCAAAGCTTTAATGAACCGACACTTCTAAAAATATAATTTTGTCGTGTCGTGTCGGACACCGTGTCCGACACTCCTCACGTGAGAAATTCAAAAAAAAATTCATATCGCCGTATCCGTGTCGTGTCGTGTTCATATCGCCATATCCGTGTCCGTGCATCATAGATGCAAAGTCATATAAAAACTAGGGATTTTCACAAAAATAAAAATTTTGAAAAGGGGTGGCAACCTGTCGGGCCTGCCGCAACCGAATCCAAACCCAACCCAAGAAAGACACAGACCAAACCCGGCCAAAATGTCATCCCTATTTAAAACTATTATTCTACGTCACAAAATAAATAAGGCCTAAATCATTTTTATCAAATAAAACGAAAACAACTCTTTTATAGTTAAGAATATATTATTTTAAAAATTTTGTATTCATCCACTATAAAAAGAGTTTTATATTTTAATAGTTGAATCTAGTTCGATCCACATAAATTAATTATTGAACTAAAAACTGAAGTAGTTTAAAAATAGGGTTAATTATTTTTTCCACTCCAACCTTTGGATTGTGTTGTATTTTAGTACCCAATCTTTAAACTTTTACATTTTAGTACTCAATCTTTGAATTTTGTTGCACTTAAGTGCCTAAAGATCGGCGTATCATTTTCTTATTGGTTGATTGGGTATACGTGTCATTTTCTTATTGGTCTTGGACGGTTAAGTAAAACAAAATTCAAAGATTAAATATTAAAATGTAAAATTTCAAAGGTTGGGTATTAAAGTTCAACACATATCAAAAGTTGGGGCGTAAAAAACAATTAACTCAAACAGTACCCAAATGGCCAAATCTAATAACTACAAACCCCAACAAAGAGGAAACTTCAGTATTGGCATCCTCCCACATTTGAGCTGAGTAGTTGCGAAGTGCAAACCTACCATTCAAAGATGTCGAAGTGTCCCAAAGACCATTCCTCTATTTCCCTCTTTCACTTCTTTCTATATATAAAAACCAAACCTTTACTCTCTTCAACTTCCTCCCTCAACCCAAACCGCCGCCTCCTTCCTCCACCACTCCTCCGCCGCAATATGGTTACTTTCAAGGCCACCCACACCGTCCGCCCGGCGGAGCCGACGCCGGACGAAGTCATGTACCTAAACGCTTGCGACCAAATCAAAGACATAACCCACACTCCCACCATCTACTTCTACAAACACTCCGCCGCCTTGGACGCCGGAGACGCCATCATCCGCCTCAAAGACTCCCTCAGCAAAGCCCTCGTCCTCTTCTACCCCCTCGCCGGCCGCCTCAACTGGGCGGCGGAAGGCGGCAGCAGGGTCG
Source organism: Lippia alba (assembly GCA_037834125.1). Lineage (NCBI taxonomy): Eukaryota > Viridiplantae > Streptophyta > Magnoliopsida > Lamiales > Verbenaceae > Lippia > Lippia alba. The sequence goes on along the minus strand of JBBMKE010000001.1, from coordinate 7,241,215 downwards.
AGCTCCACTGCAACGGCAAAGGAGTCCCCATCTTCGAAGCCGAGTCCGACGCCGCGGTGGAGGATTTCGGCGACTTCACCCCGACTCCGGCGATCCAGGAGATGATCCCCTCGGTGGATTACACCACCCCCATTGACGAGATCCCGCTTGTGATAGTGCAACTAACAAGATTCCGATGCGGCGGCGTTAGCATCGGCCTCGGGATTTCCCACGTAATGGCCGACGGCCCTAGTGCTCTGCACTTTGTCGACGAGTGGGCCAAGATTTCACGAGGGGCGGAGCCGATTGTCCCGCCGTTTCTAGACCGGAAAGTGCTCGAAGCCGAGAAGCCGCCGGCCTCCGCCTTCGACCCGGCGGTGCTCCGCCCGCCTCCCACCTTGCTCGACGAGAAGGACAGCATGGAACAGAGGAAGAAGCCCATCACCGTCGCGTTCCTCAACCTCGCCAAATTCCAAATCGAGAAGCTCCGCAACAAATCCAACCTCGACTTCCACGCCGCCGCCTACGGCGGCCGCGGCTTCAGCCGGTTCGAGGCCGTCGCCGCCCACATCTGGCGGTGCACCAGCAAATCCCGCCGCCACGTCGCCGACCAGCCCACCAGCCTCCACTTCGTCGCCGATTTCCGCAACAAGCTCAAACCGTCCCTCCCCAAGAACTACTTCGGCAACGCCTTGATCCGCGTCGAAGCCACCGATAACTCCGGCAACCTCTTATCAAGCACCATCGGCACAGCCTGCAAGAAAATCAGAGAAGCCGTCGAGAAAGTCACCGACGACACCGTGAGAGGGTACCTGGACTTCCTCAAGGGGTTGCCGGACGTGGGCAGATTCCGGTCACTGGATAACAATGGCAGGCCGAAGGGAGACTTTTACGGTAACCCGAATTTGGCGATAATCAGCTGGACGGCGCTGCCGTTATACGGGGCGGATTTCGGGTGGGGGAAGGAGATTCATATGGGTCCTGGATCGATGGGATTTGATGGGAAAACGTTTATTATTCCGAGCCACGATGGAGATGGATCGTTCAATATTGCTATATGGTTGCAGGAAGAACATATGGGGGCCTTCAAGAAGTGCTTCTATGATGATATATGAATTTGATTTGAATTTATATTTGTGTTTTTGGTTTTCTTTTTTTGGTATTTTTGTGTAGATCTGTTGTTCACGTCTAAACTCTAAAGTCTAAAATTATATAACTGCCTTCATATTTCTTGGTTAATTTAGAACATGTTTGATTTCTTGCTTTTTACCCGATTTATTGGAACATAAACAATTATAAATTCTGATTGATCGTTATTTATGACTACGAGTTATACCAATGAGGGAAAGATGAAATTGCGGCAGATATGGTAGTATCGCTAAATAGTTAATGTGTTTTGCGTTAAAATGATACTTCTCGAGTCATTAATGGTATTTGCTAATAATGCTTTGTTGAAATTATTGAGGCGAGCATTAATATTTTTACTAGTAATCAATATAGGGTTGGAAAATATATCCTCTGTCAACGGTGGAATCCAACCTAATTAATTCACCCGGACAGGGAAAAGGGTCTGAAGACTCAGAACAACAACGGATGCAGCATTGAATCGAGAAATAAAGGTGAATGATGCGGGCAACATGGCTGGTCCGGAAAATGGTCCCACGAAGTCGTACCTCAAATCTCTGGTGGGGAACAAGGAGAATGTGGACAAGAAATTTGAAGAACTACCAAGCTCCATCTTAAAAGATCAAGGTGATTGAACCAACTGAAGAGTTCCCAAATCCAAGAATCGCGGTAGAGGGTGAATATCGCAATGAGATACAAGTGCCTTGGAGGAATGTGAGTCTTAACATACTTTCGACACAGATTAATAATATGTTGAAGCTGAAGGGGGCGGCATATGATCTCATAAACTTGAGACATTGTTGTTACATTCTCAAGCTTCATGATAAGGAGAAAGCTATGTTTACAGAGAGAGGCCATAAGTGATTGTTGGTCTTACTCAACTGTACGTAAATAGCATTTATGTCTTGAGGCATCACAAGATAAAGTCTGATCGGTCATCACCTAGGTGTGTATCTCGAATCTTTCGGTGAAGTACTATAGAGAAGCTATCCAGTGAATTTCTAATTTTAGTATATATTTTTTTTATATTACACTTTTGGTGTGTATTTTTTTATATTTTAATTTTGGTGTAAATTTCTTTTTGAAAAGGAATTATCACTGTAATGAACAGTAATTTCGCTTTTTCAAAAAAAGGATTTAATATAAAATTTATGAGTGCACATACACAATCTTTAAAAAACAGAAGGCTTAAAAAAATTTGAGTTAGAATAGGAGCAACAATTAATTTACCTTTAAACAAAACAATCTTTAGGACACGTTTACTTTATTATTTAACTGGGAATTAGTTAATTAAAATGTCAGTTTAAGTTGTTTACTTTGTTTTGCTATGGGCCTGTTGGTATTCTTTGGGCCTTTAGTTGCAGTAGCTTGTCAGTGGTCTAATTAGACCCACAAAATTGGAGTGGCTAAATACACTATCATGAGTAAAGATAAAATTTGCCCTAAAGTTATACAAATTTACATAAAATACCATTGCCCTTTACTGTTCTTTTCTGACAATTCTTACAAAGAACATGTCATTTCAGTAATTCGACTACTTTAACTATTGTATTAAAATATTAGAGTAAACAACATGCCCGTAAAACCAACTACTTTTATAATGGTTGAAGTACACATTGATTTTTTAAATTTAAACCACTAACGCAAGGTTAAATTACTAAAATCTTAACTGTTCTAAAAAGTAAAGTGAAGGAGGTCTTAATATGACTAAATTCACCATCCCCTGTAATGTATATTCTATTAGAAAAAGAAAAGGACAATAAAATTACCCGATATGAAGGTAAAAATAGAATATTTCTGATTTCTTCCTATTTGTTTTGGTGGTAATTGATAGGAATAGAAAGCTCAAAAGAGATAAAATAAGGTAAAAAAAATTCTGGTTGGTCAGTAAAAGCGGGCCATGAGATTGATCTCTCCCTGTCATATAATATAATCCTGACAAAATCACATGACCATGCAGACAAATTCAGACCCACCCATCCACCCTTCCCACATGGAAGTGTGACAATTAGACTTCATTTCCCTCCTCATTTGGTCATAATTAATTATTATTTCTTCAAGTTTAATGCTGCTTTGCCTACTTTTTCATGCCTTATCACACACATGGATGATGAATTGATGGTCCATTACCTCCATTGAACTGCTAACACTTCTTGCTCTTGTGGGGTCTCTTCATTTCCCTTCCTTTTGGGTGTTCTGATCAGTTTCTGTTGTTTCTTGGACATTGTATTGTGGAATTTTCAGTTAAAGTTTTGTTCTTGGATCTGGAAAGAAGTGTTCTTGCTGTAATTTGTTGTTGACCGATTTTGGTTTGAGTTTTGGTTCTCATTGTGGGTGTTGGTTCTCAGTTCTGTAAATGCGAGTGGCATTGCTTGTTTGACTGAAAGATTTGATTTTTCCTTGTGGGATTTCTTTTTTCGGTTTGATTATTGGGGAAATTGGGTGAAATCTTGGAGTGTTGTGGAAATCTTGATGTGTTTATGAGGTTTGATTAGCTGCATTTTGACCAGAAAGTGAAGTGAAGGGGGAAATGCTTGTAAATTATGTATTTATGTATTTAGGTTTTGCATTTATATGGTAAGGAGAAGAAATTGGAAAAATTGTGGGGGGATTTTGTTGTTGTGATTGAACAAAGGGAGTGAAATGGCTGCAAGGATTTTACAGTCTTTAACAGATGATAATCCAGATTTCCGAAAGCAAATAGGATGCATGACTGGAATTTTTCAACTGTTTGATCGTCAAAATATGCTTACTGGTGGTAGGCGCATTGTTGGTCACAGCCCACAGAGGATTCCTCCTGGTAAACATTTCTTCTGCATTTTGTTTATTTTGCTAGTAATCTTGATTCCTGCATTTTGTATGCTTTATTCTGATAGTGTAACTTCTAGAGATTATATGAGCATGATAACAAGATTTTGTCTTTAACCTCAGAGATTTTCCATTCCGTTTGGTTTGGTTCATGCCTATTGTTGTTCTGTTGACATATTTTTTTCTATTACTATATGCTTGAATATATACTGTCAATGTAGTTTTCAGCATCAAAGTTATCTTGTGCAGGATTGTCTCATTTCAATGGTGGTACTTTGGGAAGAGAGTCAGATAGTGCACAGCTGAAATCTTCAATTGAGGTAAGACCTCTGAGTTTTATGGTTTCTTTGCTTCTTACAAATATACAACTCGAACGGATCGCGTAGTTCGCTCAAAGTTGACATTTTACCCCTTTCCGATCCAGCATTCACTCAATAACATGCAAGATAGACAAAGAGTGTCCACCGAGTCATCCCGAGCTTCCTGCTCATCTTCATCCCGTTCTTCGTCGTTCTCATCTCTGGACTGCAACAGAGCTTCTCAATTAGAACCGTCATCCTTTGTCCCATCAATCCTGCAAAGTGATATTCGTGATTTCGTGAAGGATTCCATGTACAGAGAAGTTCAAGGTTTATCAAATAAACATAAATCCATACATGAAAAGCAAATGACTGCTGCAGAGATCAAAGAATCTCTTCGAGTTCTCTCTAACCTTCAAGAAGCACCTCGCAACAGGAACGAACCTAAAGAACTTTCTAGATCATCATCATACCATTCGGAAAATGGGTCGTCATTTCCGGTTTCCAAAGATGCTCCTCGACTTTCTTATGATGGTTCCAAAATCAAATCCTCCCAAAAGCCTAAAGACCTTCCCAGAGTTTCCTGGGACAGTAGTAGGCCTCCCAGTGTTGTAGCAAAGCTAATGGGCTTGGAAATGCTGCCCAACGAAGATTCTATTAGTATTTCAAGCTCATTTGAGGAGCAAGATTCAGCCAAACCAATTCAACCGTCCACATTGACATGCTGGAGAAATCCTGACCGTTCAATGAACCCTATGTCCCGTTTCCCCATGGAACCTGCACCATGGAAGCAGATTGACTGGACAAAAGGTTCCAGGAAGCAAGCTTCAAGAAGTAGCGCAAAAGCTCCAGTAAAGGGTCTCACCACATTTCCATCTGTTTACAGTGAGATAGAGAATCGACTGAGAGATCTTGAATTTGGACAATCTGGGAAGGATCTTAGAGCACTTAAACAGATTTTGGAGACAATGCAGTCTAAGAGATTCCTGGGAATCTCAGATGAAGGACAAGACTCGAATATCTCTGCTCATAGTGCTTATGAGCAGAAAACTCTAAGTACCAAAAGATCAGTGGACAAAGGAAATTCTTCCACCAATAGAACTGTTTCTGCAAAAATGTATGAGTCTCCAATTGTGGTCATGAAAGCAGCTAAGCTAGTTCAGAGATCTGGTATACCTTCTGCTTCTGTAACCCCACGTCATGGTTTTTCTGGTGGAAATGTTGATAATAACAAAAAGAGTGTTAGCACTGTCAGATCATCTAAAGATCCTATTATGAAATCTAATCAGAGAGAAAATGCTGCAAATTCCGGCAATTCAAAAGATAACAGAACTTTGAGAAGCACACATACTTCAGCCAAACAGCTGGCCAAAAACGGGCCGGATAAGAATTCAGGATCCATCACCCCAAGAATGCAACAGAAGAAGCCTGATGCAGAAAAAAGATCTCGAGCGCCCAATAATTCGAACGTAACACCAAAAAGATTGTCAAACAAGCAACAGACAGAGTCAAATTCCACAGGTGGAAGAAGGAGACCAAAAGCCAGCAACTCTCAACAAGGTGATCAATTGAGTGAGGTCAGCATTAACTCAAGGAACTTAAACTCCCACGAAAATGAGGATTCAGCTACATCAAATGAAAATACAATAAAGGTTGGTGCTCTGCATAATATAATCTAACTGATTCATGCACATTTCATTTGCTAACTTGTTTTATGATTTATTCAGAAATCATCGAGTGAAGAAGATTCGGCAGAATTTGGTTGCGTTCCTCCTGAACACTCCAGCCCTGTGTCTGTTCTTGACAATGTAGGAGACAAGCATGACTCTCCTTCTCCAATGAAGTATGTAAGGAAGACCCTTAAAGGTAATTTTCTTCTTTAATGGATATTTGCACTTTTGTGGTAAAGTATAGTTTTATAACATAAAATTCGTACACTTATTTCATTTACTTTTCTTTTATTTCAGTGGATGATTTCACTGACAAGGAGAGGAATCCGAATGCAACTGAACACAGTTCTGTGGATAATTCTGCTTCCAGCTTCACAGAATCCAGTGGCACATTTGTAATTAACAGAAAAAAACTTCAGAGCATTGACAACTTAGTCCAGAAACTCCGAAGGCTAAACTCCAGCCATGATGAAGCACAAACCGATTACATCGCCTCACTATGTGACAATAACACAAATCCAGACAACAGATATGTTTCTGAAATTCTATTGGCTTCTGGTCTCCTCCTAAGAGACCTCACAGATTTTCAGTTTCATCCATCCGGCCATCCCGTAAATCCGGAGTTATTTATAGTCCTGGAACAAACCAAGGCAAGCAAAACAACCCAATTGAAGAAAAACGAGAGATATCACAGGAAGCTGGTGTTTGATGCTGTTAATGAGATTCTTGCAACGAAATTGGCTTTTGCCTGTGCGAATAGGGAGCCTTGGTCAGGGCCGGTTAAGCTAGCTAAGAAGGCTTTGAATGCACAGAAGCTTCTTGGAGAGTTATGTCGCGAGATTGAAGGGCTTCAATGTAAGAATGCAAAATGCAGCTCTGATGGTGAAGGCGATGATGGATGGAAAAACATCTTATGTGAAGATGTGATGAATAGGTCCGATAGTTGGATAGGATTTGATGGTGAAGTCTCGGGTGCTGCTCTTGATATTGAAAGGTTGATCTTTAAGGATTTAGTCGATGAGGTTGTGCACGGAGAATCTGCTGGTTTGGTTAGCAAACCGGATAAAAAGACGATGCAAGCTGTTTGTGAAATAGTTTAGCGTTCTTGGTTTAATATTACAATTGTTGAGGAATAAGCATGAGTTCCTAAAACAACTGACTGGTTGGATTGTAAAGCGTACCTTTGTGAATTCATCAGCAAATATTTGTTCAAGAAATCAAATTAATAGCTTTTGTTAACAGAGATTTTATTTAACCTTTTCCATTTGGTGTGTGCTTCTAAGAGTGAACCTAAGATGATCTGTTTTTTGGTTTGTAATTTACATGTTAGATATAAAAGGAATTTGTTGGACACTAAAGTTGAGTATCCTTAAAGCTGTCTAGCTACGTTTCTATTATATTCTTGGGGTAAATTACATTTACACCCTTTATAGTTAGGCGTATTTACATTACATGGATCCCCCATTAGTTTTAAAAAATTACGCCTGCACCCCTCATGGTTTGTAGATGGATTACAAACAACCCCTTTGTTAGGTTTTGAATGCTTATTCATTAATATTTTGAATAAAACAGTAATGAAATTTATCAAATTGATAAATATCGAACTGTTGACCACATTACAAATTCATCTTTATGAAAAATACAAACGACAGTGAAATTTCTCACGACGAAGCATGTTAAACCGTTTAAGCCTGTCTGATTTCATCAAAATTAGTGCGTTGACACCTTCATACTTAGAAAATTTAAAACTTATAGTGTTAGTGGTGAGACGACTTCTACACTATATAAAAACTCTTTTTACTCTTCATTCCAGTTAAAATTATAGAGTACTCTTGGATAGCGTTCTGCTTCGCTTCGCAAGAGCAAATTAATATTTCAATTTACTTTTTCTCTTGTTTTCATTTGTTTTCGACCGATTAACATAGTTTCTATCATCTACATTTTTCACTTTTTAAATACACACCCAAAGGAGTCAGAGAGATTCAAATTATTAGAATCATTATTTCGGAGAAATAATCCTTAACCACTCAGACCAACCACTGTTGGCTTCATCCACCTTATATATTATTTTTTTCATTTTTCTTTCCCTACATGACTAGGTTATTTACGAGGTTTTACAACCCTCCCTCTCTGTAGAATTCTAATATTGCTGCTAGCTAGTTAAATGCCAGCACACTATTTTTCCATATTTTATTTCTAATGGTTAATTAGTTTGCAATGATCATCATGAAGAGTAATTACTAACCTCTTACCAAAAATTAAGTTTGTCAATAGTATTGAACAAAAAAAATTAAGTTTTTCAATGGGTTGACCTAAATGATTAGAGAGTTCTTTCTCCATGATAATAATTCGGGTTCAATTAAAAATAAAAAAGTTTATAATATTGTTGGTTTGTCGATTGCATTTACCTTCTGAAATAATGATACTAATTAACTTACCAAACATATTTCTTTTGCAATTTTTCTCAAGACAATGACCAAACACCTATTTTCACAATCATTTTCAGTTATAATTATGAATTTGACTTCGTGAGTTTGAGTAAAGTTAGCCTGTCACATTCTAAAGATTTATCTTTTGATTTCAATTTGACTAAATTCGGGTTTACATGGAGCCAATTGTATTTCTAAAGGCACGGAATTTATGAAATATTTATCCTTTGAAAGCTGAATGGATACAATTTGGTCACATTTCACATAGTCGAATTAATCCAAAGATAGGTCAAACAAGTGAGAGTAGGTCGGCAACATCGGCATCCCTTCGAAAATGAGACATTCAGCCTCCAAGAAAGCAACATATGGTATCTTTCATCAATCTCAGTTCACACCCATGAAAGTGAAATATTCAAAGCTAGCCAGCTCTCCTCAAGGAAAGGGGTTACATATACCTTGCAATATGTTTTAGTTAATTTGTTGGTAATCTAACACGTCCGTGGAGGCAAGGCTAGAACTCGTTGTTTTTTAGTTGAAACTTGAATTCGTGTACTGATAATTGTTCAATACGAGCCGGTTTAAGAAGTTTTGGTGACGTTATGCTTCCAAAAATATCATTTCGAAGAGTTCTAATGGTATCGGTTGTTTCACATTGATCAATTTGATAAGTTATCAACACTACATATAATATTTTTGTAAAAGAAAAAGCCCATGAATGTATACTTTTGTTTTATGGATGAGGGTTATGTGTAACTAATAGTAAATTATAGGAGGCGAAAATGTAATTTTTTAAACTAACAATATTTTAAGTATAAATACATCTCTATAAGGAGATTATATATATGTGATTTATCTTGATATAATTTCAAAATTATTAGTATATCTATATATATGTATAGTGGGACCACTGTGAAACTTTTGCAACTTTATGGGGGTGGAGTTGGACTGATCGTAATCAGTCACAAGTTGGCAGTGCGCCCGCTCTTGCCTTCTTTAAATTATCTTGGATCTTGTGACGATATATCAACTTTCATTTTCATGAAACCATGCATATGGAATAATTCTGATTCTAAACCCCTTTTCATGATCTTATTCTTTGTAATTATATGCTCTTTCGACTTCACTCTCCTTCTAGATTTTACCTTTCATTTTTAGGCTGTTTTAAGTATTATTCTCATAATAATTGTCATTTATCATGGTCAAATATGTTTCGGCTGAATTAGTATAATGAAAAGTTGAGTATTTTTATACTTGTCATGAAGTGTCGATTAAATAGCAATTGATTGTCATTTGAATGGTTGTTGACTGAGTCGAATCAGAGTTATAATTTTTTCGATGAAGCATCGCCATATTTAAATTAGTTCCTATGTTGTACTTTTCCAATCATAATCATCTTGCATACCATTTCGCATCACATTTCGTGAAATAACCATCTTCAATTCATGTTGAACGTTTTGTGTCCTTCAAATTAAATACAGTTTGTTGCAATTAATTTTAGAAAACAATTGGTTCATTGCTCTCAACTTGAGAAAATCCCACATATTTGATTAATGAGTTATTTGCGTCATACCCCCTTTGTTAGGTGAAATGAGCAAAAAAACCCTGTGTTACAAATATTAACATAGAAAACCCTGTGTTTTCAAAAATGGACAAAAAAAAAAACCCTGTGTTACAAAAATTAACACAAAAAACCATGTGTTTTCAAAAATTAATACAAAAGACCCTGTGTTATCAAAATATTTGCATTGAAAACCCTATGTTAGTGTTCGTCATGCAAATATTTTGAAAACACAGGGTTTTTGGTGTTAATTT
>JBBMKE010000001.1:7127838-7146327 GCA_037834125.1 Lippia alba | reverse complement strand
TTGCTACGTGTTTCTTCTACAATGAATGGGAAGCATGATGCCATACAGGAAATTGAGGTATAATATAATTTTAAAAGCAACTGTTTGTTCTAAAGTTTGTATAAACTGAGGAGCTCAAGAGGATAAGTACAAGATAAGTGGAACAGATTAGCTTTGAATTGTAATAAGCTGGTTTCAAAATGTTTTCAAATTAATAGTTCAAACTAAGTTGGTTTAATAGTAGTTCTATATCTGCTGTTTGTGAAATCATCCGTTCCCCTCAAAGTAGTATTAGGTTCTAGGGATAATTGCACTGAGATTCCCTAAAGTTTGCCCTCCTTACAAAACCTTCCCCTGGCGTTTCAGAAAATACAAAAACTTCCCCTAGCATAAAGACTTGGCCTAGTACGTGCTATTGTTGTCATGAATTCAAAGTCAAATATTGATCAGTATGTATCATGGACAATAGGGTATTCATTAAAAAATTGGAGATGAAATCATCAAAATTCATTGATGCAGATGTAAGGGTGAAAGCTTTTGTAATTTCTCAAAACTTAGTGGATATTTGTCTAGTTATGCTAAACCTCGGGGGGTATGTCATTGTAATTATCCTAGATTCTATTATCTTGGGCTGTTGATGCTTGTTTAGCTTTAAGTACTATGATTTAAACTGAATCATTGTTGGCTTTCTGAACACTTTTGCTTTGTTTGTGTATTGGGTTGCTCAATGCCCTGCTAGGTTGAGCGTGTTTCTTATCTTGAGAGCGCCAAGAAAAAACAAAAAATGAAATTGCAAAGTTCTTGCATAGATCATGATCCACAGCTTCCCAACGCAGCTTGTGACACGCATGTAAAGGTGAGTAAGGGTGGTGAACAAAAAAATGAAAGCGAAGCTACACTAAGTGGAGATGGATGTGTCAGCGAAGTTGAATCTGGAATGAGGAATTCGATTCTATCAACCACTCTCCGGTTTGAGGTAGCTACTTAGCGTTTTTAAACCACCAGTCGCTGTTTTTTCCATCATTTTATTTGGGTCAGTGTGTGTGTAAATTGATTCCTTGTGAAAGAAATTATGAATAAGACACATTTTTTGATATGTTGCCTATAAAGCTGCTGTGTATCTAGAAGGTGAAAATGATTAAAAAAATGATGATGAGATAAAAATATAAAATAGAAAAATTAATAGGAAGAAGCAACCACATGTACGAGAAAGAATCCGGAAAGTCTCTTCTCTTTTCCTTTTCTCTTTTTGGTGTATGTTTAATGTGTCGGTAGGTGGGGTGGGGTAGGTGAGATGGGGGAAGAACAAGCTAAGTTACTCTTTTACATGGGAATGTGAAATTTAAACTGTGCCGGTGTTTACTAGAGTCTTAGATTTTGAATACTGAATATTTGTTAGACCTTTTTGAATACTGAATATTTGTTAGACCTACTTTGAAATCATCAATACAATCATGATTTTAATCTAACTTGCAATCAAGTGGTACCTGAAATGATTCAGCCTTATGATTAATTTAGAACTTTTTGCCGAGATATATTTGGCCCTGGAAAGGTGAATGACATCTTTCGGGTACACTTGTTAGTACATCATATTAGATAGTTTTCTTTGAGACTTATGTAAGTTCCTTGCCAATCATATAAATGAATTTGCCACATTCACTTATACATAGTAAGAAGAAGTTCATTCTCTACTCAGGTGAGCCAGCATACTGGAAGGATACACCTTTACTCTTGCACCCCAGAAACAAATTCAAGACCAAAGCCACTTTTTAAAAACTTTCGTCCAGAGGAGGTTGAGTGCGGTCCATCTGAGGAGGAAAATGAGAAAACTGGTAATAGATCAGTTGAGGACAATTCACTATATATGGAACCGCTTATGGCATTCATCAATGAGTGGAAGGAACTGAGGCCTATTGAGAAGAAGAAATTGATGAACAAACCTCTACAACTTCCACTGTCTTGTGAATTATGCTACTTGAATGAAAGTCTTAACCATGATAATGGGGTATGTAAATTAGAGAGTATTTATCTTAGGTATCTCCCAGGAATTTGTTCATATGTATTGCTAGAAGTTTGTTAATTGCAACGTCTTGCTTATTTTCTTAGGGATTACTAAAAGGTGGGAGTCGGAGGCGTAAAACACCTAGAGATGAGATAAGCCATGCATTACCGTCAAATGCTGCTTGGAAGAAAATTAGTATCTGTTGTGGTCAGAAAGAGAAAGTCTACACACAAGGTTGGTCTGACATGGATGAACCACTGTGCAAGCTTTGTCAGACTCCTTGCAAGTAAGCCTGACCAACTTGTCTTCTCTCCTGTGAAATATGAAATGATTTACCGATTAGTTCTTCGATGGCAGGGGAAACAATGCTAAGGTACCTCAATTCTTTGAGGATCTTTTCTGTTGTTTGAATTGCTTTGAAGAATACCGCTCACGAACTAGCAGTAGATATCTTCGTGAGGTTAGCACTTAGATCTCTACTTACTGCTTGGATGTTATCTTGTGATAAAGAAAATATTTCCAATACTTCCTAAATTCATACATTGAAACTAACTTTTAAAAACTTGCAGGAGCTTTTCCGAATTGAACGTGGAATATGCACAAATTGCCAATTAAATTGTCATCAGCTTGCGCATCACTTAAGAGTTCTACCGCTTGAGAAGAGGCAAGCGTATATTGAGAAAGTGGCTCCAAAAATAACAAAACGCAAAAATTTGTATGTACCTTACTTTCAATAACATTTTGTTTAATTCCATCTGTAAGTATTTTCAAAATTAAAACTTTTGGTGTCCCATGTTCAATTAAAATAATCTACACCACACGAACAACTCTTAACTATGATTTTAGAACCACATTATGCAATATAGTAGACTGATGTACAGTTAAAGTTTGTCATAAGACCCTTAACACATTTGTGTACGTTTTTAAGGTTCATAGCCGTTTTATTAATACATACCTGCTTGAGAAACATTCATCAATTATCTTTTAGTCATCTCTGAGGACTGTTTGGCATTTTGCAGGCTGCGTAAGCTTGTTCATGACCCTACAGAAGGCAACGCTTGGCATGCCGACCACATCATACCTGTATATAAAGGGGGAGGTATGTGACATCATTAATTCTTTGTTTTAGAAGTTGCTCTCTCGGGCATCATCTGATTTGTTATGTAGATAATAGCTCCCAAGCACCACTTTCTCAGGTGAATGCAAGCTGGAAAACTTGAGGACCCTTTGTATTGCTTGTCATGCTGAGGTTACATCTGCACAATGTTCAGAACGACGTATTGCTAGGAAGCAGGCTAAGAAACGACTTAAAGAGACAATGAATAGCCTCATAAATGTCAAAAAGTGCGCGAATATTGATAAAGTGGTAAAGGTGCTGTGGTATTCCTGTTCAAATCTTACCTCTCTCTCTCTCTCTCTCTCTCTCAAGGCAGTCAGCTCCCTTTGTCTATTCATTGGTTGGTCATCAATTGCAATATGGGCAAACTTTCTCTTGCTACTCTATCTTGAACACCAAATCACCTGCTGCAAGTGATATAATATGAGAAAACTACAGTCCCCTCTCTTGCTAAAATGGAAAATTACACCTATCTTTGTGGAAAAATTATAGATGCCTGTGTGTAATTGCAGAGAACTTCACTCTTGGCTTTTAAACAGATGCATTCCTTCTTAGTTATCTTTATCCTATAGTCTTTCCTTCTTCATTTCAGTTTTAATAAACTTTTCAAATTGGCGTTGCATGTATTTATCATGTTTTAAATGTTCAATTATCAAAGCCTTTTGTTGTGCTATCATAAGCCTTCTACCATTGTGTAGATACTTTTCATTTTGAATTTGAAATGAGTGTGAGTAATTCCACATAGTTACAATGGGTGAACATGTAATCTGACTTCATTCTGGCAAAAATTCTCCTTTTCATCTCTTTAATTGCTGAGCTACCTTCCTCCTATTTTTAGACAACTTCGTACGTCCATTGAGAGGACATGGAATAAAATTAGCAAATTGGTTTGGTAAAGATATATCATCATTTGCTTTTGGTGCTGTCCTCAACATGGTATATGCTAAGTTTCTTTTCTCTTCCGTTTTTCTAAGTTAACATGGCTTTATCTTGATATATTAGTGCTTGGACTGAAGAATAAACCACAGATAAATTTCTACATGTTCATTATGTTGTATTTCGCCCATCAGAATTTATGCCACGTTACATATCCTGGGGTTTTCTTACTTGAGAGTACTTTTTTGGTCAGAAATATGAGTTCCAACACAATGAAGTAGACGATGATCTACTAATTGAGATTCCAGGGAGTGCATATTCCGTTTCAAATGCCAATGGAATCAACGAGCAAAAGCAACAACTGCCTGAAAAATCATCAGAATGTGTGTGTTCTGTCAGCCACGAAGCTTCAAGAGTATATGCTAAGATAGTGGAAAATCCATGCGATCCCAAGATAGATGAAGCAATGGAAGATACTGCAAATGGAAACAGAGACGAGGACGACAAGTCCTAGTAAATAATCTCTACATTTTGCACAGCATATGTAGCTTAATTTGGATAGTACTTTTTGGTAATCTATATAGGTTCAGGGAAGAAACACAAATTCTTTATTCTATATTCTTTTTGGCCTGGTTTTTGAGCCGTATGTCAAAGAAATATGTGAAATTAGTGTGTCGCACATCTAGAGCTTGGAAATCATCTTGAATTTTTTCGCCCTCTGAATTTAGGCCATCAGATACTGTTAACAGTGCAACATTGATTCAAGTATAATAAGTCAAATTTCCCTGTAAGTCATTCTTGTATCTTCTATTGCGTGTGAATAATTAGATTGCGTCATTCCTTAAGTTAGAATCAGTCGTGTTTAATGTTATGAGTTATCATAATGAAGGTTTTTCTCTTCGCTCTGTTTTCCAATTTTCAGATTTAGTGAATCCAGAATCTTGTCGTCTAGCAAGAATACCCAGATATAAGAGTATTGATTATTTTTGTTGTTCAATGAGCTAAGCTTTCACATTTCATGAATCAAGAATTATGTAAACAAAAAACATTTTCTTCGCTGCCCCCTCCAAAAGATATTGTACTGAAGTATGAAGCAAATTGCAGTTTGCCCCAATGGTTAACTAACTTCCTTTCAACTGTTTCCAAGAGACAATCTTATCATCCATTGTGTGAGCGCAAGTATATAAAATAAAGTCTTCCGTGCCAAGACAAATGAAATTGTGTGTAATTCTCTATAAGAAGCTCTTTTCAGTCCTGCCAAAAATTGTCCCAATCAATCACGACCAATTCAGCCATTGTTTGTCTCAATATCAGCAGCGAAAAACTGTTCTGCTTTCTCTATGAAGCTTATAGGAAATCTACAGTGCAACATCAAAGTGGAAGTTTCAGAAGCAGATTGAGCAGAGCCCACTTGCATTTCTTCACTAAGCTTCATCACTTTGCTGTCTCTCAGGTTTCTTGCCTTCGTGTTTCTCATGTTACCTGCTGGGAAAACACCACCACTTCTCTGAGGAAGGACTCGACTGCTTCTTGAGTAGCCACGGTTTGATTTTGAAGGTGCATCTGCTTGAGCTTTTCTCTCAGGACCCACCTGAGTCAGCTCAGCTGAATCGTCAACTTGAGGACCATTCTGGGTTGAAATAGCATGATTTGCAGATATAATGGTTTTGCATGATTTAAGCGATGGAAGGAGAATTTCCATGCTGAGTTCTTGCTGAATAACAGCCTTGTTCTGTTCACATCCGTACGAGGCAGCCACTAATGTGCCAGCCAAAACAGGCATCAATTCTGGATCACTGAAGAAGACGAAAGGCAGATCGCACACCTGATTTTTTTTTGTGGTGGATGGGGTGGGGGAGATTAGTTAGATGATTTAATCTGATATATTAAATGGATCCATAAAACTACGGACCTTGTGAAGAATGGTAGGGCTCTTTCCCCATCGAAGCACGGCTTGGTTCTCAGGATGGAATAGAGCAAAATAACCAAGAAGTGACAAGGATTCCAGCAAGAGCATACCGATCTGAGATATGTCGAAACACCACAGCAGGTTTTTAGTAAGAAAATCAATCAGGAGAAATAAATCACGCCGAAATTGTTAGGATGCAAGATTTCAAACAAAAGCCTTAAAATAACAATACGTGCAAGTGCAAAACACTTTCATAAGAAGATAATTTGAATGCATCCACTAGCATGTTCCCTATGTACCTTGTCAGTGGGTACTCCCCAGTTGCTTGTGCAATGAGAGAGGATAAAACTCATCAAGTGGAAAAACTCCATTTTGAGGTCTGGCCGAGCCTGAAGTCGATTTAGGAGAACCAAGATATTAATTTTGATCGAAACAAAATTGAAGGGAAATGCATCGAAGTTGTGAAAGAGAGAAGCGAAATTTTGGATTTTGACTAAAAAAGCTCTGGGGCTATTTGGACTTACCAGCATTTTCTGGATGAAAGTGACATCTATTAGAGCCAGATTGTTCAATACCTTCAGGACTCCTGTTGCTACTTCCTCGAAGTTAGATGGAAGGACAAACGAGCTCTGAAACATATGGTTTGGCAAATAAAAAGTTAGCGCCAAATAGCAGAAAATATGCTGATTAAATTCCAAAACTGGACTATGCTCTCTATCAGACATATAGCTTCAGTACAAAAGTAATATGAGATTCCTAAACTAACTCAAGCTACAAACAATGTAACTGCAAAAGTTACCTGCCTTAGTAACATACACATGCAGGTTAAAAACTTATATCTGGAAATATAATGACCAAATACTTTACATCATTTTGAAGATCCTCATAAGCACATTAAATGCACAAGAAGTCAGAATACTGAAAAGGAATATGGAAAACTCTGTTCATGGAGTTGCTATACCGAATTAAGAACATTAATTTTAAGACGCTCAAAGAAAAATGCTCATGTCTCCAAACAGATAATTTAAATAGTATCATTACTCAGATAAATGAATTATCAAACCAACACAAACTGCCCCCGCAAGGTATTTATTTAATTGAGATAATCGGTCCAGCTAGATACAGCACATTCTAGAAACTAAATTTATCCAACTATCAAATCTCAACTTTTACATGGTCACATAAAGATAGAAGAAAAAATGATACACAACAGAAAGGTGCCATAAACAAGACTAAAGTTTATTATCAAGTTCCATGCATGGCCACCAAAGAAATTCATTTGTAGAAATGTACAATCCTAACAATAACAAGTTTACAAATAAAAAAGAGAAGAAAAGTAAAAGAAGATGCATTACTTGGTTTGTGCAGACTTATAAAATGCGTAAAAGAAAGATCTAACTTAACCTGTTCAGCAGACAACCGGTTATTTGCCTGCAGTAGCACAGCAGTTAACATCGACGGAAGGCAGACTAAGCCAGTCTCAGACATTGCCGAGATGAGAAACTTTGCGGGCTGCTTTGATGCAGAGCCATTTCCATTGTTTTGATCTGCACTAATGCATGCAGAGTTATGTCTATCCTTTTGATTAACAGACAACTGATGTTTATCTTCTGTTGGAGCTCCAAGTGAAGCATCCATGACATCCGCAGTCTGGATCTTAGAAACGGAGTTGTCAGAAAGATGAACCTGACTACTTGTCGATCCTTGAATATTTGAAGTTTCATCCACTGGCCTACTCTCTGGTATATCTTGTGGATTTAAATCATTTGGAAAAGAATCCCAATCTATTGAAGATGATTCTCTGAATTTGGAGGTCAAAGCCGTCAACAAATTAATACCTAGGAGAATAGATGAAGGAAAAGGAGAACCTTCCACCTGTGGTCTATCATAAAGAGCAAAAAGATCTCGTAGCCTTTGAATAATTTGGTATGAAATAACAAGTTCTATCAAACCATCCTGCATCTGACGTTGGTATTCATTAGAGCTTACATGTCCAATAATTGCTGCAACAGTCCATAGAAAGCCATCCACAATCTCAGAAATTGACTCCAAATTTCCAGTTGAGGTTTTACTTGAGGAAGAATTAGTTGGACCCGGGAGATTTAATGATGCTGCAATCCTAATATAGTTTTCAAGTGCTGCTGCCAAAATTGGGATGATTGGAGGCAAGAGGTTCTGTACAAGAAAATAGCACTTGTTTGCTGGTGTTGCCAGCACTACCATCAGAAGCCTTAAAAGGTATATGGTAACCTGACAGGCTTCAGGTTTAGATGTGTGAGAAGCTGGCAGTGCAGAAGCAATAAAATCAAGCAGACCAGCTTGGCGGGATGCCTGCAACTCAGCATCCCTTCCCTCCAAGAACTAAAATGAAAACGTAATATTTATAAATAAAATCAATTTAGATTAGATTAATAAATAGTAAACCAAAAACCTAAAGGGAAGGTGGAGTGCACCTTGATCATTTCAGCAGTTATAAGTCCAAAATTCGCAGCACCATCTTTCCTTGCTTGGCGGAGTTTCTGCAAATCCTGAAGCCACCTACCAATTTTTCCCCTTGCAGTTCCAACAGCAGTCCTATATCCAAGACTAGAACTTTCAACTCCAGCTGAAGGCTCAGGAAATTCATGTTTCAGTGACATAAGTCTTTGCCGGATTTTTTTAATCTTCCTCTTCAATGACTGTTGCAATGCCTCATTGGTTATAACGCCCGATTCTGTTGTGCAGTTAGTATCATTCACGAGAATCTCCTCTCCATTACTGTTTGAAGTCGATTTAGCTTGGGCTTGGCTTTCTTTACCAGCAAAGCGTCGCAATAACGGCGAAGATTGATCCCTAAAATCCATTGATGCTTTTTCCCGAATTTGTTCAAGATAAAATTTTCGCCTCTGTTCACTTTCACTGAGCTTTTCAGCTAATTTCTGAGCCAGAAGTTCAGCTTCCTCCTGCCGAGCTTTGGCTCTAATTTCTTTTCTTCTCATATGTTCCATAGCCTTGGCTTCACGAGCTGCACTTGATGCTTTCCTTTCTTCTTCCCTTCTCACTTGAGCCTCTTCCTTTCTTCTTTGAATCTCAGCAAGCCTCTGCAACTTCTCAGCTTCAATGAGCCTTCTACGTTCCAAAACAGCTTCTTCCCTGGCCATGTCTTCTTTCTGTTTAATTTTTATTACTTGAAGTTTCTCCGCTCTCCTCAATTCGGAATCCTGAAGCTTTTTGCGCAATATGTGTTTTTTGTTTTCTTCATTCAATGAGGTGATAAACCGTACCTCATTCACTTTACTGCTCTCATCACCAGCTCTTCTCACAACTTGGGCCAAATAAGCTTCATGCCTAGTTTCACTGCGCTGATGGCGAGCAAACATTGACTCCCTCAAATTATTGCTGCGAACAGTTTGCCATTCATTGACACGGTTTAGTTTCTCTGATGTTCTTTGAAGCTTTTGAACTCTCTCATTCTCAAGTTGAGTTCTGATCCTTGTGGCCCTGGCATGTTTTTCCTCTGCTTCTTTCTTGAGATCAATAGCAGATTTCTTTTTCTTCTCAGGAGACATAAGTTTATCATGCAGAACACGTCCTCTCTCAGCACTTTTCCGGCTCATGCCTGGTGAATAAGAGAAACGAGATGACACACGAAGTGGAGATGCAAGTATATCCTCCCAATTCCTCTTCTCTTTCCAAGCATCCATTGACTTACTTGAGTTTGCATTTCTCCTTTCTCTCTCTCTTTCAGGAAAATGAATATTTCGTCTCAGGGGATCAGCAGATTTCTGAGTTTTATCATCTGGTGCTATTTTGTTTTTCTTATGAAGGAGCTTCTCACCCTCAGAGGAGGATCCATGCAGTTCGCTACAATTCTTTCCATTTACATTGGTGGTAGAAACCTCTTTCTGAGGTAATCTAGATGCCACAGAAGTTGATTTACCTGAGTCAAGGTTTTTCCTCTCTTTAGTTGAGCGCTGAGAAACATCTGATACTCCAGTTTGCTTCGCGGTCTTCACTGTTGATTCTTTAGAATTACCCACTAAATCATCCTTCTTGGCATATTTCTCCATGTTCAAAATATCCCTTGTTCCAGACCCCAGATTCCTGGCATTGTTAGCACGTTCACTAGTTCTCTCTTGTTGTATTTTCCTAAAAGCCTCAAGAGATGAAGACAAAATTGCTGCCCTCCGAGGTGAAGTTGTCATTCGGCGTACCTGCCAGCAAGAGTAAAACGGTAGGATAATTGATGTCAAATTGCCACTATTATCAGCTAACTAATGAAAAATTAAGGATTTTAAAAAGTGAAGAAAGAAAACTAGACGGGTCAATGCAAAGTAAATTTTCCATCTCTTCACACGAAATCATCTATTTAAACAGTTCTGGAGCTTGATTAATAAGAACCTCAATATTCAAGCTGCTAAATCATATGTACTGTTCACCCTAAGTAAGTAGAAAGTGTTTCAGCAAACGAAGACTATATTGATATTGTTGAGTTATATTATTTCTTTATAAGGATCAAAAGAGTAACCACTAGTATGGGGATCTACTCTATATGATTGCATAGATTACTAAACATGTGAAGCAATATCACATCAAGCAGGAGCAAGAATGTCAGAGTATCGAAATCTTCAAACCTAACTACAGCATTTGCATATGACGAAGCAAGAACACTAACCTCCCATGAGAGGGCATGTGGTCTGCGATGATCAGACTGCATTATCAATGGAGCCCCATCAGCTCCATGCGATGAGGACTTTCTCGATATCTCGAATTTTTCAACCCTAGACTTCAGTTCCCGAAAGTCTAAGGCAGCTTCTTCAAGTACAAGACTAGCCTCTTTCATTTGCTCAAGATCACATTCAAGCTCACAGAGAAGGTAGAGTTCATCTACAGCCCTATTAAGGTTTTCAAAGAGGAAGCACCAAAGACGTTCTCTGAATCTTTCTTTGCTTTCACCTGTGTCATCTGTACTATGGGCATCCAGCAGTTCATCAGAATTTTCTTTATCATTCGGATCTTTAGATTCTTCAATGGAATCTGTCAACACACTAGTTCCAGGTTTAATATTTTCTGGTTGTAGTGTGCCTGAAGTTTCATCAACAGTAGGTGGTAAAGAAACATCAGAATTCATCATTGCTGCTTCTTCATTGTCTTTGCATGAATTATTTTGCCCAGATGACTCGTGGGTGGTCTCATTTTCCACCGTAAAATGCTCATGCCCAACATCACTACCTGAAATAGTAATAATCTGGCCAACTATTTTCTCACTAGTAATTTGCTCTTTAACATCTTCCAAAGACACTACATTCAGATTTTTCTTGGTTTCGTCAACAGATATAATCTCTTCATGATTTTCTGGTCCAACAGATTTGTTCTCTTCAGCCTTCAAGGAAACCAGGTCGTGATTTTGTGTTCCGTTCTGCTTAAATCCATCTCCAGAGGTTTTCCCATAATGTATGAGTGTTCCCTCATCCAAATCACCCCACTTGATCTTGGGAAGGACATTATCTTTGTGGCTATTTTCCTGATTAACAACTAATTTGTGACTAGGATCCACTGTATCTTTTGTTTCCAAATGAGATGATCCCAAGTCTTCATTACTTTGACTAACAACACGTTTATCAAGGTAATGATCACCTGACTCATCATTAGTAGTGATAGAATTGGGGTTTTTATCACAACCTTTGTTTGCACTGAGATTTGGGGCTTCATTTGTGCTAATCCCCAATTTTTGACCCAACGAGGGCTGATTCTTGAGCTTGCTAGAACTCTGTTTCCCAGATAGCCCTTCAACCCAACCATTTAGGGAGAACTTCAAATTGCTTCTGTGTTTCTGTGGCAAAAAATTCAAACTATTACTAGAAGGAAGAATGTGAATAAAACTAAAACAAATTTAAAAAAGACTTTGCATCATAAAAGAAAAGGTTCCTAGTTGGTGGCCTTAAACATAAATATCAACTGAGGAATGCTAATCAAGAACCAAGACGGAGAGCAGGCAGTGCAACATTGTAATGAGCCCAGATTATGGAAGCCACACTAAAAAGCATTGGCGGTTACTTGACATTTCGAATCTCAAATGCAAATACAAGTGAAGATTTTTGAGAGAGAATACATCAGGTTAGAGTTTGTTATTCAACATAAGCACATAGTGCCTTGGATTGCACAATGTGAAATTCACCAAACATATAGTGATGATTAATTTGTTCTGGAAAAGCATTATGATCATGTAATTACAAACTTCAGTCTACATCAATTCCAAGACAGTCCTCAGTCATGACTAACACAGAAACACAGATTAGATTTAGAAAACTCCAATCCACCAAGAAAATCTGCTCCATACATAAGCAATAGTCAAAGAATAGAGACAAAAATATTTAAGCACTAATCTAAAACAAAATTAGAATATGCATTATTGGACCTCTGAATCAAAGAGGCTCGTGCAAAGGAATCACCTTTTTCACTTGCATCCACCCAGAAGCCTGATCATCTTCTCCTTCATTATTGTCCATCAAGAATTCAACAGCTTAAGCAACTTTTTCCTTCAGAAATCACCAAATCATCAGGACAAACTTGCTCGTTGTTTAACAATAACATCCACAATGAAACTCAGAAATTTACAGGTCCAAAAACAAAGAGAAAATAAATACCGTTAAATCATGATCAAATTGAGGACCCATAAAAAGTGCTTCAAAATTGATGCATACAGCCACTTAAAACTTCTAATCAAAATCACCCCCTTCGAAAACCCAGAACTAAACTAAACCAAAAGTGAAAAACCCACAAAAATTTGGGCGAATTGGGAGCGGAAAACTACTGTGCGAAGTATTGAGAATTGATTGAATTTGGTTCTTTTTCTCTTTTCTTTCTGTTTCACCCGTTGAAAAAAATATTGGGGCGAAAAGAATGATTAAAGAATAGTGACAGTAATATAAAAACTAAAAGTATGAAGAAAAATTAGGCAAGAAGGTGAGCAGAATGATTTCTGACTGATTTACCGCTTGGATTGCCCTATTATTACGTATATGCCCCATAATCATGGTTGTCACTGTTGTAGTGTTCCAAAATGTATTGGGTCTGTTGTTAAAATAAATAAAAAATTTGGGTCTGACGACCCAAAAGAAAAAATGTATTGGGTCAAATTTATAAATATTTAATTACTGAGGACCAAAATGCAGGATACCCACTTCAGTTTTTTTTTTCTTTTTTCGTTTATTTCTTTTTAAGTTAAGTTTAGAAAAGTATCTGTAAACTCCAGAGTTTTTTCGAATCGATGAAGGTTGATCAAGTGGTTTGTGGATTCTCTCTCAAATATAAAGACTCGGATTTCAATTCTTCTGATCACTTGGGGTGTGTGTTTAAAAAATAAAAATAAAAATTCTACCTAGCACTAACATAGAAAACTCTTTGTTTTCAAAATATTTGCATGATGAAAATTTCTGGTGTTGTTAGAACATTAATTTTCTCTATTTATTAGATGCGAAATTATAATATTTGCATGATGAAAATTTTTGGTGTTGTTAGAACATTAATTTTCTCTATTTATTAATGCGAAATTATATTATGATATACTCATTTCACATCTTTTTATATTGTGGAATACTTTTTTATATGCACAAATACCATGTACAAAATAAAAATTGCATGAAAAAACCTACAAATAAATGTCGAAAAGGGTATATAGAGAGAAATGAGATGATGTATAACATAATATACACAGGTGAAATGGGTTAAAAAACTTTATATTACAAAAATTAACACAAAAAACCCTGTATTTTCAAAATATTTTGCATGATGAAAATTTTTGGTATTGTTAGAACATTAATTTTCTCTATTTATTTGATGCAAAATTATATTCTGATATACTCATTTCACATCTTTTTATATTATGGAATACTTTTTTATATGCACAAAGACCATGTACAAAATAAAAATTGCATGAAAAACCCTATAAATAAATATCGAAAATGATATATAGAGAGAAATGAGATGATGTATATTATAATATAAAATGATAAATTAATCATTTCGCATCAAATAAATAGATAAAATTAGTATTCTATTAATACAAAAAAATTTCAGAATTTAATATGCAAATATTTTGAAAACACATAATTTTTGTATTACCTTTTGTAATACAAATTCTTTTTTACTCATTTCACCTAATGCAGAAGTGAATTACGTAAATAATCAAAAGTAAAAATATGCACATTAAATATGGTGAAAATATTTGTGCGAATGCCTTTTGACACAAAAAATACACGATATTCAAGGAACTATTCTTGAAGATTCAAGAAATTGTTCTTTTCAATATAGGGGTTGAGATTATGTTCGAGGAATATTGTGATTTTAGTTTTTATGCTCTAGTTGTTAATCTGACGGGGAAAAAATCTAGCTCCATTGTCAAAGTATTAATAACCTAGAGTCAAGTAAGTTTTTGTCAATTAATTTGTTCTCTTGTATTGATTCCAAATCTTGAATTGATTGATATTTTTATAGATTTCGTTCGTTTTATTATCTCAAGCTTTCATCATCTATTTGTTATTATAGTAAAAAAGCCTGTAAAATTTTAAAAGAAATCCCAATGAAAAAGTCGACTGTCAAAATGATATTGTAATTTGTAATAGTTTTCCAACCGAGTGTGGCAATAGAATTCGAAAGCTTTATTTAGTATTACTAACTTTAAACTTGTTTTTCTTGTCTATGATACCATTTTCAAACTTAATATACGTATTTTGTCAAATACATTAATCACATCATTTCACTAATTTAAAAACAATTGCAGTGTATAGTTTAATCTCAATTTAGTCTAGAATAAGAATTGGGATCCTATGAATGCTCCGTTTTGGAGATGAGAGCACTCGTTAGTCATTAATCTAACAAATGATATCTAGGGAGGCTTGGGACACAAAGTTATTCAATTATGTTTCCCCATTGATGACCAAACGAAGGGATATTTTTGGGAGCGTCTGAAAAGGGAAAAATCTCAAGTTGAGGGGAGAAACTATGAATTTTTATAATTTTTGCCTATATTTAATTTGGCTAAAATTGGAATGGATTAAAAACTAAAAGGGAACATAGAATTTGGCAAATTGCCCAGACTTGCCCTTGCAATTTGGACCCCAAAAATTAGCAAGTTCGAGATAGGTCTAGTTTGGGAAGAGTAACCAATCAAATAACAAGTGTAATATACTTGCCTTTTTAATTGGTTGGGCTCGGATAAACCAGGTGTGGACTAGAATTTTCACTAAAAGTGGGTTTAGAAGCAATTTGGAGCCAAGTAATTTTCAAGTCTTTTATATGGCTTCATTAAATTGACTATGGGTTTCATAAATTATCATGTTGTAATGGTTGAATACCTGTCTGTGTGAATATTCCTTGCTTTGTTTGACATTGAAATATTTTGTAAAAAAAATGGATCAAGCTTAAAAATATGTTTTGAAAAGTTTTTATATGCATCTATATGATTTGTTCTCTGATACCATCGAGTTACATACGTTCGTCTACGGTCCATGGAGTCATCTGCATGCCTGTGGTGATGGCTCATCTCTTCCATCCCTTAAGAGAGACATTTGTTTCGTCCTTCAAGAGAGTTATTTCATTCGTCTCTGTAATCAATAAATATTATTGTTAATAAAAAATATTGTGCTGAAATATGTGTGTTGTGTGAGTTTATGAATGATTTGCATGATATGAATTTGTCTCTGCAAAGTACTTTTGCTATGCAAAGGGGTTATGCAATTTATTTAAAAGTTATGTTTGGTCCAGCAGAAGTGTTTTGGAAATTGCTTATTGAGTATGCAACTCACTTTGTTAATTTATTTTTTGCCAGATTATTAATCGTGGTTTGGAGTTGAGGAAGAGGGATGAGAGACTTTATTTCAAATTTTAAATCATAGACACTAAAACTCTGAGTTTTTTTTTGAAAAATTTTATACTTCCATACATTGTTAAGATTAATCATTGTCTAGTTTAATTGTTTGAAAGAGGCTTCATGTTGTCGGGATGCAATTGATGGAACGGCTGCTCACATCTTGATTTTTGGGGCGTGATACCTAAGTACCTAATACATGTTTGCAGCTCATATTAGGTTCGCAAGTCTTAACAAATTTTTTTAGGTTCATTATTCAGTACATTTTTTTTTTTTTTTAAAGTTGGTACTTCAAGTAGCTCATGATATTGGGGGGTAAGTGGGGAAACCGGAATCCTCACTCAATTTACAAAGAAAAAGAAAAATGTAGCTCACATTATTACTGCAAACTATCTATCTATAACTATATAAAAATGTGGATAGTTGAATCTTGCTATTGTGATTTTACCGAACTACCCTTATAAAATTTAATTTAGCTATTAAATTATAAATTATAGTTTATGTTGGTCAAATTCTTATTCTCTACAATCAATTTATGTTATATTTAAGGGTCATTAACAAGTAACTCTCTAAACTAATTTAATTACTTTTCTATTTGAGACTCTACATTTTCTTATTTAATTACTTAGAAAAAATTTATTTATTGACACATACTATAGCATCAATTTACAACTTTTAGTTCGACTCTTTATATAATATCGATTCATGAAACTCTTCTAATATTTGAGACTCTACATTTTCTCATTTAATTACTTGCAAAAAAAATTATTTATTGACACATATTATAGTATCAGTAATCAATTATGTTAATCTAATTTTTTATGTCAATTAAATTAATTAATATTTTTACTCCAATATATTAACTTAATTATATTTAATTTAAGGATCAACTATTCCCCTTCTCCGACTCTTCCTATTCTTTTTAATGTACACTAAATGTTGTTGTTTAATTCCTTTCACTCAATGTTGGATGTAATGAAAATTAAATTTTTTATGCGTTAGAACTTGGAAGTGATAAGGGCAATATTATCTCTTTTTCAATTCTAATAATCTGACGTTAATAAATTATATTAATCTAATTCTTATGTTAATTAAATTAATTAATCCTTTACTCAAATGCCCTTATACCATTTTATTATTTAAAATAATCCAATCTTAATCAATTATGTTAATCTAATTTTTTATATCAATTAAATTAATTAATTTTTTTACTCAAATATATTAACTTAAGTATATTTAATTTAAGTAATAACTATTCCCCTTCTCCGACTCTTCCTATTCTTTTTAATGTACACTAAATGTTATTGTCTAATTCCCTTCCTTCAATGTTGGCCGTAATGTAAATAAAATTTGTTGTGCATTGAAACTTGGAAGTGATAAGGGCAATATTATCTCTTCTTCAACTTTTTTTTCCCTTAAACATCAATATCTTTATTAGATTGATTTATGTCTCTTCCATAAATAGGGATATAACCACCACATTCTCCAACTTTGCTTTTCACTCAAGAGTTGATTATCGCTGATCCCAAGAGTTTGCTAGCGAGCCAGAGTGTTCATGTTGGTTTGTTTCTGTAATTTCATTTGTTATTGTTTTGATTTGCTTTTTCCTCTTTGTGTAAAAATATGCCATTTGCTTGTAGATTGAGTGGCCGTGATAAGTTGTTGCTATGGAAAATTGATGGACTACATGTGTGGCCTTGCTTTAAATATTATTTCGACTCTCAACATGTTTTAGAATATGCACGATTGTTGCATCAAGAGAGCCCATGATTGCCTTAACCATTGCTGTGACAAATGCAAAGGAATGGGCAACTACTCCGAAATCCCTTTCATGAAGAAAGTAACTATTAATTATACACAATCTGTTGGTTACGCCTGTATGTATATATATATCCTTTGTGTATGTGGAATTCCAGTTATGTAGAATGGTAACTCTTAATTAATTACATAGACTTTATTGGTAACGTATAATTTTTTGAGATCTTTCTTTTTGGGATGTATTTATTTAATTTTAGAGCACGCCAATCTCTCAGTAACATCTTGTTGAGTATGGAGTTAAAGGATACCTTCTTAATGCTTGTTTTAATTTGGCAGATCTGCAAGGGTGATATTGTTGCAATAATTAATGCATTGAGAAAATACCACATACTTCTTTTTAAACTTCAAAAATTCCTAGGACTATTATGCTTTTATTTCCTTGGTTACCTGATCTTTTAATATAATGTTATATATCCTCAGTCTTTTGGTAAATTTTTTTGCCCTGAAATCTTTTTGATTCATTGACGAATATTAAGTATAAACAAATCAATTATAAAATCACCTAATATTTTCATTTAAATGTACATTAGGTACATTAAACTTAATTTGATTTGATAATATTTATATGTTGTCTTTTGTATAATGTTTTTAGTTTCATAACTGGATATTAAATTTATAAAATTATATATTTCAACTTTTGAAACCCCGTTAATTGTTCAAATCCTTGAGTACTTATTAAAAAATTATTTGGGAGAATTTTATTTATAGCCAGATTCAAACTCAAATAAATGGGTTATATAACATATAAAAAGGGGGGGGGGGAGAAGAGCTCTA
The DNA here is from genome assembly GCA_037834125.1 of Lippia alba. Classification (NCBI taxonomy): domain Eukaryota; kingdom Viridiplantae; phylum Streptophyta; class Magnoliopsida; order Lamiales; family Verbenaceae; genus Lippia; species Lippia alba. The sequence goes on along the minus strand of JBBMKE010000001.1, from coordinate 7,128,005 downwards.
GAAACATCCTACAAGATTTGAGAGGTTATAAGCTTTTTAAAATTAGCTTATTAGCCAAACACCTGTAAGTTCATATTTGATCATTGATGTATTAAATAATGAACTGTGATTAATGATTGACATCCTAAAGAAGCAACTGAATTGGTTTTAAAGGACAATAAGCAACT
>JBBMKE010000001.1:7085711-7100494 GCA_037834125.1 Lippia alba | reverse complement strand
TGATGTATGTTGCAATGAAAAACCCATAAGGGAAATCTCTGAAGGGTTTATTATCTTGGTTGGCAAACTTGTATAAAATTTGTTCCTTTATGTGAATGCAGTAAGATGGGCGATTTGAAGACATGGGTTTCCGACAAATTGATATCCCTTGTGGGTTATTCTACGCCAACTCTTGTTCAATATGTCATAACATTATGTAAGTTGTTTTCTTTTTTTAATGCTCAAGTTCTTCTTAATGGACATCCTAGCTTTAAGATGCATATTTGCATAGGGCTATTACTGTAGAGACTAGAGAGTACTCAACACTACAAGACTTGGGTGATGGCACGTCCTTTGTTTTTGTATGTGTTTTTCAGCTCAGAAGGCTTCATCTCCGTCAGAGATTGCAAAGCAACTGGAAGATGCGGGGTTCTCTTCTTCTGCCGAAACAGTTGCCTTTGCTAAAGAAATTTTTTCCAGAGTAGAACGTAAAACTACAGGACCAAATGTGAGTGTTGATAGTTTTCTCACATACGATTATCTTAAAAAAAGTGTATATACCCGTTTTCAAACGCTAATATAGCACACTATCAACTGGTAATTATATTTGTTATTGTTTAAAAGCTGTACCAACAACGCGAAAGGGAGGCAGCATTACTTGCACGGAGACAAAGGACGTACCAAATTTTGGAGGCAGACGATGATGATGATGATGTGGCTCCTGCTGCTCCAGTGCCCAGAAAGGAGGAAACTAAAAGCAAAAAGTTCAGGAAAAGAAGTGAAAACCAAGATGACTTAGATGATGAGGCAGTGATGCTTACCCTCTTATTGATTTGAAGATGTTGTATTTGTTTTTCGTGTTGAGATACTGCATCAGTGTTTTCCATTAATATAACTGCTTTGGCTTACTATGATGTAGGAGGTAAATATTGGAGCCCAGGAAAGAAGAGTAAGGGCCAGGACTTCCAATGATCAAGATGATGATTCCGAGGTTATATATTTCTGAGCTGTTTATTACCAAAATCTGTTTATTCTTGGGTCATTTTTTCGATTGGGTTCCTATTGTAATCCTGTGGGCAGAAAATCAAGTTTGATGTTTCAAAGACAAGCCTTTTCATCTGGAGAATTAAGAACAGAGACATGAAAGAATCATGTGAAAGTTCTTTTCAAGTACTTGATGATGCATTATATGATAGATAGATTGAAGGAGCCCTGGCCTTGCTAAACTTAATTGTAACAAAATTCTGAGGTTCATCTTGAAAATATGAGCTACTGAGTTCTCTGTTAAATGGTTAGAGAATTCCCCCTCAAATGATGTAGGATATCGGTTATATAGGTCATAGAATTCGGTGTGTAGGTCCTGAGTTAGTTTTTTTTCATATTCGTGCACTTGTTTCATTAATTTCTATTCTGCTCTGTTAAATGGTTAGAGAATTCCCCCTCAAATGATGTAGGATATCCGTTATATAGATCATAGAATTAGGTGTGTAGGTCCTGAGTTAGTTTTTTTTCATATTCGTGCACTTGTTTCATTAATTGCTATTCTCTTGGTGGAAGCTTACATCTTTTTCTCTTTCACTCTTTCTCTGCATTGTGCATCTTATTTTGTCTCCCTTTATTCTTTTATTTTGCCAAATTGATCACTGTTCTGCAATACAAAACTCTATGTTTTTTGGATTCAGTCAGAAGAAGAAAGATTGCGTGACCAGAGAGAAAGGGAGGAGTTGGAGCGTCATATCAGAGAACGTGATGCAGCAGCAACCAGGAAGGTATAAATGAGAAAATTTCCTTACTTTTGTTCTCGTATTTGTAGATCTTATTTTGAGCTAACCTGTTGGACAACTTTTATACTGCTGGGTTGTCAAGCATTGAGTACATACTATGTATATGTATATATATATAGATGAATGCATGGATTTGTTATGTCCCTACACATGCAAGTGGACACAATTCTTTCAGACCAGTTGAATCCTTATACATACGGATTGGTTAATCAAACAGTCAAAATTCTAACTTCTGATCATTTCCAGTCAACCTCCTCGTGGGCATATTTTTCAACTCTGCTTTGTCTAAATGTTTTTTCCTTTTCTACAATGATGAAAATAATTGGAAATGATTTCTATCAATGCGCACTACACATTAGTCATGATTTTGGAATGCTTAGGGAGTTGATTTTTGAAGAGATACACCAATTGGCTAAGCATTTATGGTGTGTGGCATGTGGCAACCCAAATAATTTAAGGCTTTGCATTTCCTTTATATAGGAAGTCCTTGCTTACATATCTTCATCAAACTATAATTTTCCCCCCAGCATCTTTTACCAAAAATTTCTAGTGACCTCCCGGAGTTATCTACTCACCCGTGTTATCATCATATATTTTATGAAGTCCCTGCATGCCATATTCTGTTTGTTTCAGCTCGTGTCTTTAAAGCGTCGTACTACTTGTAACCTTTTTAGTTTATTGGACTTTTGGCAGTGCCCAAGTGATTTTGATAATTGCTCTGTTAAACTGTTAAATTCATTCTTGTTTGGTTTTATTATTGCGCAGACGACTGAGCACAAGTTATCAAAGAAGGAAGAAGGTAGAAGATCTAATGTTCATGATGTGTGTTCCCTTTGTGGCAAATAACTATAATTAACGGGTTAATCTGTTTGTTTTGTTGCTCCTCTATACAGAAGAGGCAATTCGGAGATCTGCAGCTTTAGAGAAGGATGGCATGGAGGCATTAAGGTTAGTCATATCATTGTTGTAGTAATTTATCTTCTGTTATAAGTACCCTCTAGGTGTTGGTATTGTTCTTTCGTCTATTTACAACTAAAGTTGAGTAGGTATAACTATAACTATGATATTTTTGTAGTGTTTGACGTAGTTAATCATTTGTGAATTAGAACTCTAATTCCCCTTACTGTAGTTTCACTATATTCTTCTCACCCTGGAACAAGATTTCTAGTAATTGTTGGAACTTAAAGGTGTATGAGTGCAATCATTTTTTTAGGTTGATTCCTTAGGAAATTAGGAGATGAGCAAGACCTTTTGAATCTTATATGCACACAGGATCTTTATGTTTTGAGTACCAATCTGCTTTTTATTGGGTGATTTACTTATACTGGTTCATATCATCTTCACTTCTGTGACAGGAAAGTATCACGACAGGAGTATTTGAAGAAAAGGGAGCAAAAGAAATTAGAAGAACTTCGGTAATGACATTACCTATTTGTTTTCAGTTCAAAGTTGAACCAGAAATATTCTTGTGTACTGAAATTCTGTATATGCTGCTTATTCTCTTTGGTAATCCAGAGATGATATTGAAGATGAGCAATATTTATTTGAAGGTGTCAAGCTGACTGAAGTTGAGTATCGTGAGCAAAGGTAGGTGTATCATTAATTATGTCTTCTGTATATTTACTCTTAATTATGTGTCATATATATATCCTTTTTATGTCTCATCGATATCAAGAATTCTCAAGTTACTTTGTCATCTTTTTCTGTAGTTACTATGGTGTTACACAGCCAATAAGTAGAAAGAACTATTTTGTGACCTGTACTATTTGTCTTATCTCATTATCTTATCTCATTAAATTGGGAAAATTTGAAATTACTTTTATCTTCTGTTCAGTTTGACTGACTAAATTAATTATATGAAAACAATATTTCGTGAAATAAGATGCTAAATCTAATTCTGAAATGGAGAGAACAATATACAGCCTCTCCAGTTGTTCTTCTGGCCTTGGTTCATTTGGGATTTATAATTGGTACATTGCAGGAAGATGATCTCATTCTGTCCATAATCAGGACATATTATTTGCTCAAATTTGTTTTTGGTGGTTTCAGTGTCTTGTTATCTATGTATGTGCAATATGGAACTCTTTAGCTACCATGCTTGTAATAATAGTATCATACTTAAAATAGTCATATGACAGTGGACTTCGTCCCACTTTAATCTGCCTAAGATCTGGTTGTAGTTACTTCAAAAAGCCCTAATGAAATTAATTCTGATCAATTAGCCTGGTTTTAGTTCATCAATTTGCCACAAAGTTTATCACTTGTCTTGTGATGTGGATTTGTTTAGTTTTTCCTCTAAATTCAAAATGCTCTGGCATTGTGTTAAGATAACAATGTTTTGTGGACAATTAATATACTTGTCTGATTTCTTAAACGAAGAATTTGATGTCTCATATGTGCACTCTTTATATTTTTCAAATTAAATGTTTAAGTTGTGCATGATGTGTCCACGCTCCTTTCTTTACTTATAGAAACGTGTGACTATATATATATGTTAAAATAACAATGTTTTGTTAACAATTAATATACTTGTCTGATTTCTTAAACAAAGAACTTGATGTCTCACATGTGTACTTTCATATTTTTCAAATTAAATGTTTAAGCCGTGCGTGATGTGTCCATGCTCCTTTCTTTACTTAGAAAAACGTGTGACTGACCTTGGGAGTATTTAATCTTGGCAGATACAAGAAAGAAATATATGACCTTGTCAAGAAGAGGACGGAAGAGTCTGATTATACAAATGAGGTGATTAACTTTTCATAAAAATTCTTTTCACAACCTGTTGGTTGTCTTTTTGTCGTAATCTTGAATTGCATGGAAGGTATACATTGCGACACATGAACATATATACTCGAGGTAATATGTGCATATATGCATGCATATGAATGCTTTATGATTTGACTTCTTTTTGTTTGTTTCTTGTCTAAAGGTTGAGTCATTAGTGCCAGTTAAGTTACTGAATCATTAATCACTTCCTCAGCAATTATGAGAGCTGATCGCATTTAAATAAATTTTAGTTACCTATGTGTTTTTCCATCTTTAATCTTCTCTTGCTTTTTCCAGAGTATAAAAGATATTTCCTGATTTTGTGATTGCAGTATAGGATGCCTGAAGCATATGATGAAGAAGGTGGTGTAAATCAAGAAAAGAGATTTGCCGTTGCAATGCAGCGTTACAGGTTTGTTTTTGTCAAGAATTTCCATTCAAGTGCCACTTAGTTAAACTTCTGTTTCAAGAATTACGTAAGAGTTCCTTGAAAAGTTCTCTGAGAGCTTTGCCTTCAACAGGGACCCTGCTGCGGAAGAGAAGATGAACCCTTTCGCCGAACAAGAAGCCTGGGAGGAGCATCAGATTGGTAGCACAAATTATTTTGCACTTTCCCTTTCTTGGTCTTGTCAACATATAGTCTTCAATTACTAATTATATATCCATTATTTTTCAGGCAAAGCAACTCTGAAATTTGGATCTAAGGATAAAAAGCATAAACATGATGATTATGAGTGAGTTTTAATTAGTTTCTTTTTTTTAACTTTTATCTTGTATTGGTTTCCAACTCCTAGCACTGAACAAATTGAGCTTATAATAGAATCACGAGATTTTTATCTACTTTTTGTTTCTTGTTAAAGTAACGGGATTTGAAAATTTTTGTTTGATGTTTATAACATATTTTGTAATAATCTATTCCGTCTGTAGATTTGTCTTTGAAGACCAAATAGAGTTTATAAAGGCTAATGTCATGGATGGAGTTAATGTACGTATCTCAACTCCATGCTTCACTCAATTTCTTTCTTGAGAAGTAACTCCAAATTTTCTTGAATATATCTTCACCTGGTTTGCAGGTTGATCAAGACTTATCTGTGCAGTCTCCTGAGGGATATGCTGCAAAGACAGCGCTAGAAAAACTTCAGGTCTGTATGTTCGATTCTCCCATATCATGAGTTCGTTTAGAAGTCTGCTAGAGGAAACATGTTTTTAACTACAGTAGCTCTTCAAATTTAGTGTTGATTTTGAAACCATGGTGTGTGATCTAACATTTGACCTAGAATTTGGCACAGGGCATGTTGTTTCAAATTTGAGCATATTCGCCTTTAAACTAACATCACTTGGCCATTTAGGACTGCAGGCATTTTCCTGGTTTTCGACCTTATTATATTTAAACCTGCTAGCAGAGATTCTTTGTTCCCTTTTTAATGATCCAAGATAAGTTAGGATGCCATCAGGTCACTTTTTGCAGAAAAAGTGGGGTAACAGAACTGACATATAATTGATTAAATAATCTCTTTATGTATTTCGTAGGATACAGAGCTGTTTCCAGATTGTAAACCTCTTAGAAATATTTTTTAGTTTGTTTTTGGCCTATTACTGATTAATGAGCATGTGGCATATTCTTCTGACCATTCCATTGGCCCTTAAAATTTCAGAGCGACAGAAAAACTCTGCCAATATACCCATATAGGGATGAGTTGCTCCAAGCTGTTGAAGATCATCAGGTTCGGCAATTTTTTCTTCAGTTTCATTACTTAGTCAAAGAATACATTTCACATGGTAACCTATTGCTTGCTTTATTGTATTACAGGTTCTTGTTATTGTTGGAGAGACGGGTTCCGGTAAAACTACCCAGATACCTCAGTACCTTCATGAGGCAGGGTACACGGCACGTGGAAAGGTATAAGAGTTTGTTTTATACCACTTTCTTCTTTTTAAAGACCATATGTAAAACTACTTGTTCACATCAATTATCTAGCAATGTTGATCTGAGAAAATTTTGCTGGACTTTGCAAGGTTTTCTTTTTATTAATTTTATCGTGGTGCCTTCAGTAACTTGTGGAATTTGCTGTTTAGCTGCAGCAGTTTTCATGTTTTGGTACCGAATCTGGTTGGTTAAACTGTGCCATTTCCAGTTTAACGTTTCATTCAAGCTTATTTCTTCTTTAAGGTAGGTCATCCTACAAAGGATGGCTAAATTGAACTTCGTAAGAAAATTATGCAAAAGAGAGTAGAAACCTTTTTCATTTGCTTTCCACTTTCACCTCCTCTATAATCATATGTACATTGACTTTGTCGTCCTGGAATTGACATTCAAATTGAGCTCCAACGTGTGCTCTGTTTACTGATCCATTACAGTGACTCATAGAAATTGTTCTCTCACATTTGTTGGTGTGTGAAATCATGTTAGTTACTATAGCATGACTAATAGTTCGTTCTCATACTCAATTCTTCATTTGAAATAGTTTACGATTCAAATATTTCATCTAAGAGAAGTATTACTTTAGGCGTGACAAACTGTAACTACGGTATATGTTTCGACACAGTATTCTTTGTAAATCTCAATCTAGCATTTCCAATAAACCTCGAGAATTATGGCTCTAATTGCATGTTGGTGCTCATATCTTTAAAACTTATATTCCTTATAGTCTGTACTCCTTACATTTCGGTTTTTTCCTTTTCTTTTTGTGTGTGTTGTGTAATTTGGACCTATTTTTAGGAAAGATGCTGTTGATATAAGATTATCTGAGATTTAAATTCAGTTATGGTCTTAGAACAATGTAAGGTTTTAGAAACAACAACATTTGTGTATTTAAATTCTAATATGATTTTCTTTTGCTTATAATGGTGACATATTTGATGACCAGGTCGCATGTACCCAGCCACGGCGTGTTGCAGCCATGAGTGTTGCTGCTCGAGTTTCTCAAGAGCTGGGTGTAAAACTTGGCCATGAGGTATGCCTTCTGCTTTGACCATGTTGTTTGGCTGGTTGCTTATTGCAAATCATTTGTTGTACAATCGAACCATTGGAAAATGGAATAACCTTTTGTTAGCTAAAATATTTATGCTTTCAGCTGCTGAAATTAATGAAGCAATCAGATATTGGTTCGTGAACAATCTGATTCTGGAAACAACATTCATAATTGCTAATGATAGATAATATCATATTGCTTTCAACTATCTAATATTTGACTTTTGTATATTTAAGACATCAAAATTGCAAAGCATTGTATCAGAACTTTGTACTTGATGTTCCCAAATCTTATTTCAGTTCTATTTGTGATTTCCAATTCCTTACTAATGTTTCATTTTCCCGGATGTGTCATTTTAACTGCTGAAGTTTGTAATTTTAGGTCGGGTATTCTATACGTTTTGAAGACTGCACTTCAGAAAAGACAATTATAAAATACATGACGGATGGAATGTTATTGCGTGAATTTCTTGGAGAACCTGACCTTGCAAGTTACAGGTACATGCTATATTCTAAAGTGCTATGATATAATTTCTTGCTCAAGTTCTGATAAGATTGTTAGATAATTTTCAGTGTGGTGATGGTGGATGAGGCCCATGAGAGAACACTCTCAACAGACATTCTATTTGGCTTGGTTAAGGTAAGACTCTTAATTTTTAGATTTGTATGTTAGATATATTTGTGTAGATAGCCATGATGACTCAGATTTCATAAACTGAATATGAATTCTGCTACAAGTCATAGGTAGTGATATACAAAAGTTACGGATGATAAATAAACCTTAAATAATTTTATGTTTTGGTACTTCAAATTGGAAACTAAGCCTTTCTAAGATTAATTTTTTGTTCAAATCACGGATGATTATTATTATTATTTTTTTGACTGCATTTTACGTTCAAATAGTCTTCTTACAGACTAAACTTATTCTAAAGTTCCTTTGCTTTAACCTTTTCTGATTTTGTTGAATCTTGTTTTACTGTATCAATTCTATCAAACATTTCTGGGGAAGTTGTATTAATGTCCCACTCAATCATTTTCCCGTAAAAGGATACCAACTGTTTCGTACTTCTACCTTTTCCTTTTGTCATTTTGTTTGACTGCAGCAATTTCCCAACACTTTTTCAGGGAAGCTGTATTATTATGCCGCTCAATCATTTTTCTGTAACAGGATATTGCTCGGTTCCGCCCTGATCTCAAACTACTAATTTCGAGTGCCACACTTGATGCAGAAAAGTTCAGCAACTATTTTGATTCTGCTCCAATTTTTAAAATACCTGGAAGAAGGTTTCCTGTTGCTATACATTATACAACAGCCCCTGAAGCTGATTACTTGGATGCTGCAATTGTTACTGCTCTTCAAATTCATGTAACCAAACCACCTGGAGATGGTGATATTCTAGTTTTCTTGACCGGCCAGGAGGAGATCGAAACTGCAGAAGAGATTCTTAAGCACAGGACTAGAGGGTTGGGCACAAAAATAGCAGAACTCATCATATGTCCAATTTATGCGAATTTGCCAACGGAACTACAAGCAAAAATATTTGAACCAACGCCTGAGGGAGCACGCAAAGTTGTTCTGGCAACAAATATTGCTGAAACTTCATTGACAATCGATGGAATCAAGTATGTCATTGATCCAGGTTTCGTTAAGATGAAGTCTTATAATCCTCGTACTGGAATGGAGTCACTATTGGTTACTCCAATCTCAAAAGCATCAGCTAATCAACGAGCAGGTAGATCCGGAAGAACTGGTCCAGGGGAATGTTATCGATTGTATACTGCTTATAACTACTTTAATGATCTAGATGACAATACTGTCCCTGAAATACAAAGGACCAACTTGGCTAGCGTGGTTCTTTCTCTCAAGAGCCTTGGAATCAATGACTTGCTGAACTTTGACTTCATGGACCCTCCACCATCTGAAGCTCTGCTGAAGGCCCTGGAACTGCTCTATGCTCTGAGTGCGCTGAACAAACATGGTGAGTTGACAAAAGTGGGTAGAAGGATGGCTGAGTTCCCACTTGATCCCATGCAATCGAAGATGATTGTTGCTTCTGATAAGTACAAATGCTCTGATGAGATTATATCTATTGCTGCCATGCTGTCCATTGGAAATTCAATCTTTTATCGTCCTAAAGACAAGCAAGTTCATGCAGACAATGCCCGTATGAATTTTCATATGGGGAATGTTGGAGATCATATTGCACTGCTCAAGGTTAGTATGTCCGATTTTTTTCCCTATGGTATGGTTTTATTCATGTATATTTCATTCTAATGTTTCTGCACACTTGTGGTGGTTGACTTGATCGATTGTTATCCTCACATTGAGAGAGGCAAACTAGAAACTACTGGATGTAATGTTCTCTGAGAATAGCTGTAATGTTTCTTAGATGCATTTAATTAGAATAGCTTCTTAGACCTTGAATTTTTGTGATCCTCTTGATTTTGTTACTTCTTTTCTTCAGGTGTATAGCTCGTGGAAAGAAACCAATTTTTCAACTCAATGGTGTTACGAGAACTATATCCAGGTAGGTGTCAATAAAATTATGCTTCTTTTCAAAATGTATCTTTGGCCATGACTGCTTGTGAGGAGATGGTCTAGTGGCTTTTGCTAATGTATTTGATGATATACTCCCAATTAATTGTTGTTTGATAATCAAGATAAGTGCACATAATGTGCCCAATCCTCTGTTTGGAAACATGACTTCTTGGAATAAGTTGGAACTTGTGCATAAATTCTCTGTTGAGATGGGGATTGTCATATCACTCTGTATTTGCAGTTAAACATTATTTTTGACGTTTCTCAAATTTCTGAATACCTTATACAATTATACTTATTGATTTGTTTTCCAGGTTAGGAGCATGAAGAGAGCTAGAGATATACGGGATCAGCTGGAGGGACTGTTAGAGAGGGTTGAAATTGAGTTGACTTCAAATGTGAATGATTTAGATGCCATAAAGAAAGCCATAACATCAGGATTTTTCCCCCACTCAGCAAAGCTACAAAAGAACGGATCCTATAGAACTGTCAAACATCCTCAGACTGTTAATATTCACCCAAGCTCCGGTTTAGCACAGGTAGATCAATTTTTTATGTAAATAGTTAAGAGTTTAAATCCTAGTGTTTGAACATGTTTGTTTTTCTTTTTTGCAATGTGTGTAGGGAAATCTTTGATTGTTTTGTTGACAATAAATTAGATTGAAGTGCTTATTTTTGTGCAGAAGTGAAATAATGGACGGAAACGTAATAATGGTTCTTGCATTTTGCTAATCCTCTGTGTGTTAGAAGAATTGTTCCCTAACTGCCTACCCTTCTAAAAGTGGAGTGATGGTTATTTCATAAGCCTCCATTGAGAGGATTAACCTTTTCATTTCTGCCACCCGCTCTTGAATAACTTTTTCTATGGTTGCCTGGATTTTAGATAATTATGTATGCCTACGTGTATAATCATGTTGTAAGTAAATAACTTTGTCCTTACGAGGTCCATGTTTATGAAGGAAGATCTGAACAGCAAATTTTCAGTTTTGCTCATATTCGTTTTCTTGTCCATGTCAGGTGCTTCCAAGATGGGTTGTCTACCATGAATTGGTTTTAACAACGAAGGAGTACATGCGGCAGGTACGGGTTTTCCATACTTTCGCTTTTATTTCATTCCCTTTTCCGTTCACATTAGTATGTTATAAAACTCATCTGGGGAATTTGACTTACAGGTAACTGAATTAAAACCCGAATGGTTGGTGGAAATAGCTCCTCACTATTATCAGTTGAAGGATGTAGAAGACTGTAAGCACTCTCTTTCTCACTCCACCCCCTAAATGTATGCGTTTGTATATAAGTTAGTTTGCTACTACAGGTCTACATGTCCTCTAATGCGCTTATTACAAGAGAAATATTTTTTACTTAAATTTGTCGTAACACGCCTATATTTTCATAAATTAGTTGTTACAGGAAAATTGCTATAACATGGCTGACAATTACAAGGATAACAATCTTTTTGCATCAGTTTCTCTCTCCTGATGCCATCAGAGAAATTAAAAATTTTCAGTTGATGTTTTTGGGAACTTCTTATTGCTATAATGTCAGTTTTTTAGTTAGACAAGGATTTGATCCAGGATTTTGGAATCTTCTTGTTGCTTTTGTTCAATTAAAGCATTATGAAAGTTGTAGTCGGGCCAGTCATCTTGGTTTAGAAAAAGATATGTTCATAAATATTAACATGTCATGATTTTCTACTAATAACCCCACCCTATTCTGCCTAAAGATTCTCTCTTTAAGTTTTCTTTTTGGCTGAAATTATTTAACCAGGAAAAATAATAGAAAGAAAGAGGAGTTGCAGTATTGCAGTTCTCATCTCTAGTGAAGTTTTCTGATTTTATGCGTTGATAATCATCAAAGATTAAATTTTGGCACCTTGAGGTCCTCAACTATTGTCTTTCTTATACTTGGGCATATAGTTTTCATGCATAGGTGCTATTTGTGTGAATTGTGATGCAATGTTTAATCAACGTGGAACATTACTATGCTTGTATATGCCGAAGCTTATTTTTGACCACTTTTCTTTGTAGTGGGATCAAAGAAAATGCCTCGTGGCGAGGGTCGTGCTGCCAAGGATTCAACTGTTGGCTGAACATTCACAAAGCTGAAATTGACTGTTACCACAGCGAAGGACTTTTTGTAGATGCTTTTGTGCCGGAGGAAGTGAGGCATCCTTTATGTGAGAACAAATGTAAATACAATTTTGCAGGTTACTTGTGCCTATTTGTCACATCTAAACTGTAGCTATACGACGTCGCAGAAGCAATTCGACGAGTATATTCACCTGCATTTTTAGATACTTAGATTCGACGAGTATATTCACCCGCATTTTTAGATACTTAGATTTTATGTGCAGCTGTATGTATATATTGTGAATTGATAGTTACATGTTAAAGAAAGTAGATTTAGTTTGAACAAGTTGGTGCTTCATGTTCTATTCTTCTGTTTCTCGTGTCTGTGCGTTTGTGTTTGTTGATCATGTGCTTGGATTGAGCAAATCAAAATTGCAATTTGCAATATTTGACATGGTGTTAAAATGCAGTAGAATAAAATTTTATTTTGGTATGTAGATACCTAAGTTAAGATGACATCTTTAAAAGCATTAAAGCATGAATTTTTTAAAAGTGTGGAGAATGGAAGTTTAATATATAATGTGTTCTAAATTATCCCACATAATATTGATTGTGTATTTTATATTTTTATATATCACGTAATATATCAAAATTGTACATATAATCGCTAAACATACTGTGTATATTTGGAAAAAAGATTATGAACATTGCATTTTACAAATATTGATAATATATATTTCACAATTAGTCTACACAGCGAAATATTTTTTTGTGAAACCACATGAAAAAATATGAATATGCACACACATTATTTCGAAATATCATTTGTCACTGAATAGATTTTTTTTTAAATATTTTTATTTACATGTAGGCACATATACCCCAAGGTCCAATGAAACTCGAACGGGTGACCTACTTGTTCATTAGTGTAGGTATTTATCATTAAAGTTATCTGCATTTCAATAGATCTCTTTGTTCTTTCCACTTGGATAAGAGTGTTAAAAAAAATTAAAATTATTAATTCATAATAAGTATTCTTGAAATTATCCTCTTAAGTGAATATGGTTGAGACTTGAGAGTATAGAGTCAGGATACTTTAAAAGATTTTTTAGTTTTAAGAAACACAAAAAGCTATTCATACTTTTATAATAAAATAATAAATAAATTCCTTCAAAATAAATAAATAAATAAATATAAGTAATAAACAATATAATATAATTATAACATATAAAAATATATAATATAGTATAATAAATTATAACAATATAGATACATTATGGTTCATCCCGACTCAAGTATAGAAGGTAAACCTAATCTGTTTTAGTGGAGGAGCCGAGTAGGGAAACTTTTGCTCTAATCTATGATGCATGGACACGGACACGGCGACACGGACACAACACGACACGGATACGACGATATGGATTCTGTTTTGAATTTCCCACGTGAGAAGTGTCGGACACGCGTGTCGGACACGACACGACACGGCAAAATGATATTTTTAGAAGTGTCGGTACATTAGAGGCTCTAATCTACTCTTTAAAAACTTATTTAAATAGGCCATACTCTTCATCGAGTTCATTATACACCAACTTCACCAAAAAAAATTAGAGAGATTCGATGATTATCTTCCTTCATCACGAAGCACTTCTCAATTTGTAGATTGGCCATGACATCCCACAAACCGTCACAAGTATGTGACCTCAATGCTTGTGACGGTCGTGAGATGTCGTGAACAATCAACAAATTATTCAATATGGATTTATCTCCAAGATCAACGTCAAAGGTTTGAATCATGATTTGTTTTTCTATTTAAATTATAGTAATCTTCAAGAAACTGTTTTTGTGTGAAGTGTTCCAAATATCCAGTTGAAGAATATATCAAGTAGTATAATTTCATGTTATATCCTATGCATTTTTAATGAATTGGTTATTGTTTTGTTTGTTAGAAATCGGATTAATATCTTTTCTATTTTCGTGAGTTCGGTTTCTATGAAATTCTTAGAATGTTATTTATTATTCTATGAGGATGTCCATATGTGAATTATCGACTTCTGTGGGAAGGAAAAGTGATATTGATACTGCAATTGTGTGTAAGTGGTCATGAACCATCGAGAAATTGTTTTTAATCGTTGATATACTTATGATGTTCCATTTTGAACATAATTGCATTCTATGTTTTCTTTCATTTTTAATCTTTTTAAGGGATAAATGCACTCACCCCTCATCCTTTGGGGTTGTGTACTTTGCCCCCAACCTTTAAACTGGTGCAAGTTGTCCCCTCACCTTTGAAAATTTATGCACTTTGCCCCTTTCCGACGGAATATTCCGCCGGAATGTACTTTGACCGTCGATTTCTCCTTAGATACGGCGACCCAAGAGTTAAGACTAGTACCATCATGTTCCTCTCTCCATGACGAACAATACCCATACCCATTCGACTCCATTGGCCATCAAAAGTGTCGGATTCACGTGCAAAGCTTCGCCGATATGCACTATTTTTGACCTACGATTTCTCCTTTGTTGGTTGTCGAATTTTAATTTTGAAATAATCATTGTGTTCTTTATATTAATACCTTTGATTTGATGTATAATATCAACACATTTGACATCCAATTTGTATGGATTTGTCATTAGAAATTACACCAAAAAATTTTCATAAATTCCGGCGGAATATT
>JBBMKE010000001.1:7055807-7067164 GCA_037834125.1 Lippia alba | reverse complement strand
TTATTACACTACCCCTAGAAATTGCACCATTCTTGCGCTACGCGCGTGAACAGTGCCCTACAATTAAAATTTCACCATGTTTCATCCAATTGCCTAAATATTAAGGGACAATCAGTTAGTGTTATAGCCTTAGCCTTGGTTTCTTTCATCAAAACTATTATTATGTATATAAGAGATTACACTTGGACTTGGTATGGTTCGATTGCCTACGGCAACTTCTCCATATTAATCAAAAGCCTCTCCCAAGATTGTATCATCAGTGCTGCATGAGACTACTGCAATACTAGTATTATTATTTTTTGTTTTTTTGAAAGGCAAAACTAGTATTTGATTTTAAAAAGCAGAGGTTTATATTATTTGCAAAATGTTTAACTAATACCAGTATATATCAAAATAGATACATAAACAGGTACATATTATGTGTAGCAGGCCTAGCGGCATATTAACATGACAATACGATTTTTATTTTTTTTAATTTGTTAAGTAAAAAGCATCCAACATATGCTAATGGTATTTTTAAAAGTGTTCATGCAAAACATACCTGATCGGAAAATATGAACCAAATAAACATGTCTTGTCTGCTAAGGCCAAAGTGCAAAACCTTGAATGCATCACCATTACTAGAATCAAACAATCACTTGGGAGAGAGCTGGAGTTATACAATTCCATCAAAATTTGGACTTATTCCAATCGATTTCTTAAATATAATTTTCCTGGATTAAAGAAAATAAAATAATTCAAAATAAGCGCGATAAACTGTTAGACAGTACCCTTCTTCATGTTCCGTCTTCGACATGCATCAGTACATTGCCACATAATTTTATTATGGGAACCGATCAAAGTTGGAAATATTTATATGCAGTTTTTATGAACTTATCCCACTCATGTCCAAGCTACACACTGTTACAAGTTCATAACAACCAAGACCTCCAAAAGCTAAAAGCAGAAATAATTCTAGAGCATCAGCAAAAAGCAGAAAACAAAGACAAGTAACCACCAAGATTAAGAATACAGACCAGATCCTACATTAATGATTACTTACAACGCAAACAACATGCATACAGACGTCCAAGCAAACTTCTTCAATGCAACAGAACTTCACTAGGGCTTTGGTGTTGCCTTGCTCATATTCCTCCATTTATCTTTGAGGTCCATCGTAGTACGACTTTGCTGGAAAATACCAGTCCCATATTCCAGGATTTTCTTCCATGGAATAATTTTATCATGAGGACTGCTGAATAACCGCATGCCATCCTGTTTCAGAGAAATTTTGGAATTATTAGAGTGTAAAGAACTGATAGTACGAATCATAAAATGCAAAAGCCTCCTATCTTCCAAGTATACTGAACATAAATCCTCAGAGTGTTTGAAATGGATTTGCCTATCAAGTCTAGGTTAAAATGAATTGCTTCAACACAGGATCGAATTTCTTTGGTCACAGTCATCGGTATCAAAATCAAGTTCAACTGGTCGATATATAACATATATCTATACCCAACAGCTCAACAGAAAAGAAATTTCAAGATATATCATCGAATCATGTGATGAAGCTATTCCATTTGTCTCTTTGAACAGCATAGAACAGACTGGGGAATGGAATACTGGTCAAATGCATTAAGGGAACACTTTTTACCTTCAATATCTCTTCTTCATCAGTTGTCCATGGGATTCTTTTCCGCCTCGTTTGAGGAATTGCAGGATATGCACTGCAGCGGATAAAGATCATTGTCGCTATTTCAGGTTGCAGAAGTGGAAAATTATCATATATATATATATATATATGAACGTTCAAAAAGAGAATTCTGTAATTCAAAACTCGCATCATCAAACAGGAATATTCCTTTTTCTTCTGATTTCCAACTGCAATGCTCCCAGCCCCTCCCCCATGGTTTTAATTGTTTTATCACTCGTGTCTTTCGTTTTTTCTGTTATTGCTTTTCGTTTTTCTCTTGAAAGAGAAACCCGACAAATTTCAAGAGAAGTTACTTTACAACACTTGAGCATGTGCTTCTCATGTGCAACTCCTATGTAACCCACACTAAAACTTCATGATCGAGTACCCATTAATCAGCAAATGACTGTTTCAATATTGAATTACCATTTCATTTCTCAAACAGAAGTAACAACATAACAAGTATTCAGGAAGAAAACAACTTACAGTTCCATTTCTAGCTTTCGACCTCTTATCAAGTACTTGGAAGCTCCAGAACGATCATTTTCCTCTTCAGATATTTCTTCTGCATCCCGTTGAGTACACAAAACCCCCTTCTTCGATCTCATATCAGGATGATTCCCACTTTCATTATTTCTCTCAACAACCTTGCAGGATTTATTTTCAACCTGAGATTTATGGATTGGCAGTGCAGCAGCAGCCATCTGGTTTTGTCCACAAACACTTGGAGACTTGGACGTTTGTCTTGTCCTTTTTGCCTCCCGTTTGTCCTCCTGTTTGTCATCGTCTAGGGTTTCAGGAGCTCTATTGGTTAAGTTTACAGCTTCTCCCCCAAAAGGGGGAGTATAACCCTTGTTTATTTCTGAAGGCCCTCCTTCATATTCCAATCTCTTCCTACGCCGATGATTTTTGCCCTCTTTTACATTATCTCTTTTGTTCAGTTCATTACATTTAGGCCATCCATCATCCTGTTGTATCCTAAATGATGCTCGAGATTGCTTCTTTGATTTTTTAGGAGTTGCCAAGCAACTAAAGGTTGCCAAGTCCTTTCTTGCAATGGATGTCTTTCGCTTAATCTCCATGTAGTTCGAGACTGCTCGAGAATAAGCGCAAAATGGGCAGTAAAATTTTCCCCTTTTGTCAAATCTTGCATCTGAACCCAAACAGTTCTCATGAATCACCAAGGAGCAGGAGTCAGAACTACACACCAGTAATTGCCCACCCTTGTTGCATTTCACACAAAGATTTTGCTCTTTCCAATCAGTTGTTGTCAGTGAGTCTTCGCTATAAGTGCACTGAGAGCTTAGAAACATTTTCTTCTTCGTATCGATACTGGTTCTCTCGTCCTGACACCCCTCACTATCGCTAGAAATATCAACAACTTGTTCTTCACCAACAACTGGGTCACTTTTTTGAATATTTTGATCAAAGCTATCTAAGTCTTCGGTAGTTGTTTCCAGCACATGTGAACCTCTCTTGTAATCTTCAGCATTCACATCATCATGATCTTGCTCTTGCTTCTCTTCCCCATCCGATTTTTCATTTGGCACTTCAGTACCCAAATGATGAGCCTTCTTTTCATAAAACAAATCAGGGCTGAAAGGCCCCTTCAATGCACACTCTTCACTACCATTTGACACGTTCCTATGCATATTTTGGCCAAATTTATCCAAGTCTTCATTAGTTGCTTTGAGTACAGAGAAACCTTCCTTGTCACCTTGTGCTTCCTCTATAACATGGTCTTTACCAGGGAAAAGATTATCAGGACTAACAAGCTCCTTCAAGGATGTACTTCTGCGATTATCTTTTTCAGGATGTCCATTTAGCCCCAACCCTCCAACACGAGTTTCTCTTCCCAAGCTGCACCTTTCTCCTTTATCGTGCTGGATAGATGCTTTAGATGTACCTGCCAATTGTGTATCTATGCCTGAAGATACCACTTTATCACCTTCTTCACTTCTACTAGTAATGCCATTGCAGTTCACATAATCCGCCAAGGCCCCATGCTCTGATTGATTCCCAAGCAGTAAACCACTTCGTTCTTCTAAAGATGAAAGGGAAGAATGACCTCCTGTCAGAATTGCATCCTTCAGCTGTTTGTAAAGAAACAAGGAATGTAACAAGTAAAAGTTAACATCATTTTTGAGTTCTTGCTACTTAATGTTTCATACAAAAGGTAAAAAAGCTCCACTTACCTGCTGTAGAGCAGATTTACCCAGACGAGATCTTTTATTCTCGATAAAGGACACCAATTCTCGTGCATTTTTAATAAGATCATCAGATTTTTGCGGAGTCTTCTTTAGCAAATCTATGACCATAAATACACAACTTTCAAGTTCCTTACCAACAAATAAACAAAGCCATTAACAAATTTTCCTAACAGGAACACCATCATGTTTACCTAGCAAAAGAGACATATCTACTTGATCAGAGTGTGCTAGCATCTCAATGACCCAGATCCCCGGGAGCTTTGATGTAGAGGAAAGCTGGCACTTCATCAAAGACTGTTTCAAAGATTCAGCGCCATACCCTGTTATGCATAAGTGGCTCAGTAAAATGCACTCCCAAGTCAAATTGTAAGTTGTGTCTAACTTGGATCCTGAAAAAACAATGACTAGAAACATTACGCACTAGGCACATAGACACAGGACAAGAGACCATCTTACTGCAGAAAAAAGGAAAAAGCAATCACACCCGAATTGGAATGTTAGTCACCTAATCAATAAAGTGCAACTTAAGGACACATCACACTACTTAAAAACATGTCCTCGGCACTGCTCCATTTGAATCCTAAAAGATAAGGATTAAGATATGTGGCCAACTATTCCCAGGAAAGCTAATAAAATAGTTAATTCAAGTATACAATACACAATGAAAATACAAATCATATATAAATACCAAATGCGTACAACTTTTGGAAACAAAGTTGACAATCTATTGTAAGCAAATAGTTCAATAGCAAGGGGATTAAATCTCTTCTCCTACAACTAACATAAATATGATTCTTCAATTTGATCTAGCATCTAACACCTACCCAACATTAGTTAACACTTTTTTTTGGCATCTAAAAATTATAAAAGATTGAGGTGAAGACCTAAAAGGTATTCAAAACTCAAAACCCCAAAGATGCACATGGATAACAAATGTTTCCTCGATCAACTCCAATGTGACATAAAATGCAGCATTGTAACGGAATTGACTGAATCATGCAAAAACAACTAAAAATGTGTAGCAATAGTCGCATATAATCCCGATAAATGAGCTCAATAAGCCCTGACAACCTGCCGAACAGGTCCTAGGGTTGACCTGACCACAAGGAAGCTCCAACCAGTAAGAGATAGCTTAACTACTTAAGTACCAGATGAGGGAATAGACTCATAGCTAGCAAACCCACAAAGTACAGATAAATACGTATGTGCATTAGCATTTCAAAACACCAAGTATGCATACATATTACATATGATACATTGATACTCACCACTGGCAAGGCCTTTTCCTACACATCAATCTTCAGTTAGGCAATTTGTTAAACATACTGCATACAAATATCCCAAAATAAACCTAAATATTTCTGTATCCTATTATAAGCTTTAAGAAATCAATTAATCAAACACATGAAAAACTGATTTCTTTAGTAAATTTCAATTGGAATGGAATGCCCAACCGCCAACCATTATATAGTTCTTAATGAATCTCCCAAATAGGTTACATATCCAATTTCTTTGAATGCACCAATCCTATTTTCGTATTTATCTCCCTGTCGGCATTAACTAAATCCCCATTTTTTGCTTCAGTACCCCCACAATACCTACATTACCAAAATTCCTACTCGATTTCCTTTCCTCTTCATCCTCTTTCAACGCCATAAATCACCCAGCACACCATACTACACAACAAACTTCACAGTCCCTCTGTTCCGTATACTATTTCTTAACGTTACAGTAACAATATCTACATTCATCCCCACAAACCATTTGATCATTTAACCAAACGCGAAAAAACACAAATTACAGAAAATACCTTTTGAATTCTGATCAACATACAAAATCTATGCACATAATCCACCATAACAAAGCACATCAAATTGATAATAAGGAGAAGTTCCGAAGAAATCACCGTAAGAATCAACGAATCTTCTGGATTAAGCCTACGCGTTCAACTAGAAGCTTAAACTGCATTTCTTCTGCCGCTCTGTTTGCTTTCCCGTTTTCAAAGAAGAATAAGAATTAAAGACTATTGCACCTTCGCCCAGGTTTGGGTGTTTGGGTTTTTCATTAAAACCCACCCAATTCGGTGTGCCAAATTTTAAAAAAACAAATGTAATTTAAACTATTTTATTGAGTTTTTATTTAAGTATGATTTTAATCTATATTTAATTTAGGATATATTATTCAAAATAAAATTATATAATTATAAGTAAATATATATATAAAAGTGTGATAATTTTAAATAATTGGGATGCCAAAATGTGCAAGATTATTAACCTATAAATTCAAGTAATTTCGAAAATTATATAGCTAAAAATATATTTTTATTAATATTTACTTCTATAATAATCATATAAAAAATTTATATGCTGCTCTAATTGAACGATAATTTGTATAAAAAAATACTTAATATATAAATTTTGCATTAATATAAATTGAATAAATGACATTATGAAAAAAATTGGAAATAGTATAATATTATTTTTACATAAGATCATTAGGTCAAATAGTTAACAATATAACAAATTACAATTGTAGAATATGTAGGTAAGCAATCAGTGCCTCGGTGGACTTAGTGAAGAGTATATTTTATGAAAAGTTATCTCCTCAGCAGCGGAGCGCCACCGTCTCATCAGCGGCTCCGCCGCTTCCAACCTCCATTTATCTACTTCTCCATTATCATAAATCGTTGGTGTTTTTTTTCCCCCTTGCTTGGACTTTCTCAAGATTTTGTGATTTTGTTGAAATTCGTGAATTTATTTCCACTGTAATGTTGATATTATATTGCATCATGTATGTTTTATCATGCAGGGGTATAAACACAAAGACACAGAAACGAAACAATACGGTTACGACAATACATAAATTTTTCTTGAATTTTTCACGGGAAGAGTGTGAGACACGATGTTCAACACGAGTGTCAGACATTTAGAAGTACGCGTGCATCATAGTTTAACTTCATATATGAACTATTAATTTCATAAGTTTTATGCAAATCTTATGTTAAATTAGTTTGATTTGTTTGCTGAACTTCTAGTTGAGTGCTTAACTTTTGTTTCCTGCTGCATGTTAGGATTTGCTGCACACACTAAGTTTTCTTCTTTAAATGTTAGTCATTCATGCTTTCGAGCTAGTGTCCGAAAAGTATTGTTATAGTAAGTTAGCGCCTTACGAATTCATCAACCAAGATGAAAACTGGTCATGTCAGCTTCTTAACCAGATTACATGGATTTAGACATCAAGTTTTTATCCTCTGGACTAGGTTCTAATTTTGCACAGGTTCCGAATTCAAGGGCATAACCTACTACAGCAAGCCAGGATTTGACTTCGTTTGCTCCACAATTCCACACACTGTGACACACATTTATTGGTTGGAGCGCCATGGAGCTTTGCTAGATTGGAGGATAAGAAATTGTTCTGGAGACCTTCTATTGCCTAACAAGATTTGGAATTGAAGAAGACTTCCTTTGGCTTGGTATTGTGTTCTTTCAGTGCCAAAGCCGTTATTGGATGCACTTCCCCGTGAAATTCAAGCTTTAGCTGAGCACTGATTGGATGATACTTTTGAATGCCTACGATATAAAATGGTCAGAGTGAATCCTCTGCCTTATCTGCGAGAAATCAATAAGCTGCTTTCTCGTATCGTTGAGCTAAGAGAATACTCTGCAGGCGGCAACTCTTTTTGTTTCAAGGATGTCTGTATATTGGGGATCCCTATTCATGAGTATACAATGAGCATTGCAAGAATAGGATTGAGCTGTTTTCTTAATTAAGCTCTACCATGTACCGAATGCAACCATCTTCACCCCCTTATTGAAGGGTTTATTTAGGTCTAAATTGGACTGATGAGGCACCAGAATTGTTTAAGAATATAGTAACACAAGGGTATGCAAGGTAAAAGTTGTTATTTATGGGTTGTGGGGGATGGATTTGACATGTTTGTGAATACTATCACGGTAATTAGGTTCCTCAAAGTTGTGGAAAGAGGGAGTTGTATTCCTAACATTTATATATACCGAAAATTCTAGCTCAATTTTGTTTCAGTCGGACACAACCAATTATATGGGCAAGTGCACCATACTCTTGTTATTTGATTTGATATTTTTATGTAAGATCTAGCACCAACTCTTCTTTTTTTTTTCTTTTTTTTTTATTATACTAATTTGGTTGAACTAAATTCACATAGAAATTATTCTATAGCAGGGGACTATATTTTTGTATTCATTTTCTATCTACATTATTGTCTGCCTTCTTTAATATATACAATGTACATTGTTAGGCAAACATTCTATGAGAAATTGGGCTTTTTCATTAGTTGGATTTCTTTTCCCTTTTATGTTAGAAGAGATATATTTGTTCTTAATGTTGGTGGCTATGTATTTTTACCCAACATGGTTCTCTTTCTATTGATTTGTGTGAAGTTTGTCCCAAAACTACTGAACAGATGCCCAACACCTGTTAAATTTGTTAATTGTGATTTTTAAAAGCTACTAACTCTTCATTGTCATTGTGTGATTTAGCTATGTTATTCTGTTTACTTTATATTACGATTTGAATTAAGTGTATCCTCACGTTCAACACTTCAGTGTATATTGATCTTCTGCTATATCAGGATATGGAGTCAACTCACCTTAGGCCAGGGGGGCCCCAAGCCCCCCCCCCCCCTCCGCCCCCCACCCCCTACCTTCTATACTACTAATTCTAAAAATTAATTTTTAAAATATAAATATAAATTAATTAAAATAGATTAATTAATACCTTTTAAGAGTACAAAATTTATTAACTATGATATATATATATAATAAATATTAATATATATTATATTATATATAAGTCAAGTTTCGTTCGAATATAAAAATAATTAAAAGTGTGAACCTTTTATTATGATGCGCCGAATATTTCAAGAAAAATTTATTTTATTTTATTTTATGCAAGGAAAAATTAGTGTAATATATTTTATTGTATAGATAATATATCATATAATATTATAGAGATACAAGATATCATATCACGTAAACAATTCTAATCAAAACCTAACTCGGTCAAATAATTAATATCACAAAAAATTCTAATTTCTAACACATATTATTTTAATAAAATGTTGTGAATTCAAATTTTAGTTTCGAATATAAAACACTTAATAGTTTTTTTATTCATTTGTCTATACTTTGACTTACCTATAATTTATCGAAATTATTAATTACTACAGTCGATAGTGGATATTATAATTTCGAAACAAATTTTAGTTTTTTTAATAAGGGGCCATTAGTTTTTATTTATTTATTTTTATTTATAAGGGAGCATATTAGTATTTGTACGTGAAGATTTTAGTTTTTAAAAAAAATGGTGGAAAAAAATTGAAGGAAATACGAATCGTCGAAGACATTGGAATTTTCAGCCCCTGCTTATGAAAAATTCTGGATCCGCCCCTGGTCAACTCTGTTGCTGCTAGAACAATACAGAATTGGACAATCCTAACCTTTGCAATGCTACACAATTTTCATCAAAAAAAATGGAAATTGACTCAATTCAAGAGGATGTTTTACGCAACTAAACTTGATCTAGCTAGTTCTATGCTTGTTATTTATCTCAGAATCGTTTTTGCGTAAGTCTTTTTTCCTTGTCCTGTGTTAATTATTATGGAATGACTTATATTTTAAGTTCATCTTTATTATGCAGTCTGGATTATTTAACCATGTTCTCTAAGAAAATAAAGAAGTCAAATAATTCTATTCAATTTAAGTAGCTCATGGGAGACCTTATGAGTTCCACCCAAAAGGTAATTGGAGAGTCTGCTAAGGGCCTTAGAAGGCCGAGTTATTTCAAGAACCTGTTGTCCTTCCCGATTTTTTGCTTTGATCGTGTCGTTTTCCGGTTTGCTAACTAGATCGACTCGGAAATGATCGTGTCGTTTTCCGGTTCGCTGACTAGATCGACTCGGAGTTAACTCTGACCACTCGAATTTGTATTTTGGGGAAGCTCGAGGTAATGTTGACATGAAAGATGGTAGCAAACTTGAACTGAAGGCCGAATAGGGACGGGTAGGGTTTTTCCTATGTCGGCACTCCGACGCTCAAGTCAGTTATCGAGCTTTTAATTACGTCGAATGAGCAGACTTGAGTGCAGTTAATGTGCTTAAATGCGCTTGGTAAATGCATAAATGAGGGGATATTTATACCTGTAGGAGAGGGAGGAGGTCTCATGTACGGGTGTCAGAGCATTAAATGTTGCATAACTACCCCGTACGGTACGTCAGAAGCATTTAATGTTTGGCGTGCGGTGCGGGTCCCATGTCTCAGGTCGGCGTAATTTCGACAGTCAAGGTGAGGGGCCGACCCTCCAAGTCCTGTCGGCGTACACGACCATTTGGCAGGTCGGGGTATCGCCGACGCTGAGGATTGTGCGGGTATAGGTCGGTTTGGCCGTCCTCAGGGACCGCATAGCAGCGTTGACTGTATTTCTTTGACTTTAGCACCACGTGGCGGGCTTCCATTGGGCCACTTGTCGAATACGTGGCATGCTAGATAGCCCCCGAAAAGGCGTGCGCGACGTGACATGTGGCGGGCGACTTTTGGTCTGACACAACGGGTCCCACATTAATTGACGCGACCTTTTGTATTCGGTTTTTCCGTCTATGGATTGCCTATATAAAGCCTTTAGTCATTTTCATTCATACTTACTACTTTGCGCGAGAGAGAGATTGGAGCTAGTCGAATATTTCGAGCAAACCAATCATTCTGCAAGGCAATTTCGGACGTTGACCTCTTCGAACGACTTTGACAGCCCTTAGTAAGTCGAATCTTTTTCGAACTTTTTGATTCATTTATTTTGAGTATTTTTCTTTCTTTTTTTTTTTATAAATTCACGAGAGCGTGTGAGCGAGTGAGTAGTACCCCATATCGGCTCGTGCTCGACCATCCCTGACAAAGACCTTGGCCATTATTTCAAGGGCAGCTAGGGATAAATCTGAGCTACAAATTTGCTCGAGTTGTGGGATGTCTGCTTCAAACTCATCGAGCTTGTGGACGTCGAGTGACGCGGAGCGTCCTAGGAAAAGCCCTGACCAGGAACTCAGTGGCTTCAGCTCAGATTCGGACTCCTTGGACTCTTCGGATTTCGGAAGAGTGGGATCGAACCAAACGAGATAAGAGCCAGACAGGGCGGTGGATGTGACCGGGAACTCCGAGGACTTTGGGGATATGCAATCGACATCACCGGTCGTTTAAGTCGAGCCTATTTCAGTGGTATACCCCGTAGGGATGAGTTTAGGGCCAGAGAGGCCGATCATAGAGAAGGAACAGATACTCGAGGAAGCCAAGATGGAGGTGGAGCCATCTACCTCGAATCAGTAGGAGATAGGGAAAGAAGGCATATACATTCCGCCAGGGGCGAAGTCGCCGATCGAGGTGTTAGAGAATGATCCTCGCCAAGTCCCCTGCAAGATTACGGCTAAGATGTTTGTCGATCTGAAAGATCTG
>JBBMKE010000001.1:7043821-7055707 GCA_037834125.1 Lippia alba | reverse complement strand
AATTTTTCATTTGGCACTTCAGTACCAAAATGATGAGCCTTCTTTTCATGAAACAAATCAGGGCTGAAAGGCCCCTTTAATGCACACTCTTGACTACCATTTGACACGTTCCTATGCATATTTAGGTCAATTTTGTCCAAGTCTTCATTAGTTGTTTTGAGGTCGGAGAAACCTTCCTCGTCACCTTGTGCTTCCTCTATGACATGGTCTTTACCAGGGAAAAGATTATCAGGACTAACAAGCTCCTTCAAGGATGTACTTCTACTATTATCTTTTTCAGGATGTCCATTTAGTCCCAACCCTCCAACATGAGTTTCTCCTTCGCTGTGCTGGATAGATGCTTTAGATGTACCTGCCAATTGTGTATCTATGCCTGAAGATACCACTTTATCACCTTGTTCACTTCTTCTCGTAATGCCATTGCAGTTCACATCATCCACCAATGCCCCGTGCTCTGGTTGATTCCCAAGCAGCAAACCACTTCGTTTTTTTAAAGATGAAAGGGAAGAATTACCTCCTGTCAGAATTGCATCCTTCAGCTGTTTGTAAAGAAACAAGGAATGCAACAAGTAAAAGTTAGCATCATTTTTGAGTTCTTGTTACTTAATGTTACATACAAAAGGTAAAACAGCTCCACTCACCTGCTGTAGAGCATATTTACCCAGACGAGATCTTTTATTCTCGACAAAGGGCTCAAGATCCCATTTCCACACATTTGGGTCAGCAGTTTTAAGATGTGATGGAGGTGTCTGCATATATACACGTATATCACTGTTCACATTTCCTTGATTACACAATTTCACTGGCACTTTGGCTTGCTTGCACGACATAACTTAAAAATAACACATCAAATACCTCAGTCAATATTTGTCGAAGAGCATCTTCGCAACACCCTGATGGATCTAATGTAATTCTTTTACATGATGTGGAAGACACAGGACTTGCAGGGGTTCCGTTAAAGAGAAAACTCTGTAAAATTCTCAAGGACACCAATTCTCGTGCATTTTTAACAAGATCATCAGATTTTTGTGGAGTCTTCTTTAGCAAATCTATGACCATAAATACACAACTTTTAAGCTCCTTACCAACAAATAAACAAAGTCATTAACAAATTTTCCTAACAGGAACACCATCATGTTTACCTAGCAAAAGAGATATATCTACTTGATTAGAGTGTGCTAGCATCTCAATGACCCAGATCACTGGGAGCTTTGATGTAGAGGAGAGCTGGCACTCCATCAAAGACTGTTTCAAAGACTCAGCGACCATACCCTGTTATGCATAAGTGGCTCAGTAAAATGCACTCCTAAGTCAAATTGTAAGCTGTGTCCAACTTGGATCCTGAACAAACAATGACTAGAAACATTATGCACGAGGCACATAGACACAGGACAAGAGACCATCTAACTGCAGAAAAAAGGAAGAAGCAATCACACCCGAATTGGAATGTCAGTCACCTAATCAATAGAGTGCAACTTAAGGACACATCACACTACTTAAAAACATGTCCTCAGTACAGCTCCATTTGAATTCTAAAAGACAAGTATTAAGATATGCGGCCAACTATTTCCAGGAAAGCTAATAAAATAATTAACTCAAGTATACAATACGCAACGAAAAATACAAATCGTATATAAATGCCAACTGCGTAAAACTTTTGGAAACGGAGTTAACAATCAATATGTAAGCAAATAGTTCAATAGAAAGGGGATTAAATCTCTTCTCCTACAGCTAACATAAATATGATTCTTCATTTTGACCTAGCATCTAACACCTACCCAGCATTAGTTAACAATGTTTTTTTGGCATCTAAAAATTATAAAAGATTGGCGCGAAGAGCTGAAAGGTATTCAAAAATCAAAACCCCAAAGATGCACATGGATAATGTTTCCTCAATCAACTCCAATGTGAAATAAAATGAGGCATTGTAACGGAATTGACTGGATCATGCAAAAACAACTAAAAATGTGTAGCCAGATTCACATATAATCCCAATAAATGAGCTCAATAAGCCCTGACAACCTGCCGAACAAGTACTAGTGTCGACCTGACCACAAGGAAGCTTCAACCAGTAAGAGATAGCTTATCTACTTAAGTACCAGGTGGGAGCATAAACTCATAGCTAGAAAAAAAAAGATAAATAAGTATGAGCATTAGCATTTGAAAACACCAAGTATGCATACAAATGATACATTGACACTCACCACTTGCAAGGCCTTTTCCGACACATCAATCTTCAGTTAGGCAATTTGTCAAACATACTGCATACAATATTTTTTCAAATATTCCAAAATAAACCTAGATATTTCTGTATTCCTATTATAAGCTTTGAGAAATCAATTAATCACAGACATAAAAAAATGATTTCTTTCGTAAATTTCAATTGAAATGGAATGCCCAACCACCAACCATTATATAGTTCTTAATGAATCTCCCAAATAGGTTACATATCCAATTTCTTTGAATGCACCAATCCTAATTTCGTATTTATCTCCCTGTCGGCATTAACTAAATCCCGATTTTTTGCTTCTACCCCCACAATACCTTACCAAAATCCCCAGTCGATTTCCTTTCCTTTCATCCTCTTTCAACGCCATAAATCACCCAGCACACCAAACTACACAACAAACTTCACAGTCCCTCTGTTTCGTATACTATTTCTTAACATTACACTAACAATATCCACATTCATCCCCACAAACCATTTGATCATTTAACCAAACGCGAAAAAACACAAACTAAAGAAAATACCTTTTGAATTCTGATCAACATACAAAATCTATGCACATAATCCGCCATAACAAAGCACATCAAATTGATAATAAGGAGAAGTTCAGAAGAAATCACGGGAAGAATCAACGAATCTTCTGGATTAAGCCTGCGCGTTAAACAAGAAGCTTAAACTGCATTTCTGCCGCTCCGTTTGCTTTTTCCGTTTTCAAGAAGAATAAGAATTAAAGAATATTGCACCTCCGCCCCGGTTTGGGTGTTTGGGTTTTTCATTAAAACTAACCCAATTCGCTATGCCAAATTAAAAAAGGGAAGAATGTAATTTAAACTATTTTATTGAGTTTTTATTTAAGTATGATTTTATTATATATTTAATTTATGATATATTATTCAAAATAAAATTATATATATATATATGTGTATAAATGTGACAATCTTAAATAATGAGGATGCGAAAATGTGCTATATTATTAACCTATAAATTCAAAAAATAAAAACAGTATACATTTTCACAGAATTAACACTTTTCAAAAAATAAAAAATAAAAAATGATTATTTCTGATTTCCTACCGTAAATGAGACTTAGAACCCTAATCGACCTTTTAAAAAAAAAAAACAAAAACAAAGACGGAAATCCACGTAGTTTAATAAACAAGAACTAACACAATTAGAAAGTTTAAGTCCCCACCATACGCATCTAGCGTTAATTGTGCTAAGTTGTGTGCTACACAATTCTCTTCGTGTCGTACAAAAGCAAACTCCCTCTTCATGAGTTGAAAGGCATTCCGATGGATATCGTCAATCAAAGTGCCCGTAGATGATAAATCAGAGTCTCGTGATTGAGTTTTACAAACCAAATTTAAAAATCGCATTCAAAAATCACTTTGCTAAAAGCTCTTTGTTTTGCCAAGTCAACCGCTTCCAACAACGCCATTGCCTCCACTGCCTCCGGTTCCAACAACCCACAGTCGGTAGACACTCCGCCAGGCAACACAATTCCCCAAATGATCCCGTGCCACAACACCTAGCCTCACTCCATCTTCCGCTTCAAAGGTTGCTCCATCTGAGTTCACCTTTATATAACCTAATTGTGGAGAAGTCCAAGTCCTTGGAAACATATGATTATCATGGGGATTTGCTGCTCTCCCTCTCTCGTAGCTCCCGCCTCATACACCAACCTTGCAACTTCCCAAATTCTAATTGGTTCAATTTAATCCTTCTCAGCCCATTTTTTGTTCCGGTGATGCCATAGTGCCCAAGCATATACGACAAATCGTGCTCCTTACTCCGTATCCAACTCTTGCAGCACTCCACGACACCAGTCTTCACTACAACCATTCCAATCTGAAACGATGGCCCATGGAAGATTCGTCAATGCCCAAAACTGACACGCCACCGGACAGAGGAGGAAGGCGTACTTCGAATAATCGTTCTCAGTATTGCACCAAGGGCAGCCCACCTCTCCGTTGATCCGTCTCCTTCGAAGATTAAAACTCATCGGCGAACTTTCCATACATAGGCGCCACAAGAAAACCTTCATTTTGGGCGCCTATTTAACGGTGCAAAGAGTTAATTGCTAAATTATCTGCTTATCTCATCTCACACTCTTAACACTTGAGGTACCAAAATTCTATTTTTCCCAATCTGTCTATATCTATATCTATATCTATAATATATAGGAAGGGTGTCTTTGGCCCCAATTAAATCAATTTTGACTGAGGAATTTTGTGGTATTTTGAACTTTTTTATTCTTTAAAAATTATTTGATCGATTGGTTAACTTTTCAAACTATTTAATATTTTAATTATCTACTAAATCTCTCCAATTAAGACCTTAATATCATAAATTTGGAAAAGTCAACTAATATCATTTTGATTTATGTTAAGTATAAAAATATGGAATACATAAATTTGTGGAAATCATGTAATCATTGACATAAATAATCCATGGAAATCTTTTTAAATTTTTAATTATATACTAAATCCCACTAATTAACACATTAATCTCATAAATTTGGAGTGGGTTTACTAATATCATTTATTTATGTCAAAAGAAATATGAAATTCATAATCCATGTATATCTTTTTTTTTTTCTTTCTTCAGAATAATCTCTGTATATCTATACTATAATATATCTATAGTAAAAATTCTTATTGGTTGATGATTATTATGTTAATTAATTAATTTATTATCCCTTAATTTTGAAAGTTATTCTCAATTAAAGTATAAATTTATGATAAATTTATTTTGAATTCACAAATTATAACACTTTTTAAAATAATGCACTAGAGTTTTAAATTTAAATTCAAAACTTTTTCCTTGATTAGTTTATTTAAGTTACTCCACTAATTTTGCATAGAATAATGAAAACCAACATAGAAATATTATACATTATAGTGATAACGTGCCCAATTAAATGATAATTGGGCATAAATTAAGGAAATCTGCTCTCTCTCTCTCTCTTTTTTTAAATACTTTGTTAAATAAATAATAAGTAGCACAATAATGTGATCAATTTTAACATCAATCAAGGAGATTTCTTTCTATTAACAACTATCAATTCATTATTTATAATTCTTTAACTTAATTAAAAGAATTAACATATTAGGTCAAGCTCAAAGAAGCTTAAAATATCACGTTGCATAAAATTAAGAAACTTGCATACGGTTGTTGTGCCGGGAGAAACCGGGTTGGGTTAATTGAAATTTTGACAAAAAAATTTACGAACATATGATGAAGGCGGCTGCAGAATGTTTAATTAGAGATGTTGATGGCATATGGCTGCTTGAATATGCGTTGAGGCTTGAAATTTTGTCCATTAATACTGCGAAACTTCTTGATAGGATGGGACATAAGATTGGAGTAAAGGTTTGGGACTCCCTTTGACTGAGTTTGCGTAGTTCTTTATTTGTTTTTATTTTGCTCCAAAATTGGCGTGAAGTGTTTGGTTTGCAACTCCCTCTAATTGAATTTGAGTAAATTTATTTTTATTTCTATTTTGTCCCGATTTTGGCTTCTTTTGTGACAAAAGAATATATATATATATATATATATATATATATATATTGATAAAAAAAAGTTTATTAAGATGCAATTCCATTCTATACATTATAGGAATGAAAACGTAAATTTTTACTTTTTTCACCATTGCAATATATATTATTAGTCGTATTTATTTGTTTCTAATTTGTGGTTCTTTTTTATTTTTTTAGAGAAATATCTTTTAAAATCTTTATTCAAGTACTCATTCGTGATAAAGAAATTATACATATTTTTATTCAATGATTATTTAGTCTGTGAATCATACTTTTTTTTTTTTTTGAATTGCATAATGTACATGTACTAATATTTCTCTCTCTCTCTCTCTCTCTCTCGTCTTTATTACGTTTCTTTTGATTTTATATTTATTTTTATTTTGTTTTTGTTTCAGTGTTATAATTTACGATTTTGTCTTTACTTTTTTTTTCTTTTTATTGTTTCTTTAATAGTTTGTTGGCTATTTTTTTGAGTAAATATTATTATTAATTTTGTTTATTATAATTTATTATCATTTTGGTTGATTATCTGTTGTTCTTATTATTTTAGGAATTTTTTATTTTTTTCAATTTATTATTTACATGGTTATTTGAAGGTATTCATTGAAGTTAATAATGATTTATTAGTTAGTTCTTATCTATTCAAATATATTTAATAATTATTTGATTCATCTTCGAGTTATTTCTTTTTATTTTGTAATTGATATCTTTAGTTATTTTAATTACACATGTTTTTCCTTAAACTCTATTCATGTGGTAGTAAGAAATTTTTCTTCAAATAAGGGCATACTTCTACCTGAATACCATATTTGTGTTAGGAATTTAATAGTTTAATTGGAGTTTTTTTATTTATAAGTGTTTAATTACTATTTTTCTAAGATTTATATTCAAGTTAAATTAGACAAAACCTTTTTGATTTTAAATTATTTTAGTTTACAATATTTGTACATAATATTATATGTTACATTGTTATTAATACCGTGTAACACATGGGGTATACGCTAGTACCTCAATAATTGTTTGGAATAATTACGAACAAAGGTATGGAGAAATTACATATTCCCTTGAGGTTTGAGAAATTACGAATTTTCTTTGAATGATAATTCATCCGTTAAATTTAACGGAATATGAAATTTATTATTTTATCCCTAATATGCTTAAACTTGAGGGGATGATTGTAATTTCTCAAATCTCATGAGGTAATTTGTTTTTCGCCATAGTTAAGGGGAGTGCGTACCTATCCCAAATTAATTTCTAAGAAGAAACAATAAAAATAAAACAAAAATAGAAAGATACATTGAACAGATTATTACCACCGGTCTTGGGGATCAATTTGAAAGAAGGGTTCAACGAGATGTTTGTGTGACGGATGGTCCCACTCCAATGATTCCCATTTTCCCTTACTCATCCAGATTTTCTTAAGAGCAGGTGGAGGGGAATAAGAAACATTAGATGATTCTTCTCCACCGATGACTGAAAAATTTAAAGGTAGTTTCTTCAATGCTCCACATCTAACTAGACGAATACTCCTAAGGGAATCGAAAATTGTTGTTGTTCCCACATGCTTCAGCTTTGGCAGATCCATCAGGTGCAAGTTGTATAATTTGGGAAAAGAGACGACACCTCCTTGCTCTATAATCTTTTCTATTTCTTCACATTTTGCAACAATGATCCATTTGAGGTTTGGGAATCCCAACCCTGTTAATCCCAGATTCTTCATTTTGTTACAACCACCAATAACTAATCTTCGAAGAGATGAAAATACAGCTTGCCCGGGTGTAGGCAACACTACTTGCTGCTTCTTGATGATGCCCATGAAATCCGGTAGCCTATCCAGTTGAATTTCTTCAAGAGTCCCAACTGGAGGGATAAGCGAAGATTGCAAGTCACCATTATTCACGAAAATGCATTCCACTCCTTCACAATTGTCAATGTTCAAAGTTTTGAGGGACTTTGGATTGTCAAATTTTGGGAAATCATCTGATAAACATTTGTTTAGACCCAAGCACTTCTCAAGTCTAAGGTATTGGGCGTCGTTTGCTAACATAGCCGCATCCTCCATAAGGTAATTGAATCCAACCACAGTTACTTGCTTAAACATAGCAGCATCCTCCATAAAGTATTTGAATCCCATCACAGTTACTCGGTTATAGCGAGGAAACCCAGTATATCGAGGAGTGTTCCCCACGATGATATAATATCTAGTAAGTGGTCTGCATCTTATCAACTGATTAAAATCAGCAGCATTTTTTACTCGTCCCTTAAACTCCTCCAGCTTTCTCAAACTCGATATTTCTATTACTGGTGCTTCAACATGAAATGGAAGATGGAGGCACTGCAAATATGGAAAATTCAGCAACAAACCTGTTGGTAAAATCTCCAAGACATTTGCTTCATGCATTGAGAGGAACTTGAGATTGACAAGTTCAGCCATCCCTTCCGGCACTTCCTTGATTAAAGTATCTGACAGGTCCAGCTCCTTTAGTTTTTTCAGCTTTCCCAAGTAGGGTACAGTTATGAGTTCACGACAATCCTTAAGAAGCAATGCCTTGAGGTTTTCCAGATCTGATAAAGAATTTGGCAACTTTGTAATAGATCGACTATTGGACAAATCCAGCACACATAAGCCGTGCATTTGGGAGAAAAATGAATCTGCCATAAACTTCAAATACCGATTCCACTGCAAAAGCAATGTGGAGAGCTTAGGACAATTTGGAGACATTCCATCTGGAACTTCCTTTATCTCATTAAACATCAAGGACACTTTCTCAACATCTTGTGTCCAATATTCTTCTTCATTTGGAATTTGTTCCAACAGGCACCCAGCTAATACCATGTTTTTTCCTTGAGTAATCTTCAGAGCCATTGCTCTTATTAGATCATGCATCTTCACACCATATTTGGCACTTTCAAGTAAACAAACATTCACCAATTTATCTAATATGGTATGAACTTGGTCAACTTGTGCTTCCCGACTCTTTCTTTTATCCACCAACTCCCCTGAAATAAATTTCCTCACTAAATCCTCTCTCTCTATCTTGTGATCTTCAGGGTACAAAGAGCAATACAAAAAACAATGTTGTAGTTCATTGTAACCCCCATTACTTCCTCCTTGTTCTTGATGTTTCGGATTCAGCCGATCAAAACTGTATTTCAGTACTTTGAATACCTGATCCTCCATATCCTCATGCTCCATAACAGATTTCTGTAGTTCCTCCAATGCATTTCTCCATACATGAATTGTAGTCTCACCTCTCATGCTTCCAGCCAAAGTGATGATACCCAAGGGCAGACCATCACACAACTTTGCCATACACTTTGCAATTTCTACTACTTGAGGAGAAAGTGTCACTTGTTGTCCAAGTGTGTCACTAAATAATTTCCATGCTTCACTGGGGGCAAGTGTTTTCACTGGAACGAGTTTTTGGCAACCTATTTGATGACAAACTTGCAACGAGCGAGTCGTTATAATCAATTTGCTACCCTCCACACATATAGGAATTCCCACTTTTTCCAAACTAATGTTTTTCCACACATCATCTAGTATTAGAACAAAATTTTTCCTTAAGGAAGATAATGCTCGGTACAATCTGGCTGCTCTTTTGTGTTCATCGTACTCATCTGAAAGATCGACTCCTACAACATGGGCTATTTTATCTTGCAACATCCTTACATTATACTCCTGAGAGACTGTGACCCAAAAAACACATTTACGAGTCGTTTCTATAAGTCTGTTGTTGATGTGTTTTGTCAAAGTCGTCTTTCCCACACCGCCCATGCCGTAAATCCCGATGCTCGTCACATTATCAGCTCTCAACATCTCCCAAATTTTTTCCAAATTTTCTTCAAACACTTTACCAACCAACCTGGGCGCCAATAAAGTTTCCCCCATGGTTTTCGGAGCATCAAGTACAAGCTCACCGAAATTTTTACTTTGTTCAACAAGTTCATCAACTCTTACCTTCAATTCTGCTGCTCGATCTCCACCCAAAAACCTACTGACAAAATCTTCTGATTGAACTTCACCTCCCAATTCATGAATCTCAGTTCTAAGTCTTTTAACATCTTCCAACCATTTCTCGACTTCTCTTTTTCTTTTCTTTTGACCTGATAGCTCCGCATTCTTGATTTCAGCCTCAACATCAGTGGCTTTTGCGCTCAATGATAAGAAGTTCCTCTCAAGAGTTCGTAGAGTTGAGCTGTGATTAATGCTCCTCACGGTGTCCTCCTTTACGTATTCCAAACACTTCCCCAATATCATAGAGAAAACGGACTCCATGATTGCATCCACTGCGTTTCCTATACTCAATGCAGAAATAGAATGCAAGACATTTATGTTATAGAGCTACCAGTTGCAAGTGCATACTCATATAAATAATATTCTTGGAACTTGCCGCCCTTACTTTAGCAAGACCACCTATATTGTGCCCTACAAAACATAATCGCAAGTAATGTTTCGAAATGGTTGGCTACATTTATTTAATCTACACCCATGAAAATATAAAATTGACAAAATATTCTTTAGATAAAGATATACGAAAAGCTTTTTTATTTTTCTTTCTTCCTATTTCAATAGCTAGCCTACTTATTTTGGGAGTTATTTACGTCATACCCCCTGTGTTGGTAAAATGGGCAAAAAAAAAAAACCTCTGTTACAAATATTAACATAAAAAACACTGTGTTTTCAAAAATGGGCAAAAAAAAAAACCCTTTGTTACAAAAATTAACACAAAAGACCCTGTGTTTTCAAAATATTTGCATGGAAAACCCTGTGTTATCAAAATATTTGCATGAAAAACCCTGTGTTAGGGTTCTCCATGCAAATATTTTGAAAACACAGGGTTTTTTGTGTTACTTTTTGTAACACAGGGTTTTCATTCAAATATTTTGAAAACACAAGGTTTTTTGTATTAATATTTGTAACACAGGGCTTTTTTTGTTCATTTCACCTAACACAGGGGGTATGGCGTAAATAACTCCTTATTTTGGGTCCGAGTGGGATTTGATTACTCAATCGTAAAACTCTTAAAGAAATATTGTATAGTAAGATGTAAAAACAATAACAAATTATATTTTAATATGATAAACAATTTTAATTAACCTATATTATTTATTTTTATTTAATAAGCTTAGATTGTAAAAATATATTTATAAAGATTAATTTCTAGATCGACTATAAATATATTTTTCATCATTAAAAGTGCTGTAATTAATAATATTTTCAGTTAAAATAAATTTTTTTCTTCGATGAAAATTAATAGAGCTGAGTCGAACTGGTTGGGTTGCTCCCGAGTTGACCGTTGGACACAGGAATTAATTGGATAATCATCCTCAGTCAATCCCAACAAATAAATTCACTATTTTAGGTTGATTTTGGTTCGGCCCACTTTCAATCAGATCACGAAGCTGCTACTACGTTTCAAATAAATCCCAAAGAAATTGATACAATTTTATTCTGAATACTGCAAATCCTAAAATGACAGCATATTAGAGTAGATTGAGAATTTGATCTCAAAAGTAAAGCTCATCAGCTTTGAAAAATTTACACTAACTGTAGAGCATGTAAGACAGACACCATTCAAAGAAAAGAATAGAGAGTAACTTCACTCACCTGAAACCAAATTTTTTGCACAAAAGGAGCCGATAAGTTGCGCTGATCAGATCTGCAATTCGAGAGAGAATCAGAAACTCAGTATCTAATCTAATGACCCACCACTTTGTGCCTTTTTCATGGAAATTTCTGTGAATTTTGGATGGCCTTTTCTTTTCATCATCCTACAAGTCAAAGAAAGTGTGAATAAGTAATTTCTCTATAATTGTTCCTTTCACAAACTAACCATTTGTTTAATCTACTTTGAACCAATCAAATTGGCCATGAATTGGAATCTAATGAACGTGGGGCTGCCTTTACGTGTTCATTTGTTTGTACGTTCCTGGTTGTTGATTCAACAGTTTTGGCTTCATTTGGCAAATTTTGATATCTAAAAATAATTGTTTGATATCAATTATGTGTAAGTAACATACCTGCTCCAACTCTTTATAGCTTTGATGTTCTTATTATTATAATCACTACAATTTTAAAATTAAAATAAAAAATAAAATAAAAAACACTCCTACGTAC
>JBBMKE010000001.1:6989499-7010001 GCA_037834125.1 Lippia alba | reverse complement strand
AGTTAAGAATAATGGAAGTGATAAATGAGTAGAGAAAGAATTATATTTCTCTATATTTGGTTGGGTTGATATGTAATTATAGCTATAATATAAAATGAGAGAGGTGATAAAAAAAGGTAGAATTAAATTCCATCAAATTCTACTGGTAATATCAGAAAAATCCCCAATTGAACATCATATTTTTACTTAACTCCCCAATTGAGCATCATATTTTTACAGTTATGTTTTTCTGCTGGATAATTCTAAGGATTAATTCCGAAAAGTCGCATTCTTGGGGCTCTTGGTACCTTAATGCGCATTGATTCCTAAAATTCTGAATTAGTTGGATTGCTCCCTCATTTGAAAGATTATCAAGTATACTCTTAATGCTTATCAATTCTCTAAATTTACTAGCTAAATTGTAAATAATTTTCCTTAATTATGTTAGTCCCCCTTCAAACCTCT
Source organism: Lippia alba (assembly GCA_037834125.1). NCBI lineage: Eukaryota > Viridiplantae > Streptophyta > Magnoliopsida > Lamiales > Verbenaceae > Lippia > Lippia alba. The sequence goes on along the minus strand of JBBMKE010000001.1, from coordinate 7,009,557 downwards.
AAAGCACCATTCATGTGTTTCATTTGCTAATTAAAAATGTTCTAATGATTTCTAAAGTGTCTAACAAATAATAAACCAGGATTTATATAAAACGTCTTCTGAATTAATTAATTAGACTAATGGGTAAATGAATGTGTATTATACTTATCATTATAATATGATACTTGGATTCAATTGAATCAAATTTGAGCTAGAATTTTTCTCGACCGTCTAATGCATACTAAAAAGAGAGGAAGTGAAGAAAAGAGAAGGCAAATATATATATATATATGAATACCTTCACTTGGTCTTCTCCTGTAGCGCCCGTAATTGCATGGAATTCTTCCATCTTCCAAGCAGTTTTTCTCCCTTGTATTTTGCCAATGCAAATAGTTAGAAAATCAAAATGGGTCTTGTACCCCAAAACCTTCCCCTCACCATCATAAACTGCTTCGTCTTTACCGCAACATCTCCAGAACCCTGACCCGTCCTCAAGATTCGAATCCTTCGACTATTTGATTCTTTTTCATACTTCTTGCGTCGATGGACAAAGAAATACCACTCTCCTTCTTTCTCAACACAATCCTTCACTGTATTAACGATAAATACACAAAAATCACAACATTGACGACAACTATACACGTATACTATATATGACATGAAAGTAGTAGTATAGATAATGTCACGTACCAATGGTGTTGGGAGGTTTACTGTAAAAGTTATTTTCAGCAATGTCTTTTATGGCAGAAGGAGGTACATTTTCATGAAGGAGTTTGGGGTTCAAGTAAGAGGTGATAAGTTCTTCATCAGTGGGTACAAACCTGTATCCCGCTGGGAAATCTGCGTGGATTTCATCTTCATTAATAATACCCATTTCTGATGAGATGAGATGAAATGAACTCAAAAGTACTCAACATGTTATATATATATATATAGTCTGTAGGATATCTTAGTACGTAGTGGCTGACATTTGAAACTGCTATTAAGTTGAATCCTAATAGAATTACGAAAGCGCAAGACTTGGTGTAGTAGTTTTTTCTTTAAGATATATATGGCTGAGTCTTCGAATGAAACTTGCAACTAATTTCTTGGTTAATTTTTTCCTTTTTTGAAATGGATTTTGTTTGGTTCTTATCTCGGAGTGACCTGAACATGAAGAGGAAACCTCTACGTGTAAAACTCTCTCTAATAATAGTAGTTACGTTTATTATTATACTAGCGTCGTGTCAAACAGTTAATTTGTGAATTTTGACTAGTTATCGGCGCACATTCATAAAAAAATTGATACAACTGTATTTTGTACGGATATTATCTTTAACACAGAGATACGATGAAATAAATGAGTAGAAATAGTAATACAGTTATGCTATTTTTCTTTTTTCTTTTTTTATCTATACTATATTATTAAGCGTCAGAGGCAGGTGTCATGGTCCCTTTCCTTTTCTGTCCCTGACGCTTAATAATATTTTTTTTTTTCTCTTTGTAACCGTCTTTTTACTTTTCTTTTCTCTTTTTATTTATTAACTTTTTTTATTTATTTTATTCTCTTACATTTTTTTAATTATTTATTTCTTTCTTTTATCATCTTTTATAATTTTTATCTTTTTCTCCTAACATTTTATATTTTTTTTATTTGTCATAATTTATTAATTATATTAAAATTAATTATAGAATAAGTATCAATATAAAAACTAATTTTAATATATTTAAATAATAATATTATTTTTATTTGCACACGCAAGGAGTGTGCGGCATTACTAGTTCAATAATTATTTCCGAACATCCGTAGAATAATACATTAGTAGAAGAAGCATACAATCTTCTTGCAGAACCTTCTCATATTTCTAAATTTGCAAGAGCCACAAATATATTAAGAGAAGAATCAACTCTCGCTGTGAAAACTCCATAACATCATACTAAATATCCCAAGAAAGCTGATTAGAAATCTCATACTCTTTTAACTTCAGTGATTGTATTCCGCAATGAGCTTGATCTTTCATGGCTCAATGACAAACAAAGGCTGCAAGGGAGGGAAAATGTGTCATAGACAAAAAACATAGAGTTACCAAGAAGATAATGAGATTCAATGATAAAAGTAGTGCATTAAAAAGTATAGGGATACTAAATATTTTTACAATCCTGGACTATGGATTTCCTTTTTTGGTTTTTTTGACTTTGGAACCTCAACTAACAAACGTAACGGTTACAACCTCAACTATTGTTTTTCGAAAAACTAATTTCACCCATCGTGCGATACGTACATGAACAAAGTGAAAACTAATTCCACTCGTCATACGGTGAGTGGAATTAGGTTGCACTTTGTTAAAAAACAATAGTTGAGGTAGCAACCTTGGACGTTTTTTAGTTTAGGTTGCAAAGTTAAAAAAAAAAAAAATCACTATGGTAAAAAAAGAATATCCCAAATATATATCCCCATTACTCTATCATGGGTTATATTCATGCTTTTGTAAACATGAAAGCCGCAGGGAAAGGCTTCATTGGCACTGACGTTTAACAGCCCTTTAGTCTTAAACACATTTAAACACCTCAAAATCTGATTCAAAGTCAAAAAATGAGTGAGATAAAGGGAGAAGAGAAAAGGTACCATGTCCACACTGACAGGTTTTCCATCATCTACGAGTATCTCAACGACAGTACCAGCCATATTAGCCTGAAAAATGTTTACACATATACAACGTTATAAACACATGTAAGACTAGATAGAGAGCATGCACGAAAAAGTCTAAAAGACTGGGGATGTGCTGATGTGTTCCATTCCTAAAATTATTGTCATGATTTACAAAATTATTGTCATGATTTACAAAGAAACAATCTATTAGAATGATAAATTCTATCTAATCTACAGTCTGATATTTATCATTTTTTTCCTATCAAAAACTATACAGAAGTACTAGAGCAAAACATAGTCAGAGATCTAGCTGCTCACCTCAATCTCATTCATCAATTTCATAGCTTCAACAATGCATATAACTTGTCCCTTTTGGACCTTATCGCCTACCTGAAAAATCCAATTTTTAAGTTAGAATTTATGGCAATATACTGGTGAATTGATGAACAATAATAAGAGGAAAAATGGCAAGTTTGAAACAATTGCAAACGTATGTTGCAAATGACAACAGCCAGGTAGTGTTTGAAGATTAGCTTTGCAACTGGTTCAAGTCCTAATCGCTTATCATGCTTAGAATGATAGGAGGATGTTAAGAGCATCAAATCAGAAAACAAGATAAATCCTTCCCAAAAACTGCAGCAAGAGAGCATGTGCTCGCAACTCATGCACACAGAAAAATCTCTTCTGTAAATGTGAATGTGGGTGCAACGAACTGAAGAGTACATATATTACCAGGAAACAGAAAATGCCTTTAGCGAGTATTTGGGAAATGCGAGATTAGCAAAATAAATTTACTGGTGGAGATTTCGATAAAATGCCAAAAACTGATCTAATTAATAAACAATGAAATTTGTCGTAAGCCATTATTCAACTCGCACTCACCAAAACCCCAGTGAACAAGTAGCAATTAAAAATACATGATAAAAATTTAAGAAAAGGATACTTCAGCAAGAAAATAATAGAAAACTGAAGGTCATTGTTTGCATTGATTACACAAACAGAGTACAACTTACCTTCACAAAAGGTGGTGCACCAGGAGCCGGAGAACGATAGAAGGTTCCAGCCATTGGACATTTGAATGGGGGATGTGATGACTTTGGTTTTGTTGGTGCAGGCAAAGCAGAACCTACAGAAGGAGGAGGAGGAGGAACGTTTGTCGAAGGTTGTTGAGGTGGAAACATAGCATGCTGAGTAGGAGGAGCAGCCAAAAAAACAGGAGCTGCAGTTGATTGTTGAAATGCTTCTTTTGTCTTAATAAGGAGTTCACAATCCGTTTGCTTCAGCTGCAACTCCGTGATATCATTTGAATCAACAAGTCTGGTCATATCAAGCAAAAGCAAAACGTCATATCAAGATAAGTCAGAAGCTGAATTGGTGGGTTATTTGAAAGTGTTTTACGCACTCGACGAGATCAGCGACTTGGTCCATAAAAGCCAAAATGGATGATGCGTCTGGAATTTCGTGTTGGTCTTTGGCCGGCACTGTCTCGAGAGCTAGAGCAGAATTTGATGTTTCCTCTATAGCAATCTTGTTAACATAGAATTAAAATTAGATTACGTTAATGACAGAAAGCAGGCTAAAACGAGGGAGGTGAAACCTTGACATAATAATAGCATCAACATTACCTTGTTAAGATGGGCAGACACCTTAAAGGCACCTGGTCGTCTTCTGCTACATCCTAACTGGATGGAAAAAATAAAAAAAAAATAATCTTTTAGCATGTTGCAGAAATAGTAACCAAATTCCACCATTGCCAAATCTATGTTTATGTGCCTTGCAAACTTCAACCCTCTGGAAAAACGGTTGTCGCGCATCTTAGTCAAAGTTATGATAAAACTGAACTCACTAAACAACTCCACAGTCCACAGCTATCTAGCGTCTTCTAATTTAATTTCACAAAGACATTACATAATTTAGGTATCGTTGATTCATTCATAAACCGCTATCAATGTCACCAATAAGCTACAAAATGCAAATTAGGAGTGACACAGCAAATCAACATAATATCACACAAGGAAGGCATAAGATAGAAAATGTTGAACATTAATCCCCGCAATTGAAAACGAATCAACCAATAATGAAAATTTTCAGGACATAAATGTTGATTTCCTAGGTCCTAACTTGTACCTCAACTTCAAGCTAAAACCAAACACAATTTTTTTTTTTTTGGCAAAATCTCGCTTTCTGGAAGACATATACATAAATTAAGCTTAATCAACCCACGATAAAAAGATTTAACAAATGCAAGCAGCAAAGTCTGTATCCACAATCATTTTCAAATTGACTGAATTTCTCCAGTCTATTGAGCTGCATTTATGTTCTAATTTTTTTCCTTTTCAAAGCAAACGGTCACTAGAATCCGATCCATAATAACAATCTCATTTCCTTAAATAATTCATAAACAAACCTGGAATAAAGCGAGCATTGACGGTGGATTCAACCTGGAAACGATTCGAGGAAACGAAGCAACACAATTCTGTTTCTGACTGGACCGCGATGAAGCAGTCAATGTAGGCGAAACCTTGGGACAGGGAACGGTGAGAGAAGCCATTGGCAATGAAATCCCAAGCAAATATCTTAGAAGAATAGATCAAAGAGTGAGAAATGGCTTTAGGGAAGACTATGCAGGTCTTTGTAGGGCAGAAAGGGCGATAAAAATGAAGAGAAATCTGCAGACGAAACAAGGAATATAAGAGAGAAAGGAGCGGCGATAGGAACGAGGAGCAAGAACGACGCCGTTTGGAGCCTCATGTGCCTCGACATTTCCCTCCATATCAGTCTCATTCATAGCGGTGGTTTAACCGAATTGCATGACATTGACTTGCTGCCTCGTGGTTGCATCTTTTATGCTTTATATCATTTTTTATCTTTTTTTTTAAAACAAAAAATCTTTAAAATAAAGGTTTAAGATCTGTCTCCATATATCGAGGAAATTACATTTTTGGTTTATCAACTCACAAAATTGAATAATTTTGATATATTTTATTTTTTTAAAAAAAATCAACTCAAAACTTCAAAATATTAAAATTTTAGTACAATCTCTACGTGGAGAATTTGACACGAGTTTCAAGTAAATTTCTAAGTGATTATATCTATTGAGGTCAAGTAGTACATGAAATTGCGAACCTTTTTAGTATGTAATTTTTCTAATACCAATTACGAATTACCAATATTGCAATTTCCTCTCATGGGAATAAGCGGGTGTCCCTCAATCACCATAGGCGACGCGATTCCCATAATCCACCAAGCTTCAAATCGTATTAAGCATATTGCCAACGTTCAACACCCGTATATATATGAAGCGGAGAATAGATTAATATTTGAGTTTAATAAATGAGGAAAAGTTGCAACTTACAAGTTTGGTGCCGTCGCAAATTTCAAATACATTTCGACGAGGATGTAAATGTGCAATAGTTTGACTTTAAAATACATCACCATACATTATAATGTTCTCTGAATTCGATAGATTATAATCAATTTCGACACTAAAATTAGCCCATACCCAAAAACGTTCAATTAAAACCACATCTTTTGGGATGCTGTTGGATCTTGCGAGATACATCATATACATAGATAGATCAACTGATGCGTTTGAAGATTTATGTTGATAGCTCCCACAATGTCTTTATTTACTTATTTGTTATCTGCTCCACAGATTTATTTAACCACCTGGCTGGTGGAGGTGAAGATAGATAGATGCTTGTAAATTACCCCTTTCAAAACTTGTTATGCATTAGGTTGTTTGAGGCACTCTACAGTTCCTTCGAACTGAAGCCAATCACAGGTGGGAAAGAGATTACAAGCTATGATATAAAGATAAAGATACATCAACACATATATGACGACACATCTTTTCTTAGATTTTTCACGCAAGTGTCAGACAATGTGTCAAACATAAATGTCCGACACCACACGACAAATGATATTTTAAAAAATATCCATGCATTAGAGATTGCATGCGATTATATTATGGCAGATTCCTATCGTTCATATGATGCATGATACGTACCGCTCAATGATGTTGAAGGGCATCAAATAACAGTTCGTATTGTTTAGCATTTTTTTTAATTGAAAAGGCTAAAAACCAAACAAAACACCCTCTGAACTTGTAGAATGTCCAAATGGTGAAATTATTCTTAATATATGTATTCTGAGTTCATTCAAACTCGACTACAAAGGTTCAAGTGTCATATTTTCAGGGTCCTTAATCCACATACACATTCTTGCAAATAACAAGTACTGATCCATTTATCATAAATACGAGCAATTTTGTATGGAGCAGAAAGGACTATAGTTCCTCTATTGAAGGGCAATAAAACAAATGCTCCGAGTAAAGTGGAGCACCAGCTAGTTGGTATTTGAAGCCCTTCACCAAAAAAGATAACAAAAACAATCGCAAAATGTATTGAATTTACACTTACCCGGCAGTAACAACAAATACCATTAATATAAAATATGGTAAATAAAAGCCAGAACGCCAAAACGCCACAAGTCATATCCAATTACACGCCGGTACATAAACTGTTTCCAAGAAATTACCAATTTCCCTGGTTGCAAACAGGCTAAGAGAACAAGTAAGGATCTTCTATACTAACTGGTTTCTGATCCTGTCTATCAGACTATCACAGCACACACACCAAAGCGCCTAAAATACTCTCATGCATGCGCATACAGTGCATGAACAAAAGATATGGAGTATAAAACAGGATTGAGGATACAATGTGAAAAAACACGTCAAAAAAGAAACGAACAAAAATATTTATGTAACTTGTAAGAAACCAGAAACTTGTCCAATTCATAAGAAATAAAAAAACAGAGAACCTAGCACAACATTCCTACTGGTTACTGCTCAAATTTGACAAGATTAGAACAAAGGCATCCCTTCTGACACTGATAGAAAAATGGATGCGATTAAGATTGCCCTGTACCTATGATATGAACCAACCCAAGATTCAAGCGGCTAGAACTTTGTTATAGTAGTACTCAACCCTTGGCTAAATAACACCCACTAATTGAAATTAGTGAAATCTGCTATACTTATTGCCAAAGGAAACAAAAAGAAGATATTGATGCCAGATATCATAACATAATTGCTCCCTAAGTGCTCATACGCAAGAAATACCAGAAGGCACTCATATTAGGCCAATTTTGGCAAAAATAGATGGAGACCCCATATTTTTCAATTTCAAAGAAATATACATGAATTGAATCTTATATTTCTCCAAGAATGATATCAGTGGCCTAAATCAAATTGATTAAACATCCTCCATTTCAAGGAGACATCATGCCACCAACCATTCCATCTTGTGGTTTGATTGGTCTTGGTGCAATCGTGAAGTGCCAGTGTATAAACTAAGAGCAGTTGACCACAAACCAGGAAAAACCAATCAATTAATTACTATAGTGATAGACATTGTACCCTATCAGGAAGACTTCTCGGCATGGGAAGAGCAGTAACATATCTTTGAGGAATAGGTTTTTGTGAGCTTGCACCAGCTTCAGTTGATGCCATCTCTGCATTATCATTTTGCCCTCGCCCATGAAATCTTGCAAATCGGTTGATGACAGAAAACCTCTCCAGATCCTGACATTCTACTCTTAAGTCCAATATTGATGCACTCTTCTCCAGTCTAAAACAATAGCAAATGAATGTCTTTATTAGAGGGAAAGACGAAGGTACGACCGCAGCCATAAAAACCAAGTTCAATAAAATAGAAGACAACCAACCCATACAGGTTAGCCAACACTTAACCCTCCCAAAGAAGTGAAGAGAGAGAGAAAGTGGAAAAGAGAAAGATGAATAAGAAAAAAGGATTTATTAAAGAAAAGGAAAAAAAATTAATTTGAACAAAGGATATGATACCATTATAAAAGAACGAATGTGTTCCATTTTACTATGCACTCAAAAAAACTAAAATCATTAAATTAGTAAGCAGATAGAAGAAATTATCTAAAAAGCATGCCAGTTTGCAAGAGGGCCATCAGTCAATCATTGAAATACCCGAACTAGACCAATTTGGGAACTTAGACATAGTCTTAAATTTTAGGCAAATAACAAGTTCCAGCATAGAAGATTCACCTTGAGAAATTATTTTCTAGCTTACTAACTCTTTCCGTCAGCTCATCAGTGATCCTTGCATAGCGACCACCATTTCTATCCGACAATTTGCCCTTCCCAAGAGGTCTAGAGTATATGAAACAAAACATCACCACATTATATAGGATAGAGGCAGATAATAAAAGCAAAATGCAGAAATACAAAATTCTAGACATGACATTAGGCGAGGGTAAGCATAACCAAGTATACTCTTACAGGTCTACGCTGTCACTGGGCACATCCAAATTACTAGAGCAAGAAACTGCGCTGCAAGCATCTCCTAGTGCTATCCGGGAAACAGCATAGGCCATAATCTCGTAACTAGTACTAGCATCAGCAGAGAGAATAGCTGCTGGTGCGGGGCGAAGCAATTGCTGCATCAGATGTGTGGTCAAAATAAGCCTTCTTTTAGATTTAGCCACTGGTATTGCATTCTCAATCAGTTCAGCTTCATCTTCGATCTGCTAATAGCAAAGGAGACGATGAATAAGAAGAAATATATGAAACTTAAAGTCGGTGGAATGAAGAAAAACATGCATAGTAAAACTATCACACCTTTTCACTAAGACGGTTTGCAGCTCGGCTCCAGTCTGCTCCTGACATGCTGCACTCAGTAGGATGAAACACATTAGGAAAATAAACATGTTATATAAAGCATTGTGAAAACACAAGGATCACTCAGTTAAATACAATTAATCAAGTTTCAGAAACTTGCATAGGAATATATAAAACAAATTGATTCAGAAAAAAAGGGAAAAACAGATTCAGATCAGCCACCTGAGAGTCCAAACATCTTTTGAACCATCTGATATTTCTTTCTGCCAAGACTGAAGTTCAAACATATCACTCTTGCGCTTCTTAGATTTTGAATTCATTATATCCTGACCAGTGGCATTCAGCTGTAATGACTGAGGAGAAGAGAAATCTCCATCGGCTACAGATGAGGGAGCAGCATTATTGATTTGGCAAGCATCAAAGGAGGAGGCAGCTCTTTTTTCCTCTGAATTAAGAATCTCCAAACTCCCGGAAGACTTCCCAAGATTAAAAGGCGATTCTCCTGGTCGCAAGGGGACTGGCTTCCGTGCATCATATATTTGCAACATTTGTCCATTTTTAAGATTTGCATACTGATTGAACCACGACGGAGCCATCTGCGGACTAACCTGAGGATGATCAACTCTAACAGAATTCACATGATCACTACAATTGCTCTGAGAAACATCCTGACTAAGTGCAGAAGTATCATGTGCCGTTAGATTCCGCTGTGGAGAAGTATTTCTCTGCAAGATGTCTACAGGCTTATTGAGGCCAAGCATTCTAGAATCCTCCAAGGGAACTCCACTGCTTGAACCCAAAGTATCTCCACATACAGCATTGTGATCACTGTGCTGCGCTGCCTTCAAAGCAGCTTCATGAACGTCTGCAACAGGTCCTTTCATTCTCTTTGAGACCCTATTGCTCGGATCACTCTCAGCATCCTTTAAATCCTGCATTTGCTTCAGTAATGAATAACTTTGACGCGAGAAGCTACTAGGTTTCAGAGACCGACCAAAGGCTTCAATATCCTTCTGTGAATTTTCAGAAGAATCATCCAAGGAGTTTTTCATGTTGGATGCATTTAATAGTGTATTTTTTGCATTTGGAAGTGTGCCCGTGTTAGTTGAAGCTACCCGCTGGCCCGAGTTCTCCATCGAGTTTTGCCCTTCCTCATCAACTCCTTGAGAGCTTACATGATCTTGTGCCAAAGGAGTGTGGCTTGACTCAACAATGTTTTGCTGGGGTGACTCTGGAATATGTGATGACACTTGCTGAAACTGAACACCCGTATTTTGACGATGAGAAGGGACATTGGTCCACATATTCCGCAAAATTTGGGGCGAGTTACCCTGTTGAGAAATGCCAGGCATAGCAAAATGTTGAGAACTCCCCTCACTTTCCCTGGTTGGTAAGGTTGCAGTTGGAGTTCTTTTTTGTACATCATTTAGACCACTGTGTTGAGAAATGCCCCCAGATGAAGCAAGATTATCTTGTTGAAAGTTGTCAGACGCACCAGGCACAAGAGTTTCAGATGATCTTCTCTGTGCAGAGTAGGAGCCAGTTCCATTGGAGGAGTCGATGTGCTGATTCATCGACATTTGTCCACTTGTCATTGTTCTTTGTTGGTTTTGAACATTACTTCTTGAATATGACGCACCAGAACTTATTCCTGAACTAAAATTTCCAGGTCTCTTATACACAGAGTTCTCATTCCCACTACGCCCAAGAATAGATGATCGGTTAAGCTTGAAGTCAGCCTGGGTTGCTTCAGATGGAGGCAAATATTGAACGGGATTGGGGCCAACCAACTGCTGGCGGTTGTCTCCCATTTCTACCAAAGCATTACTAGAAGACAATGGATCCTGACTCTGAAGCCTTTGAGATGGAGGCCCAAGTTGTAATCCAAAGCCTTGAGAGATAGACGAATGACTACGCTGTAGGCAATCAACCCTATCAAGATTTTCTCCTTCAGGTTGCTGAGATGGTATATTGCACTCAGACGAGCTGAATTGCAACGTGGCACCATGATTTCTTGACTGGTCAACCTTGTGAAGAAGTTCCAGCATGTTTTGACTGGCATTAACAAATATGGTCAAATATTACTGCAAGATTATACATGTTTTCTACAGAGTTTTAGTGCGACAAAGAAAAGTAAGGGAAGAACAAAAGAACACTGAAGGTACCTTGATGAAGGAACGTTGTTTGAGGTGTATGTCTCAGTGGGTCGACTAAAAGGAGCACTTACATTAAGCGCATGACCAGTGATGTTTCCACGTGATGTCTCCTCATCAGGGCCTTTCGCGTCTTTTTGTAGCTCAGAGGACTGCCCCTGTAGATAAAATATTAATCCTGAATTCTGTCTCATCAAAAGTTTGTGCATAAACGTACATGTTGCAAAATTCATAAATCACCTTTTCCATTGGCGTAGAACTCCTTGGAACCTGATCAAATAATTTGGACTGGCCGAAATGGTTATTCTGTGGGGACATAGTCTGTAAACGAGAAGCCTGTTTCATAGCATAGGTAAGTTCGACATCCCCGTCCATGTTTCCCATGGGATGATACTGAAATTTGCGAGGAGCAGAAGCTTTCCTAGAAAGCTGATTGGTTGGCTTTTGCTTCCCAGTGGGGAGAGAGAGTGAATCACTCGCATCTGACAACCCACCTTCTCTGAGACCACCTGAAGTGTGTTGAGATAAGTTTGAGTGATGGCTATCGTTAGAATTTTCCTTTCCACTGCAGTTCTCCATCTCATGTCTAGCAAAATCATCCTTCCCACAGAAATTCATCGACTCAAACACGTGATTGTGGTCATTTGCATACTGCGGTGATCTCCCAAGAATTTCACCTGCTTGAGATTTGGCTGGAGGATGTGTATTCTTCCATTGATTAAGTAAATAATTGTTCTGAACTGAGGGTCTGCTTTCATCACTTATCCTTACATTAGATGAGTTACCTACTGGGGCAACATCTTTCAAATTTAAGGCTCCCTGATTTGCTTGGGGACTGCCAACTTTGGATCTGACATGACCCGTCTCACCAGTAGAATTAGGACCAGAACTTGACTTCCATAGAGAGCTTCCATGAACTACTTGTCCTTGCATCGGCCTCACTTGACTGTTTTGAGAATTTTGCTGCAATTTTTCAACATCAAGATTATTAATTACCTTATCTCCACCAGGTGGTATAGCTGCCAAACCGTTCCAACCATTCGATTGCAGTACAGTTCCAGCCGGTCCAGGGACCCAACTTGGAGCATCCATTTTAGCATTTTTCTCAGCCTGATGTGGATTTTGTGAGGCATCTCTATACATGTGACTCCCTTCAGCAACAGAATTTCGTGGAGGACCATTGTTGGACCACTTGCCAGTTTCCTCCAAAGAATGGAAAAATCTTTGAGACATCTCAGTCTGAAGTCTTTGACCAGTATCATTTTGAAACTTCTGACCAAGTCGACTCAACCTCATCGCATTGTTAGTGTTGATATTATCATCAGAAGGAGGGAACGTTCCAGAGGTCAGGGCTGAAGGCAGTCGCATATTATCATTAGCCAAAGATCTTTCCTGTTTACCACTGTCATTGTGCATCGAAGGGCGGTGATTGCTGGAACGGCCATCACCGTTGTGAAACATTGGACCGCTCCACTCCTCCTGTGGGGCTATGTCACTGCTAGAAGTTTCAGCAACAGCTGATTGCATAAGAGCACTCCAGCTACCACTTTGAATTGAAGATAAACCATTTGAAAAGCCACCATTATCAAGTGAACTTCCAGCATCTCCACTCATATTAAGTTCCTTGCCAAAGGCAGACCATATATTATCATCAGAACCAAATAAAATCTTTTCTTCTGTTGGATCTAGGGCAACTTCATTCTGAGGTGAAGCTCCTGACCTAGTTGGTTTGTCGTGTGAGGTCTCCAGCTGAGCAGATAGGTCTTCTCTTCCCATGAAATCCTGCTGAGATCCATTTCTTGACATGGAATTTACTTGCTGGAGGCCCCCCATACTTCTCATCCCCATATCAAGGGATTGCTTGGAAGCAAGTTCAAACATGTTTCCATTCTGAAATTTCTGCCCAGAAATGGAAGATTCAACCTGTACACCTACCTGCTCTGGCAATAAATTATGCTGATTAATTTGAAGAAAGTTGTTAGACCTGTCTGCCATCATATGAGAATATTGGTTTACAGGTAAACCCCTTGAACTAGAAACCGGAACTCCATAAAGTGATTGATCAACCTGTTGGGGTGCAAAATCCCCTAAACGCTGTGTCTGGACATGGTCCTGTGGAAAACCAAGTTCATTAGAAGATCCTTGCATGGTAGGAGAACCCCGATTCAGCCAGTTTGTACTAAGCTCGGCTGTCCAAGGGTAATGTGATGTGTCCGAATTTGGAGCACCATTAACCAAACCTGACTGACTGCCAGATGTCTGTTTGGCAAAGGGAGGAACCTGATTAATTAAATTCTGTTGCCTTAGATCAAGCTGCTGAAGTTGTTGCTGCCTTTGAAGCTCTTGCATTTTCCTGATCATGAGTTGCTGTTGAAGTTGCTCCATGTTGTTGATTCCAGATTGCTGACGCTGAAGGGATTGTGGTATGCTTGATTGCTGATGGCTCATCTGCTGTTGACCACCAAAGAGATCAAAACTGACAGGAGATGAAGATGTCCCAGATCTAGCTTTTGCCTGATGGTTAGCATCACTCCCAGGCCGTAATTCATGGGCAGATGAGCCTCTGGAGGCTATTAAATGACGATGATCAGAATTTGGATCCACTGCCAGAAAGTTTGCTTCATTCTGTCTTGTCTGCTGATATTGATTTCTATACATGAAGCCATTCAAGTTTGGTTGCTCGTTTAGCGACTGGCTTTTAGGAAAATCAGGCCTTAAAGTAGACTGAGTAAAGTTCAATCCATGTGCTACATGAAGGGGATAGCTGCCCTCTCCTCTATTTGTGTCTGCTTGTGCAAACAAAAATGAATATCAAAAGATCATTAAATGCATATTAAATATATGGGGCTTAAAAAAAGTATAGCAACGAAAAATTGAACCTTCAGTAGGGGAAAAATACCCAGAAGGCTAAAACAAATAAGATAAATCAAGTATGATATATTCACTTGGTGTTGTGGCCATGTGCGTACCTGAATTTTGTGAATAACTTTTATTATCAGAATTCAATTGATGAACTTGTGTTTGGCTACCAGTCCAGAAATTGCTATTCAGCACTGGCCAATTCCCTTCCACAACTTGTGGATGAGGCTGCCCCTGCAATGAGTTATCTTGTGCAAAAAAGTTGTGAACCCTATCCCCTAGTTCGTTGCCAGACATAGATGGTTTAGCAAGTTGGTATGCTTAATTTTCAAATATAAAGAATCAGGTACTAAAAGTTCCAACTTCCTTTTCACTTCTACCCATGTATACAACAGGAATAACTTAGATTTGAAGACAAAATAAACTACAATCACATCATAATATTCCCCAAAATTGATCTCCGATCCTGTGCTTCCTTCTTGAACCGAAATCAACCTCCTGAGAAGTGAAATTTTGAGCAGTTATTACAAAATTTACAAAAATAATTAACAGTAAACTATGGGCCACTATTCAGGTTAGGCATAATTGATATTTGCACAATCATAGAAGATGCTAGTGATCATATGAACAAAGGCATAATAAAAATCATGGTTCATAAGGTCTCCACTAGCGATCAGTTGATAATGAATCAGAAGAGAGGTGGATGAGAAGAACATGCACAGATGAAGGACTTAAGGGCTACACAGAAGATAGATCGGCATATCCATGCATAAATAAAAATAGCAGTGTTGATTCAAAAAGAAAACAAGTGATATGATAGACAAATAAAGTGCTGGATTTTTTCTTGAAAACACAGATGTGTATATAAGATAAATAAAAACAGAATGATTATGTGAATACTCATACATGCACAGAAAGAGCTCAAACATTCTCACACATATCTGATGCTTATGTAGGCCTCAAATATTTGAAAATTGGAATACATTTCAACACTCAAAATTAAAGGCCAGAAGAAAATAGTGGAAGCAGACCCCCCCCCCTTTTAAGAACATACCATAAAGGGGCAAATGGTAAGCAATGGACATATCAAAATATTAACCTTGTGAAACATGGTGGAAGCTAGACCAGGATTCTCAGAACTCTACCACCAATTTAACTATAGAATTCCTGTATTTTTCAATCATTATGCCAATTAGAAAATACGATCAATTGACAATCACAAGCTTACTATGAATGTAGCATTATCTTCAAACCTTCAAACTATTTATACAAGCCATCTAATGTATAGCAGAAGGAAGTATCCAGCAAAAACAAGAATTTCTCAAACAACTCAGTATTCATATCGAATAATATCACCAAAAGTGATCCAAGAATTAAATAATTAAAGAAGTGTTAAGAAAATCAAAGGTTTGAGCAATACATATTGCATAAGAACTAAGACGAGTCCAGCACAGATTTCTTTACATCATCCCACCTCTGTCTGTGTATCCTTTCACCCTGACAGACATAATCCTAGAAACAATACCTACAGTACAAACAAAACAGACTAACATGCATTTCTTCAAACAAGAAGAGATTCATTCTATCTTTTGAGACATGTACAATAATGCTCCTTCAAAAGCAGTTTATTCAACTTTAACTAAGAGAATGGCTGCATATCTTAACCATTGGTCGACAGCAATAGCCAAAATATTTGCTTGACTTCTCAATAATGAGCAGATTATTCCATTCGAATATTAACCACCAATCCCAGAATTTCCATAATTTGAAAATAACATGCAGTCGAACATGAAACTAATTACTTTATCCCTGAAAGATTCATATTACGACCAAAAATCAGTAAGCTGGCACATAAATTACTTTCCTACAGGCCAAAAAGGAACAGGATTAACACAAACCTACCCAACAACACCAACAAAGAAAAGACGAGAGAAGAGAAGAAAAAATGGGAAGGGAAAGGAAAGAAGCAGAAATTCCAAAACACAGTGCGAAATCCTAATAATTCCCACTGCTCACAAGGCTCTAAACTTTTCACATCTAGCCGTACTTCCTAGAAATTCATTCTCTTAACACCTAACACCAAATGCA
This sequence comes from Lippia alba, assembly GCA_037834125.1. Lineage (NCBI taxonomy): Eukaryota > Viridiplantae > Streptophyta > Magnoliopsida > Lamiales > Verbenaceae > Lippia > Lippia alba. The sequence continues at coordinate 6,993,197 of JBBMKE010000001.1, read as the reverse complement.
CCATTCATAAACTTCTCACACCTCACTCAATAGCCCACAAATAAATAAACAACCACAGAAACACACCACTGGCAGAACCCAATCCATATCCACTCCAATGCTAAACACTCTCCACAAACTAACAAACCAAGATCAGCTAATCTCAACAAAATTACGCCATCGCAATCGCAAATTGACTTAAAAACCCGAAACCGCCGCACTAAAACAAACCTAAAAGAAAACCCCCCTCACTAACGCACACCCAAAACCCTCTGGCAACATCTGCACACGATCAAACTAGCTACATCGACACACAGCTGATTACACACGAACACAAACCCGGTGAAAAAACAAAAGAGGATTAGGGTTTGCGACGGGACTTACCTCAAATCACTGCTGTACAGAAAAAACGAGCAAAACAAAGCCGATAATCGATCTTCACGCGTGCAGAAAAATTGGCTAGGGTTTTGAATCGGCAGGGGGAAATGTGAGGGCTCCAGTGAGAGAGAGAGAGAGATTGAGCGAGAGAGAGATGGTGTGTTTGCAATTGTGCTGTGTGAAAGATAAAGTGTGCGAAATTTTCAACGAATTGTGCGAGAAAGGTTAGGTGCTAACCAAGGCTGAGGCTCGGGTATTCCGACCCGGGAGCTGCACTTGATTGGGGTGTGCTCCATGGAAAACTGGGTGGACTCCCAGTTGGGGATCGCCACGTGGAGTTAAGTATTAGGTGGGGCCGTTGTGTCCATAATTTGAAAATATAATTAGTAATCACACACAATTGTTCATGCAAAGTCCCAAAAGATAATGGAAAAAATATCATAAGTACCAAGTTTGTGATATAGTTGGATTGAAAAGAATAAGAAAAGAAACAAAAGTTTGTGATCTATAATGTGTATATAGACTTAATAAACAAACTAGAATTTACACCTGCGTTGCACGGAAATAATTATTGTCAATATATGAAATTAGTTTTGTATTACTAACTATGACAAATATTTAAAAAAAATACTTTTAATATATTATTTGAACACAAATTAATTGTTAATTCTTGCATATATGCGGTAAATTTTATGATTGATACTGGTAATCTCATATTGAAAGTATATTTGATTTATGGAGTATTTTTATACCTGCACCCTGCGAGATTGGTTAATTATGAATCGTGTCCCCTTAAATGAAAATATTATACAATCTACCATTCGAAGTTTGAAAATTACAAATAAACCCATTTTTCACGAAAATTTTATTAAATTAATTGTATTTCACCACTAATTATTTTTTTACAACAAGCCCCACATCATTATCAAATGACAATCAAGTAATTTATGAAGTTTTTTGAAGATCAACACATTATTCGTTTAGAAATTTATATTCATGATGATTTTTTTTCTCCCAATTAATAATAAGAAACTAATTATTGGTAAGATATGTCTCATTCAGAAATGGTTTTTGTCAAAAAAAAATCAATTACATCTAAACCAATTTAGATGAGGTAATTACAAATGGTATAACATATTTTGATATTATTATAATTATATTCTATTGAGAAATTTTTAACAGTACATAACCTCACAAATAATGCATTAACTACATATAATTTCCATATAAAATATATTAATTACATAAAAAATGAGGCATGTTTGCAAGGAAGTGTACGTAATTATAATTTTTTAGGTACGATTATATCTAAAAATACGGTATCACTTGTAATTAATTCATCTAATTTGGGATTTAAATGTAATTAAGGCTTGCAAAAAATCCAACCATAAACGGTTCATTTGTAGTTTTACAAACTTGGAAGTGTAAGTTGTATAATATTCTCATTTAAGGGGATACGGGTTGTAATTACCCAATATTATGGGGGTGTAAACGTAAACAGCCCTTAATTTATTTTATGCAAGGACCATTTTAATAATCTTTTGTCGTGCTATATTGGACACAATATGGATATTTTTCACATATAAAATAAATAAATTGTGTGTATTTCATCCGTATTCGTATATGATAAATTTAAATATTAAATCCCCTAATGAAAACACTACTCATAATTTGAAGGTACAAATGGTAGGTACCTAATTATAAATCAATTCATGGAGGCATGATAATTAGCTATGTCAATCACATAAGGATAAATTTGCAACTCACCATCTCCTTCATCAAGATTTTAGCCTCTTGCAGTGACCAAGATTACAGAATCCAGGAATCACTGAGGCGTAGGTTACAACAATAGGAATGATGCATTTGAAAAAAAAAAAAAAAAAAGAATGATGCCTTTTTCAAGGACTTCAAAATTTTATCTTCATATAAAAAAAGTAAAATCTACATTGCACGAGTCATGGACTAGTGAAGTTGGGAAGTGTTTGATTGATGAGATTGTATTTCATGAGTTAATTTGTTTTGGGCTTTTTAAGTCTAATTATCTCATATTGTACTTGAGTTAATTTACAGTTTGATAGCCCTTTCTTTACTCCCATGCCCAATCAAAATAGGTTAATATCATGTTTGATATATTAAATTACACATACATTTGTCCTTTAAATTACCAAAATAGCCTTACAAATAAATACAAAGTGCAAAGTGTATCGCAACTCATATGAAAATTTATCCCTCTTTCCCCTTATATCTCGAAGCCCTAGTTGCACCATTGGTTTGAAGAGGGTCATCCTCCATTCCACATCCTCTTCCTATTACATGTAAATTTCGTGCAAGTACTTGCACTCTGCCTAAATTTCTCGAACTCATATTTAAATGTCAACCAGTCATGTTTTTGTAGAAAACGCCCAAAAATTGATACATGAATTTAAAACTAAGCTGACCAATTAACATTAACAAACCCAAATGCTACATATTGTTTTGTATCTAATGTCATTCAGCCACGCTTCTGGAATGGGAATTATTTTAGCACAACACATTACAAAAGCTGCCAATTGGATAAGTGCATCCTTCCCAAACGACATTCATCATCAAACACAAAATAGCAGGAGATACAGAAATGCGGACACTGAGGAGAATCAAAATAAATCGTCACTCCTAGCCAATCAACATATGAACTAGTCAATGGTTGTACGTACATGCCAATGTGGGACATAACGGATGTTGCACGAAACTCAATAGGAATAACGTAGAAGGCTAGCATGTCGTTGCGGTTGTTAGTTAAATAACGAGTCGCCCATAACACGTGATCAAGCGTGACGTGGACAAATCCTAGCACGCCACGTATTCGACAGGTGGCCCAATGGAAGCCCTCCACGTGGTGCTAAAGTTAAAAAAATACAGTCAACGCTGCTACGCGGTCCCTGAGGACGGCTAATCCGACCTGTATCCGTACCATCCTTAGCGTCGGCGATACCCCGACCTGCCAAATGGTTGTGTACGCCGACATGACTTGGAGGGTCGGCCCCTCACCTCGACGGTCGAAATTACGCCGACCTGAAATATGGGATCCGCACTGCACGCCAAACATTAAATGCTTTTGACGTACCGTACGGGGCAGTTATGCAACATTTAATGCTCTGACACCCGTACAGGAGACCTCCTCCATCTTCTACAGGTATAAATATCCCCTCATTTATGGCATTTACCAAGCACATTTAAGCACATTAACTGCACTCAAGTCTGCTCATTCGACGTAATTAAAAGCTTGATAACTGACTTGAGCGTCGGAGTGCCGACATAGGGAAAAACCCTACCCGTCCCTATTCGGCCTTCAGTTCACGTTT
>JBBMKE010000001.1:6951127-6976151 GCA_037834125.1 Lippia alba | reverse complement strand
AAATCGACGGATGTCAAACCCTAATATAACCCTCCCGATCGTTCCGCGGGAAAACTCCACGGATCCATCTATTGGGAGCGAAATCGGTGGAATCTCCGAATGGTACAATCCAGGAAGCGCGGGGTGCACCAGTTTCTGGCGCGAAGCTGCCCTGGTTGTACCGTCGGCTTTGTTGGTGTTGTACCTAGGGTATCAGGCTAAGCGCAATGTGAAGAAGCTCAGGCACAGAAAGTCTTATGTCATGATTGCGTACTATGCGCTGTTGTGGTTCTCGGCGCTTGTCAATTTGGCGTGGTCTCTTCTTCAGGTGGAATTCGATCTCCGTATTTTGGGATTTCTGCTTATATTTTTGTTTTTGGTTGGAATTCGAGCTGTTTTGAAAATGGTATTTTGCTTTAAAAACCTCTGGTATGGTTTTCGGCACTTCAGTTTTCAGGGGTTTCGGTTTTGATGCCAGCACTAGATAATTGTCTCAAATTGGGGCAACTCTCTAGCATTCGATTTATATTGGCAATTCAAATTGGAAATATTTGTTTATAATGTTTAATTATATACATATATATATATGTTTTGTGGTGAGATGTATGTATGCAATTGCACTATTGTTTGGGTCTTAGGGTTGGACTAGCATTTGTTCTGATACTGTATGACTTTTGTCATTTTTGGTTGGATTTCTGAATTGAACTGCACAATCATTTAAGGCTGTGAAAATGGATAATCTTTGGAAATGAATGCTGAAGCCAGCATGGAACTTGTCAGGATAATGAAAATTTAAATGGTGATAAGGCCCATGGAGTTGCTACATCTATTTCTACAATTTGCTTCACCTTATTATTTTGATCACTTGGCATGAGTTCTTCACTATGTGTTATTATCACTGTCATGCCAAATGATAATTAAAAGTGAACCCTATGATTACTCAATCGAGTCATTTCTTAAACACTGTACTAGAAACTGTCTTTTGAAAATGCTTTAGAAGATGTACTTTTTGTGTTCGTCTTGTTCCTGAGAATCTTGTGAGCAGTCTAATCTGTAGGAATTGGTTATCTTTGATTTAACTTCCTGTGCCCTAGAAAAGTTACTAGGAAGGATGTTCTAATAATATCATATTGGAGATTGTGAAGTAACCACTATTTTACTTTATTGTTTTTGCGATGAAAAACAGGGATGGCAGTGTGCTCCTGAAAAGATGGTTGCTTGGAACCTGTTGTCATTATTCACAGAATGTGGGATGCTATCTTTAGAAATTAGCATAGTTGCATTCCTACTCCAGGAGAATTATTCTAGTGGATTGGAAGCACTAGCACACACTTTCCTAGTTTCAGGTTCCTTTGTTGCTGTTGATCTACTTATCCAGGTAATGAATATGAATGTATATGCTTTTAACCTTTTTTTAATTTGGTTATTTAGTATATCTATGAAGCATAATTTATTGATGCAAAGAAATATAAAAAGATGAATGAGAAAAGTTAGGAAATTTACTTTCTGATTGAGGATGACATGGAGGGAAGGGGATTAGAAGCATATGAAATAAAAGCCACACAAACCTTTTAACAGAACTAAAGAAATTTACTTTGGATTGAGGACAACATGGAGGAAGGGGATAAGAAGTATAATGAAATAAAAGCCACACCAACCTTTTAACAGAACTTTCTGGATAATATTTTCTTATTTCCTTGATCCTAATCAGAATTGTAACTAACAAACACCTAGGAGACACTTTCAATTTGGAATAATTTCAGAAGAACAAATGAAATTGTGCTGATTTAACTTTGCATCTGTTCCTTAGAAGCATGAGATAACTTTTTCCTTTGTACAGGCGATCTTTATATTTGGATTTGGAGTGCCTCTCTTCATTAATACCAATGCTTCAAACTGGGGAAAGTGGACTCTATTGTTTCTCCACACTTTGGTACTTACAGCAGTCTATTGTTACATCCTATTTGTTCACTACTCAAAGTGGAGAGATAAGTTGCCACGTGAGTTGAACCTTCTTTCATATTGAGTCATACTTCCATTTTGATAATTTCCTTGGACTAACTTGTCAGCACTTTTCTGGATTCTTAAATAAATTAAACAAAATGCAGCAAGGCCATCATTCTACAACTATGTCATCGTCGTGTTCATAATTAATGTTGTGGGATTGTTTGCTAGTGGATTGGCTGGAATAGGTTTTGGCTTTGGTCTTTGGTGTGTATCCTCTCCCCTTTAATTTAAATGAATTTACTTCCTATATGAGCATCCATTAACCTCAAGAAATTGCTTTTCAGGTTGTACAATTTCATAAGTATCTGCCGACACTCGCTTTATCTGCCTTTCCTATATGTTACTTTCCTGGCTGACTTTTTCCAGGTATGTGTCTTGCGGACACTTGAGAAGATTCTGCATGTTTTTTTCCTTTCCGATACCAGGGATTTGACTTGAATGTATTTGCAGGAAGAAGATTGGCTTTTGGATAATGCTTACTACTCGGAGATGAAGGATGCAGGATTTTTTGATACTGACTGGGATTAGCTAGCCAATGTGTACATTTTCAAATGGGTTATTAGGGGTTTGGATAAGGTTTGTAAATAAACTCCTGCTAAAACAGTTCCTTTTAGGTGTGGATTTAAGCAGGCTATGATGTAATGTATGTGCAATTACATTGTTAGAAATTGTAAATGTCTGTAACATATGGATTTGACTGTGTTAGCACGGGTGACACCACGCTGCCCTATGAACTAGCTGCTTTAGATTAGATCTTATGCCAATGTCGCTGATTCAGGATGGTTGTGAAATGTAGATTATTATTTAGGCAAAAGTCTCAAGGCAAAGGTCTCATGCTCAATATGACAAAATCGGCAGGCACTTTGTTATGTATTTCTAAGTGAGGCAGCTATGGTTATATAACAAAGAAACATCACTCAACCTTCGTTTCTATAGTTGAGCAGGTCCGTCTGTTGTATGACTGGAACAAGTAAATTGCCTGGTTATGTAAAGAACTAAAGTACCTCGGAATTGGCTCGTCGTGAACTATAATTCTGCATGCGAAATTCGTCCTGTCTAGGAAGCCCCGATGTGTTGTATTAGATTTGATTCAAATTTTAGATCTACGCGGATCGAACTGCATAATTTCATATAATCATTTTTTGAGTTACTTGTTTTGGTCGTAAAGCGTCGTATACCATAATCAATGTCTCCATTCCAACTTTAACTCGATTCAGATCCAATTCAATTGGAAAATAATAAAATAATTTGGGATAACAGGATACTGCACGTGTTAACCCAAATGCTTGATTGTGCAACAGAACAGGTACTACTATATGTTACAACTAACGTACATGTTTACTAATAGATTTTGTGACAAAAAAGGGGGCAATCCAATAATACACAGAAGGCTTGCCATAACACTTAAATATTTTAGTTTGTGTTCTCATCAGGCCGTCCGGCAACATGAGGAGGAGATCAGACAGTTTTTTCGATGGAGTACTCTTGTTCGTAACCAACATAACAGTCTGATACGATGATCAACTTCATTCCCTGAGGAAGAACAAAAACTCTTCGTGAAAAATAGGGGGAAAAAGTTTCCTGAAATATTTTCCCAGAAATAAATGAATCAACACATATCCATTATCTTTCCAAGAATTCACATTGTGCTAAAACCTGAGTTTAATCTATAAATGATATTTGTTTATCAGAGAAATGAAACGCAAAAAGCAGATGTTGAGGATTAAACAATTCATCTGGTCCCATAATTTATGCTAGTAGTTCGGAGACATTGAAGCTGAAACTCCTGTTACCTGGAAGTCGTTCACATTTGAGGGTATATCCATGTTCGTCTGCAAAACATCTGTGAAAGTAACTCTCTTCAACGCGTGTAGTTGCGAGGTTGAGGTATTTCCTAGGACCAACCACCATGCTTCGTCTTTTACCTGTACAAGGACAATTGATCAGACTTCTTTAGAACTAAATGGTCACCAACGTCCAACAGCAGAAAATATGAAATTAACCTTAGGAAACCGAGGAGTGAAGGCCCTAGATGTTCTCTTATGCCTGTTTGTCTTTTCCAATCTAATGTTCAGAGAAACACGAGCGTTATCACCGGAATTTCGCTTCTGAAGTTTTAACCGCGCTTGAATACGAGGAAAATGATGCAGTTCCTGTGTGCATGAAAAGTTAGCAGACGACCAAAGAGTGGAATTTGACCAATAGTCGGGATGAAGACATGTAAGAATTCTATATCAGGTAAAATTCATTAGCAAGTTTGCGATTTGTGAAAAATAAACCTAACTGGTTGATATTTTACAAGAGAAGCAACTTAGATTTGGAATGAAATATTAGATTTAATGTATGAGCAACTGATTTGAACATATCAGGATTGCGTTCACATATCAAATCACATCAGATATTGAACATTGTTGTCAAATTGCTCAAACGAGAAAGAAAATTGTACCTCAATTAATCTCGGGGAGGAACCTTTAGTGAGAGCCTGCAAAGTTGCAGGAGGAAGATCTAATAACTGCAGGATATTGGAGATGCCTCTCTGGCTAAGAGTAGTAAGAAGGTCATCTGTCATGGAAGGCATCATCCATAAGGAGGAATCTGTGTCAAACCACATTCCCTGCAATAATCTTACTGCTTCAGCAAATTTATCCACAGAGAAATAATTGAATTGAAGATTACTGCTTCAGAATTTACCACATTCTTTTGTACAAAGAGATAAAGAATAAGAAACTAGGCCAGCCAACAATCTTTTACTTCCATAAAAGAAGCAACAACCAGTGTGTTGCCAAACAATCATCTTCCGTTATAGAAAAATAAATAGAGGAAAAAACTATCCTCTACTTTTAACAATGTAAAACTAGTGATGGTTATCATAGCAAAAATCTATGCATTATAGTAGGACTTTAGAGAGTACCTGCATGACCATTTGTAAAAGATGCATGCAAGTAATGGCACTAGAGAGCCATCCGCTGTTAGCACATAGATCTATCATTGCCTGGACAATTCGAATACTTTGATCCAGCACGGACTTCAAATCAGTGACATAGTCGGTAACTGGTAGTTCAACTCGGGAAAAGTGGGCCTGCATCCGGTTACAATATATTCAGTGTCAAAAACGTAACCAACTATGAACGTTAAATATATGAGAAATTCTCGCCAATCTAACATCAAGAACATATTAGCAGTATGATACAACAAGATACTTGGGTGTGATGAGACAAAGACAAGGATCGGATTAACCTGAAAAAGAAGATTTGCCTTCACGTGAGGATCATCAAGAAGATTACTGTCAACCATGTAGCGAACCTTTTTAGACAGTTCAGCATTGTGATTTTCCTGTGGAGAAAAGAAAAGCCAAAATTACTGTGAAATCACAATGTTTATGTTTGCAAACCTAAGATCAAAAGGTTAAACAATTTGCAAACTAAGTGGAAAACACATGCACCAAGAAGTTAATGTTTAATTTCATTTTCTTTAATACGGTCCGTAAATACATGGACAATAGAATGTTAAAATAACAAACCAAGGTTAACAGTGATATGGTTTCAATAAACCAAGGAAGACGAAGGACATGACTGAAATGGTCCGACAGTGACTAACCTTCTATATGTTGATGTACGGACTACCACATTTATTAAAATTGTCAACAGAATGTTATTTACAGCCATTATCATTTGGTCAATATAGCTTTCCTCAATGTTGTAAAGATGCAACTAGATCAAGCACCAAGAAACAAATAACTAACAAGACTTGCATTGGAGAAACTTATCATAAATCATTTAATCAATCCAAGATCAGAATGAAGCATCTATATGCAAAAGAGAGGTTTAGCCACAAATTCAGTATATAGCTGAGCTTATGAAGATAGTTACAGCCAACTAGTACACTGATAAAAACCCTACGACTTTTCCATGGAACTCTCAGTTGGATCATGAGAATTAGCAACTTACTTCATTGTGCCGTACAGGAAGCTCATCATATTCAGAAGCACCAGATAACACGTGGAGGAAAACCTAAACAGAGAAATAAGATAAGTATGGAATCAAGTTAATTATAACATGGCAAGGTCTCGCATGGGAGTTGACTTACTTCAAGTGATGTGTCTGCTTCAATATTTGATGCAAACATCGATACAGTTGTATATTTTAGATAATACTGCGATGCTATGGAACCCAACATAGTAGGCTCCACCCTGTCTTCATCAATTTTAATGCAACCACTGTCTTCAAGATCCTCAAATGTGCTCAGTGCCAAGCTGTTGAAAATATATATTAATGAGATATGGAATTGACAAAAGAGGGGAAAACCCTACTACAATACAAGTATTTCAAAAGCATTCATGTGACCTTGACAAGTAGGAACTTAGAATTTCAGAATCTGTATCGTCTAAGCCATAATAAGCAGGATTGACCATCTGTGGGAAGAAGAAATATGACTCAAGTAAGCTGTACATAATGGTTAACAAAATATGATTTAACAATGAACTAGGTAACCAACAATACACACAGTATAAAACAGATTAAAGACGGCACAATAAATCCTGTCGAACATCACTCAGACTGTTTAATGCATAAAACTTTAGCATATTCTAGAACAAGTAACATATCCATCAATAGGATCAACAAACTACTCGGGAAAAAAGAAGATAAAACCAGTGCATGACATACAAGTAATATCAGAAGGTAATATGCACACACATAAATATAAGTTCTGAACAAAGACTTATCATGTGAAACGAAATATAGTATGTATTCTCTGTCCCATAAAGAATATTTTATTTGGGTATTTGAGAAATGAGCCATTAGTTCAACTCGTATAAACTTTTGTATCATTTTGAGATGATATACTAATTATATGTGCATCCTTCTTTTTTACCGTCTATAAGTTTTGAGGAGGAAACAATAAAAAAGATAATATTTTAATCTTTCATGGCAACAATTTTCATAAGAAATGCGACAAAAAGCTAGCTCGAGTGCAGTCCTTTTCCTTGAAGTTAACCCTAATAACTGACAAGTGGCCAAGATACAGCGAGATAGAGTAGTCCCTGATGAGAGACGGACTCATATCAAATTGATAGACGGTAAAAATCTAAAAGCATACCAATCTGCGAAATAAATATGTCCAGGTGAGATAATGTATGGCATCCTCTTTATGACCGATTGTTCCAGAGACTATCTCAGCATTGATGTGATCATGCAATTGATCCTTCAAGCTGCTTTCAACTGGAAATGGCTCGTAGAGAAACTGGGAAAAGAAAAGCAAACAATTATTTCAGATAATGCAAAAGGAGCAATGCAATGATATACACAAAATAATGCAAACATGCTCACCTTTTTGTAGAAGCTCTTTTTTGGTTCATGAACAAGAATAATTGCTTTCCCATGCTGATCAAACTGAGGTCGTCCTGCGCGACCCATCATTTGTAGAATATCAGTAATTGGAAAATCAACATATCGTTTTGCTTTTCCATCAAAATATTCTGTTCCCTGATCATAAGACGCATAAAAGAGCATTACTTTCTGCAAATAGTATGAAATTAACGAAATTGGATTGGAGATAAGGTATGGAAGTCAGCATTGTAGATTCATTTATCCACCAAAAATATGGATATAAAAAGAATAAGATTGCTCCTAACTAGTGATATTTAATTTGCAATATATCCAATATTAGCTTCTACAGAAAGTCGATGCACACAAAATCCAACAGAAGCTTCTAAACTATTTATTACAAGCATGAGCCGAGAAATGGATGTTTGGCCAGGGCAGTTTGAACAAACATCCTCATCTTCACCCACTTTCTCTACTTCACTTATCTCCACCAATGAAGATGACATGGACAACTAATAAAATTCAAATTGGAAAAGACACTACAAATTCTAAAATCAATAATTGTAGCCACATTGAAAAAATGGGGCATGCATGGATTCTTTCTCATGAACTGCCCTTCCCTTAAAATTACTAAAACGGAAAACGACTAAAAACAACAAAATAGAACATCTTAAAATCAATAAAATCACAACCAATACAATGGAACTTTTCTTGAAAAGATGCTTCCCTACCTCAGACTACTGAAACTGAAGAAAGAAACTGCTTGAAAGTGATGTCAAAATAAACTAAACTAATCAAGTCCATCCCAAGTAATCTAACATCTTCAAGTAAGCTGATATTAAAAGATCGACAAGGATTTTGAAATATCTAAATAGGTAAGACAGGTGGGCCATTCTCAAACCAAAGCATCAATACTTTATACTCCTGGACAATGAGTCAATAACATGATTGGAAGAAACTGTTGAGAACATGCACTGTAAATTTTATAAATTGACATGTTTTTAATGGTGGAAAGTGGTTTCCTACATTTATGAGATTTATATTGCCCTGTCTTCGCTGTATCATAAATGTGCCCGAGTAGTCCATGGATCTTTTAACTTGCATAATATTCTCTTGCTTTCATTTCAAAGTTTATGCTTAAAACTTAAGCAACAATGTCTGAAAGGATCCATTTATAAATGACTACATCAAACCTATATTGCACCTTGATCCCCAATAGTAAAATAATTGCACATGATATTAATATAAAAAGGATAAGTAGTAGTCGACCAAGACAACATGTGTGTTAACAAGCATGAATTATCAGGTCACCCAATGTGCTTTCTGATAATATTTACACAATTAGCTTATGCGCAAAAATGTAATTATAGTTTCTGAAAGAGCTTGTGCTGGCCAAATATCCCAAATGTCTATCAGGGAAAAGGCAAAAGAAAAGATAGGACAAGAGTCTGCACCATTCACTGACCTTTATAATCACCAAATGAGCAGGAAGGTTCACACCCCATGCCAATGTACTGGTGCAAACCAATACCTGAAATGACACAATGGAGCAAGAAAATAACATAAAAGGTAAGTGCTAATTTAAAAAACTGTTCTCTTATTATGCAGCAACTCAAAAGTTAGTAAGAAAATTGCCTGTATCTTGTTGTTTGCAAAAAGTTCCTCAACAAGAGATCTATCCTTATCGTTGAGCCCTGCATGATGCAATCCAACACCAAACTGCAAAGTGTGTCTAAGGTTCTGATCAGTTACTTGGGAAAGTATCATCTGAAGTGATTCTTCCGGTATGGCCAGGAATTGTATTGGGTGCTCATCTGCTGCTGCATACTTTAATACATAAACAAAAAATTAGTAAGTACTAAAGAATAATTTGCCCATATGGAGCAGGACATTGTTACTAACCTGAATGAGGTCCAGTGCAGTAAGCCTTGTCTGACGACGCGATGAAACAAATATAAGAACTGGTTTTGTGGGCGAGTGGGTGCATATAGCAGCATAAGTGGGTTTATTCATGCTATTCATTCTGGGGCAGTAGTACTTTCCAGGATACCCCTGATTAGTGATTAGAAAACAAGGTGAGCAACAGTACAGAAATAACTCTAGTCCTTCCAGAGCATTCAGCAATCAAACATAAAAAAGGTAATAAGGGATATCAAAAGTATTGGTCAAGATGGCACCTACTAAAATGTGTATAAGTACACATTTTGGAGTGGAGTTGAAGCTAGCAAGCTATAAAGCATCTGTAAATAATTACATTCATATGACAGAAGAGGAAACCATTATTCCAGTGCCAATGTAATAAAAATATACTCAGACTGGGTTTGAAGATCATAATAAACAATGTGGCCTTTTCAAAGATTATGTTTTTTCCTTTGACTTTTCACTCTCCTGCAAGTAGACAATGTTCAGGTTATACACATTTTCAGCTCTCACCTAATAATCAGTATCAATACCCCCAAAATAGGTGAACTTAAATGTAGTATTTCCAAAAAAGGAGTCAAGTAGACAAATTGGATATAAAAGCTGGCATCAATTCGACAGAAGATACGCACATGCTTCTACATGTTTACTACAATATTAAAAGTTGTAATGAGCTGTTTTTTACTATCGCATATGCAAATTACATTCAATTGTAAAAAGGACACAACTGTAAAGCGAAGGGATCACTTGCCTGGATATGAACTTCAAGAGGAACAGGCCGAACACTAGGCTTGAAATTGAAGAGACCATTTTCTTCAACACCCAGCCAATCACCTAAATCACTGGATCACAAGAAAAGGAAACAGTTAATCAGGAGAATTTCAAATCTAGTTAAAATGCGTTTCATCGCAGCATACAGCAATATAGGTAAAGGAAGGCCACCACTGCCAAGGATGAAACCAAAGGTACCAGCAAAGAACATGAAAATGTAAAATCATATTATTGCTATTGGTTTAGAATAACATCTGAAGAAAAAAATAAATAAATAAATAAATAAAATCCCTTAACTCATGAATGGCCAATTAAGAACTTACTGGGCATTTGCCAAAGCTGTTGAAAGACCAACGAATCGAACCGACCGCTCTGTCTGTGATGATATATATCTCATCCGAGATACAATAACCTACGCATAAGTGTATTTACAGGATCAGCACATTTCAAAAAGTGCTTGACAAAGTTTGCCTCAATCACATCATTCTCATTAAAATTATTACAAAAGGAACAGTTGTGTTCTTTTTCCCCCGAAGCATCCCCTTTCAATTCACAGTACTGAGTTATGGCCTTTTTTCATAAAAATCCATCCAATTTTATTTTCTACTTTTCCCACAGATACCCTGCCTCACATCTAGTTGATCAAAGAGATTGTCAATGGCATCACAAACAATTCAGGTTAAAAAGTGAAAAAGAATTCTGAAGCGTATGTCAAAAGTTTACTCCCAATTTCATGGAAGAATTTTAAACCTAAAGTTGTTAGAAACATTGATGGTTTCCATTTCTTTGAAAAATTTTAATTGATTGTCATTTATAAACAAAAGGCGTCAGAAATCTTAAGATTTTTCTGCTACTTGTGTTCCATAACTTTTAGTTTAGAAGGTAGTTCTCTTAAATAATATTTGCCTATTTATAATAGCAAAGCTTATCTCATTTCCACGACTCATGTAATTTGCAGCAAAATCAATTAAGAGTAAAGATAAACCACAATTTCATTAATGACAAGCAATATTTCCAGGTTAATTCTGCTTCTCAAGTTTAAGCTACCGCAAGACATCGACACAATACATCTCGCACAAGCAAAAACAAGATAATGCAACATGTCTACATTTGATTCAACCAGTAAGAGAAATATAACATAAATTTGGTTAGTGCGTACCTCCAATATGGGCCCACGATCAGCTCCAAGTAAATGAATCTCATCCAATATCATCAGTCCAACCTAGAGATATTTTTTTAAATCTAATTTAGCACAAGCCGGATTCATAAATTAACACGAAACCACCACAAAATAATAATGCTTCAAAATTTTGAAAGAAAGTAGAAGGTGCAGAAGACATAATGGAAAAGGCAAATTAAAATTGATAGAAATTAGCAAAACTTAAGCACATGACTCAAATTCAGAAAAATTAAGATGAGGAAATAAAGAAAACATTTATTCTCAGCCATACTGCTGCAGAAAATATACTTCACCTTCTTAACATAGTCTCGAGTATGCCAATTACGGCTGATACCATCCCATTTTTCAGGAGTCGAAATTATAATATCAGCCGCTAATAGAGCTGCCAGATCTGGCGTATAGTCCCCAGTCATTTCCACCTAATAATGAAGTTATTAGGTAGGTATGGTATGTATAATTGTGCAAATGTGAAAAGGAACAAATGAGAGCACCATATGTTTTCCAAGCTGGGAAATGAGACGCTTCCGCCAATCATTCATTCTTTCTCGAACAAGAGCCTTTAAAGGAGCTATATATATAACCTGCGTTGATGCAACAATTGGACCCTCAAACACTATCAAAAGATTCTCCAGAACGATGTGTTTGGTTAAGATATACATGTTAAGTATTTCAATAGTAAAACTGGTAATTACTGAGGTCATCTTAAAGAAGGAACAATTCAAAATAGGTTCATGGAGAAGTGTTCTCATTAGACCAATAGTTAACTGATAACCAAAATATCTCACAAAGAATCAAAGGGAATAAAAAAGAGCTTGTTCAGAATGATTTAAGTCCACTGACAGGCACCAACATGAACTATGAGCAGTTAACTAACCCTAAAAATTAGAATGCCTCTTCAGATACCATATACAAAAGAAGTGGTCTTGATTACGAGTTTTTGCCTGGCGCTGCAGCTAATCTGCTCCACTATCAACATTAGACTAACTTATTAGTATTTTACAGAATCAGAAATTAGATGACCTCTCCATAATGAATCAAGGGTTACAGTTTTTCCAAGCCAATAATAGACATTTCTCATTAGGGAAGTATCTAATGATAAGGTGTGTTAAATATTTTCCGTTCTTGTTGCATATGCACTTTGCTGTGAAAGGTCATACTCATAGACACTCAATTTGCTGCAAATAAGTGCGTTATCCAAAAGCAGTTTCCTACCTTATGCATTTCACCGCATGTCATGACAAAATAATTATATTTGTTTGCATATGTACTTCTCAAAGATACCAGTTAACAGAAGTATTACATGTTTTGGGCAAATAGAATATCATCATACTGGTGTTAAGATGTCTCTAAACTTCCAAATCCTAACCAAAGAGATAATAGACTAAAAAAGTACATACAGAAACCAGCATTCTTGATTACACAACCAGCCACACCCAGATAAATCAGATGGTATGTCTGTTTGCGAACCTGATCAGTAACCCAATTTAATAAATTATGATTAACAATTACGTAGTATATCACCAAAGAGATCTTGGGAAACTGCCAAAAAAAAAAAAAGACAAGGAAAGATGTAGAGAGAAATACAGCATGCAGAGTTAACGAAAGAGAGAGACATACCTTCATATCAGGCTGAGTATTAAACAGATGAAGCATCGCAAGCTCAGCTGATATGGTTTTACCACTTCCTGTCGGAGCTCCTAAAAGAACATTTTGGTCTGTGTGATACAACACGTGAAACGCCTGTCATGAACAACAAAAAAAGCATATATATCAGAAGCAATAAAATTGAGAATTTTTTCGAGAAACACTGGAAAGCCAAAAGTACGTAAATTTATACAATGCTTCATATGCACCTGT
Organism: Lippia alba; assembly: GCA_037834125.1. NCBI lineage: Eukaryota > Viridiplantae > Streptophyta > Magnoliopsida > Lamiales > Verbenaceae > Lippia > Lippia alba. Next base: position 6,963,113 of record JBBMKE010000001.1, on the reverse strand, counting down.
GTCTGTATGGGGTTAAAGTGCGTGAATTTATACAATGCTTCATAAGTTCCATTGCCTAGTGCAGTCACAGGTAGTGGTTTCAGATCGAGGAGTTCAGTATGGGCTGTACGTGCCTGGAAGAAAGATCGCATTAAGTAATTAAGAAGGCATGAAAATTAAAGTCCTCTTACACATTTCAAAAGCAACATCAATAAACTAGAAAGACCACCTCTGGAAGAGCAAGGTTCTGGAATGATATAGTGTAGAAAGACTCTGAATGCAGCCATGAATCTGAAATTGCACGTATGAAGTATTGAGGAGGATGTGGCTCAAATATCGGAACAGTGAAGGATAGCTTCTGAGGCTCCCCCCTGGCCATCTTCTTTGTTAGTGTGAAGAGCTCTGAGTGGTATATGTGGTCATTCTCAGAATCCTAGAAGAAGTAAAATGATTAGACATAGTTCAACTCGCACCGCCCCACATCACTCAAAATTAATTGACTTTGCAATTCTGAGATATTACAGCTTCCAAAACCCAAAGATTGCACTCATAATACTATTTCCATCTAGAAAATGAGAGAACTCATCAGGCCTTTTAATCATCCAAAGAATCACGAAACCAATAAAAAAGAAGTACCTCAACTAAAATCCACCACCGCTGAGCAGTTCCATGAAAGCGATCCTTCCATATGAACTCTGGTGTAATAGTCAAATCAACCTATTTGAAGAAACACAGATTCTTAGAATGACAATTTAAAGGTTCACCAATATATAGCTGAACGAATAATGAGAAGGCGACCAACTAGCTATTACCTTTAGAACAGTTCTTGTGATTGGACTTACTGTAGCAAATAACTGGACCATCGGGAAATATCCCAAATATTGCTTGACCAACTTCAATGTAAAAGGAAGTCAGAACACATATTGTGCTTCACAGAATTACAGAAAGGAAACCCAGTCCAAGTCCTAAAATAAGACCTAACAAACAAAATACCTTCCCTCCAGGTGCATAACGAATCAAAGCTCCAATGTCCTTCTCCTGCATATCATATAGTCGATCCAAGTCCACTCCTCTTTCTTCAAGCTTTCTCAGTATCTGACCCAAAATGTAAAAGAATGGCTCTGTCAGAGAATCTCAACTTAAATCAAAGAAAAAGTAGTAAGAGTAACAATATCTGACTTCTGCTGAAATCTCTCTATCAAATTGTCTGAGTGGATGTTGGTGAGGCCAAACTTGACGATCCACAGCCTTGCAGTAATCCAGCATGAAGGAGGACATCTCACTCCACCCTCTCCGCAAACAAATCTCAAACAAGGCCCTCATAATACGAGCCAAGCTTGAGCTAATATATGATGCATCAGAAATGAGAGAAAAACTATCAATTGATCCCCTGGATATGTACAACTGCATGACAATTTCGTAGCTGTAAGACAAGGATGATATCTTTCCCAAATAAATTGCGTATGTAATCAGGTATAACCGTATAACAAACCTGAATGAGGATTGACACTTTTCCATGTTTATTTGATGGACCACCCTTGACTTCTAAAGGACATCCACGAGCTAAAGTTTCCAACTCAGTTTGTTCCTCCTCTCGAACGACAATATTTTCAAATTCGGAAGAATGGGCAACCATGTCAATGACCTATAATAAAAAAAACAACTTGGCTTGCCTCAAATGATATAGTTTGATACAGACAATAATATGTAAACAGGCTCAATTATTAAGATTGCAATGCCAGACAGAGCTTTTAGTTCTACATGGTATTGGACATGATAATTAAAATGCTTCCCATCACAAGAAAGATATCCCATTCCCTATTTTTCAGGTCATATTCATGTGCTAATCACATAGGGAAATATATGACTGATAAAGCATTAAACACTACCATTTAAAAGGTTTTGGGTCATATTCTGTGCCCGTTGAGTTCACTTCTGGGTATAATGAGACACCAAATCAATTCCCCATAAAATCTAGTATCAATAATAAAAAGTCTCTGGATTTGTTAAAAACTGCAAACACTGAGCACAATACTCTCCTTCTCAAGTACAAAAAATTGTAAAAGGTTTTCCAGCTTCAAAAGCTGTTGAAGATTAAAGTGAATAGTCTAACCTTTGAAGGAGAAAAGTTACATAGATTGGGTGAGATATCATCTCTAAGAGAAAGATGAGCCCATAGAAAAATAAATTTCTCAAAAATGTGTCAAGACATTATAAATGTGTGCTATTGCAGGGCATGTCTACATATAGAGAAATTTAGGATATCCCACTGTGTCTCCACATCTCCATTTTCAAATAGACACTCTGTCACTAATTTATTGTGACCATTATTATAGGGATATCTAGTTCTCCCTGAAATTTTCAATAGATTTCCTACTTAAGAAAGAAAGGCATAAAAGTTCCATGGTCATAGCATATTCCAAATACAGGAAATACAGAAGCAGGTAAATAACTATAAAGAGAATTAAGTAACCAAGAAGCACATTTTCAAATAGTTAACCAAATCTTGCAATAGAAAATAATGCACAAAGAAACAGATACCGTGGTCAATTACCTCACTATCATTCATATGGCGTCTCAACATTTCGTTATAAGTTTCAACACTTGAATATTGAATGTAAAAGTGGCTAGCAATACGACCAAGCTCGGTGCAGTAAAAGTTCCCACTTTTCTCATCAAAGCGCATCATCTTTGCCTTGTCAAGAGCACGTGCAGCATCTGATACCAGAGCTCTCTGTTTCAAGCTCAATGAAGGATCTGCCATGACCTGTCATATATCCAACATTTAGTTTAACGGTGAACACAAACACAGGAGCTGGGGTAGGGGTGGGGGGGGAGGGGAGGACAAGGAATCTCATAAACATGACAATTCTTGCAATTTACAGAACCAAACTTCTAGGGTGATCAAATTCCCAGTGCACAGCTTATATTGTTTATTACATGATTTATAATCGCTGAAACATTTCATCTGCCTCCTGTTGATGAATATATAGCAAATCATCGATACTGGACATCAAATGATCCTTTCAATTGCTTTGTTTCTTTGTCTTTAGCTTAAACTGTTCTATAGAAGATTGAATAAAAAAGATCCATGTAACCGAAATAAAGAAAAAGAAAATAGCACAGACTTAAGAAGGTAAAAAGAATGAATAAAGTATGAAGGGCAGGGCGAGGGACATTGATGGACATGATTATAAATAAGCAAAGCACTTTATAACATCATAATCACAATCACCAAAATAACATACAATTACAATTATTAATAATAAATCAACCAGCTACAAGCAAAAAAGTTATAACATGAGAACCACAAGCACACACAAGTATAATTGGTAGTAATAAGTTGAACAGAAAGCTGGATTTATACCTCATCCCAGCCAATACCATATGCCAGAGGATTCATTTTCATCCTTATGAAAAGATATGTATACCCTAGCCAAGCACAAGCCTCTTTAACATTTGTTACAGTGCCCAATGCCACCTCAGCATTGAGGTTATCTTTCAAGGAGTTGATAAACTGCCACAACAGACAAAGAGAATTGAGGAAAATGTCAGGAACCAGATATTTTAAACTATACATCATAAATCAAATAAACTTTTGTGCCTAAATTATATCCTTGGTTGCCACTTGTTCAATTTCTCAGGAATTAAGGTTGATTAGAGAACTCAAAAGCAAGACAAAATATGTTTCGGGAAAGATGGATGTGCAAATTATGTTTCAAGATAGTATGAGAGACAGAATTCTGAGATTGCTTGCTGGTCTGCAAGAAATTTACTATAACAAATAAAACTCTCTGAAACTCAAGTAGGCATTTCACCAATCAACTTTTCTTCTTAATCTGAGTACTACTGAATGTTTCCATTACATTCTCTTTCGTCCAAATATAAATACAAATGGCAGGTAATGGCATAAGATATCCCATGTCTAATTTACTTCATATAAAGGAATGGAATGATATACTGCAGAGTTAATCAATGAAGTTAAACACTTCTCTTGTTATGGAAGTGCTTTTATCCATACATAAGTTATCTCCAGCTTCAGTGGCTTTAAGTTAAAAGATCAGCATCCAATATTAGTAACAATTAAAATATTGTAACAACAAAGAACCAAGCAAGTATTTCACCTGACTCTCAATGGGAAGTTGACTCGTTAGAAGTCGCAAATAGTATGCTAATTTGTCATGAGTAGTGATTATAATGCCTTCCCCACTTTTATCAAACTGCGGCCTTCCTGCACGCCCAAAGATCTAAAAAGGGATTTTTAATTGAAGGCTATCATAGAAAACGACATTTGGCAGGCAATCTAGATATTCAAAATAAAGCTGAATCTTACCTGCATAACGTCAAGCATCCCCAGATCTCGCCACCCACCAGCCTTTGCATCATATATTTGAGTTCCCTGTTGTAGCAACGCGCATATAAAACCATAGAGCGGGAAGGTGAGTGAGACAGAGAACGATTTTAAAGACTTTTCCACCAATAATTTAAGCTTTGACAGACAAGTGATGCTATGCCAAGACATTATTCTGGAGCGGATTAGAGAATCAGGTATTGGATTGAAAACAGCAGTTCCTCCCAAGAACCGGAGAGAGAGAGAAAGAGAAATGATAAGAACTAAGTCTACCAGATCACATATAGAGTTCCTGATTCCTCTTCTCTAAATAACCTAGTTACATGACTCACTCACACACATACTCATCAGACATGTAAACTGAAAGTGGAACAACCTTGATGACCACAGTGTGAGCAGGCAGATTTACTCCCCAAGCCAAAGTTGCTGTGCAAACGAGGACCTAACAATAATGAAAATTGATTTTAGAAGAATATCTGAAAAATCTAAGACAAATGGCCACATAGTGAGCAAAATACCCTCAAAAGTCCCTCTGAGAAAAGTCGCTCAGTCAGGCCTCTGTCAGCACGTAGCATCCCAGCATGATGGATGCCAACAGCATATTCAAAAAGTTGCACAAGCTCCCTGTTTCTGGACTTTAGGACTTCTTTCTGAGTGCATTAATTCATTGACAAGAATGAGGATTAGAACAGAAACACTTAACATTGGACTGATGAAATAAAATTCATCAACACAAGTCCCTTGCCTTCATAAGTCCCTGCTGAGGATGTGCAGCATTTGTGAAAAGATCAAAATCCTCATGCATTTTGGCTATCTCAACCTGTCATTATACCATGCCAAAAGGATGTAAGGCAAAAGTATCTAGGCTGATACAGTTTAAGCAATCATCATGATTATGGCTATTTCAACAATATATAGAAAGAAATCTTTATACACCGACATATATTTGAGTGAATCAGTATAAGACCAATATCATCTTTCTTTGTATGCAATCGTTATGATTAAATTTCTTTTGTAAGAAATGCCCTGATTTGGTAAGATCGTATCCAAAAGTAGCTAACTCGTTAGACTGTTCTGGATATTCACTTGTACCTACAAGGGTGGAAAATGAAATTTTTGTTGACAAGTATAGCTCCCACTTTACTGTTGTTGCTGTGCATGCTTCCTGTAGTACAATTCTCACATGTTGCAGGTGCATACTTAAGCTTTAAATAAGGTGGTCATCCAACTGAGATTAAAACTCACTGCAAACTATAGCCCCAAGTTTCTGAAAAAGTGTTTCATGCACTAGGCACCAGAAGAAGAGTATTGCCTGCACCTGAGCAGATGCACTATTGATATTGAATGTGTAGCTATCCCATACACCTACTTAAACTTCTGGACAAGGTGCCCATTCAATCTTCTACTATTGAGTGCAGTGAAAGAAGAGTTTAGGATGGACTTTTAGTCCGCGTTGGTCTATCTTCATTTCACTGATCTCAGGCTAGGCCATCTAAAATCATCTATAAAGGTCATGCTACAGCAGTGTGAATATCTACAGCAGGGAAATTCTTGTATAATAGCACCTTCTAAACTTTCTATTCATAATTTTGTGAATTACTTTCAACCACATTGATGAAAGTTAGGAAGGAAAGATAAACCTCCTTCGCGTTCAGTTTTTAAGAAGCTATTGACTAATATACTTCCTCATTTGATAAATGGAAGGGGCTGGAACTAGTAATAGTGTCTAGTGAGAGCTGAAACATGGAATTCTCCTGTATCTTTCAAGTGTTTCCCTTAGAGGTAATGGTTGAACATTGTGACTATTTATCAATCAAATTATTCTTTCGAGTGAGGATACAATTGAAAACAACACGTCTTATCTTTTGTGAGATTTTAATATACATCCTGAATATTAGAAAGGAAATAGGAGCATCTTATTAGGACTGGAGGAACTAATATTCAACAGTGCTCCATTGATGCGAACATAACATCAGTACAAAAGTAGCTGCAAGTTGGAGTGTAAACCATACCTTATTTTATATGCTTAGCTTTAACTGACATGTGTAGCACCCTCACTTGCTGGGACAGGTGGTTTAGTAATATAACTGACCAATAATGACTTCCATAATGTACGGCATATTCAAAGATATATATGCATTTAGCCAAAACCCCTTACTAGTAAGGGCAAGAGTTTCAGTTAAATGGTTTATTCTTAAAAAGGGTCTGATTAACAGAAGAGAGTCTCTCATATTCAACTACCAAATCTTATCAAGTAAAGTTTAACTGCTTGCTCTGGTGATGCCAGTAAGCCATAACACATTCCATTTCTCTCCTTTTCCTTTTTCTAAACACCATACCATTACAATGAACTATTTTTGAAAATAGACTATCCTAACCTGAAGACTCTTTTGGACTAAGTTAGTTCCCAGGAAAAGGAAAAGCATTGCACACAGACATTATCGCTCTAGACAGATTAAAAAAGGCAGAAATTTCACAAAAGGTGAATAAAAATAACATAGATCAAAGATGGCTTATTTGGAAACAAAAGCATGTTTTTTCTTATATGATTGTACCACTCTGTTAATCCAAGGCCCAAATATAGCATATCTTAGTAAGGTGGCGAAAGAAAAAATGATATCACATTACCAGTTTGTCAGCTGTTTTCCCGGTGTCTTTCCGTGAATGAACAAAGACCATAACTTGGTGTCCTCGCCTTAGTGAATCAACCACCTGCAGGAAGCATGCAACATTAATAATTGAAGGTTACGTGCAATTAGGATGTAATCAGCAACTCAGGAAATAAACCCCAACCTTATTGTAGCATATTTCGTGCATCAATTCATTACGAGCTGAGAAGTTGTGTTCAGAAATCCCAATATAATGTTGTTCAAGAGGTACAGGGCGGTAGCTTGAATCGAAGAAGAATAAGCCAGTGTCTGGATTCACCCTCAGAAATTGTGCAACCTAGTTTTTTGGCAGAATTATGAGCATTTACAAAGCAATCACAAGATCCATATAAATGAAAATCAACTAGCAACTTTATTCTATGAAATGTAACTCTTTCAAGCAATGATTTGAGCAGCAGAAGCACAATACCTCCAAATAATTAGGTAGAGTGGCAGAAAGGCCAACAATGCGTATCATACTTTGCGTTGATTCGACCTGTAAGAAACTCAAAAAATCACTTTAAATGTATCCGAGAATATAAGCAAGCAAGTATGCAACTGTCTGAATATACAGAAAATGAAGAAACTATTAAGTGAACTTATGAGACCATGCTCACTAGTATAAGTCAGCAAAGCTCCCAAACAATTTCAAAAACATCCAACTGATATACCATCCCATACCTGACGTAGAGTACGAGCTACAAGTGCTTCTATTACAGGACCTCTATCATCATTCAACAAATGTACTTCATCAATGATTAGGAGCTTCACTAGCATTGAGAGTGACATATCGCTGCTTTTACGAGTAATAACATCCCACTTCTCTGGTGTTGTTACAATCATCTGAATCATAAAAACACATAGAAAAGGAAAAGAAGGGACAAGATGTCCTAAGAGTTAGATACAAACTATTCAAGCAAGTCTTCAATTATAACAGTGCCAAAATAATTGACTCAAACCATTATCACATTAAAAGTTGAAAACCTGAGTTTCTTCAAGCTCATTCTTGGAAAGCTGCATATCACCGGTGAGTTCTCTGACAGTTACATTTAAAGGAGATAATCTACGGCTGAAAGTTGATGTGACTTCCGCAGCTAAAGCCTAAGAATGATTTTAAAAAACCATTAGAAAGTGTTAGAAATTTATTATTTACTAAATGAAAATGTTACCTTCATTGGAGCAACATAAACTATCTTGAATTCATCTTTGTGCAGATAACCATCTCTGAAGTGTTGCCCAATCTGTTGAGATCAATAAAAGGCAATATTCAAAAGGAGCAAACTTATCATACAAGGATCAAAATAGGAGCAAACTTATCATACAAGGATCAAAATAGGAGCAGCAGCATTGTGGAACTTGATTTATCCTAGTTGAAAATACATCAGTAGCACAAAACCCCCATGTATATGCAAAAGCAACAAGATGGAATGGTATCTGGTTAGATGGCATGAGTTTAGGCAATAGCTTTTCCTTCCCACAGTCCTTATGTAACTTCACCCCATGCTAATCCAGAATGAGCAGATGAGGGATGATTAATACTCCAAGACACCAAAAAATGGAAGCCGAACAATACAGAGGCAAAAATTGCTTAAATAGATGCCATTATGAGTTATTAGGGCGTTAAATAAATTCTGTTTATTTACAGGCAACAATAGTATGTTTCCTTCCTGCCTCACACCATCAATAATACTTCAGTTCTTTTCAATAACTCCATGGCATTTCTCAGGTCATAGTTTTTGTTAGAGTACTTCCTCATCTCATAGAAATTGCCACAAATAGAATCTGTGTTTGAGCATTTCCCTTACATTTCAATCACCAAATTTCCTTTGAAGGACGAATTCATCATAGCAGACATGTATGTCACAGAAGAGAATAAACTAGAAAGTATGGGGAATCATGCATACCTCATGTAGAATGGAAACCATAGCTATATTTGTTTTTCCAGCCCCAGTTGGTGCACAGACCTGCATGCAAATCAATATCATTTCCAAGAATGAAATGGTATAACTTACTTATCATGCAATATGCCAACTTTTTTACCAGTATATTTTCGTTGGTGTAATAGGTTGTTTGGAATATTCTGCTCTGTATTCGGTTCAAACTCTTGTAACCATGAAAAGCAGCTTGTGCAATCTCATCGAGCTCCTTTATATCAATCTGCCATCAAATCATAGCAACTTAATAACTGCAAGGTAGAAATGACACTTCCACAGGCTAAAAAACAAAGTTATATAGGAGAACCTATTAACAACTACTAGTTATTAACAAGAAATTTGAAGACAGGATCTAGAGGATATGCAATTATATGTTGAAAAAGGTAATTAAAGAAAAAGTTAGTGTGTTAAGCAGTGCTAATGAGAAACAATGAATGCATGCTGCACATGCAGAATTTATTACTGGAGAATACAAGAACACAAACAAATCCAAAACCAGCAAATATATATATATATATATAAAGAAGCACCAATAGAGGTGAAATATGTTCAAGTATTAAGAAGTTCAGAAATTGTAGCACTACTAGCGAAAATATTGTACTGAGGAAATATACCAGCTTCTCCCCAGGTTTCATTGGTGCGGTTGGTGTAGGAGGAATAATGACTTCTTCATATCCCTTGTAATGCTTCCTCACAGTACCCTTGGGAAGGGCTGTAGCGGCAAACTGAGTCCCATCACCGTGCCCCACAAGATCATCAAATAAATTTTTCTTCTCGCTTGCTTGAAGTAAGGAACTAAAAGAAAAGGAGGACAAGTCATTCTCAAGGCCATGATCAGTTCCACGTCGATGCCTCTTTTCCTCCTTGCGTCGAAGTTTATCAATTTGTCGCTCAGACTCTGTTTGAACTGTTACCTGTACATATTGTAAATGTAAATTGCAACATCAAATCACCAAGGATGATGAAACATCGGCAAAATGGAAAAGGGAATTTCACTTTGTTACCTGGGTAGCATAACTGGGCAACCGCTGTTGTGTGTTTGTAGTTGATTTATCTGATTTCAGTACACCCAATCCACGATGTATGCTTTCAACAAGGTCTTTCCGATGCTGAAAGGAGAAGTTTCTTATTATTATTATTATTTTTTTATTTTATTTTATTTTTTGTTGGGGGGTGGGGGGCAAGTAACTGATGCTTAATATAGATAACCAATCCTAGTTCTAATATTTCCATTAACTTCAGGAAAAGAATTTGTCCATAAGAAGTGGAATGTGATCAAACAACAAAAATTACTGCAACCGAGAAGCAATCATTATCCATACCATGACAAGGTCTTGAACAATTTCGAATGAGCTATCACCAACAAGATCCAGCAAATCACCGGCAATCTTACACATCAAACAATATTCAGTAAGAACTCAGTCACACATAAGTTGAAATGAAATACTACAGGCTGAGAAAAGACAAGAGCATTATCAGTATTATATGTGTACCTCATCACCAGGTTTCTCTGAATCAAGAACTCGGCAAATAGTCATTGCTAATTCATCTCGAGGAAGCTGTGAAGTACTTCCCCTGACAATTTTATCACATGCATCCCGCAACCACTCTAGGTCAAAAGTACCTCCACTAACAGCAGGATGGGAATTTGCAGAGACACCATAATCAGGCCATCCCTCATGATTAGAAGATGACGTGGTAGCTTCCTCCACCAAATTTTCTGCTTCCTCCAAAGAAATACCAACGAGAAAGCGAGCAGGAGGTTGGAATGCTAGGTCTGCTCCAAATTCCAAATCATCGGTACCTTCACTTACCGACTCGGGTAAATAGTCAGTCCCATGCTCATTATTCTGTGAACCAGAAAGCCTCTCCACCAGTGAAGCAATTTTTAATGTGTTTGCTTCCGAAACATTATGACCAACAAGCTTTTGCAACTCAGACCTGAATTCAATATGATTAGTATGACTTAACTGATTCGGAAACAACTGAAAATATGTCAAATTCAGAAATGCCAATTTAGTTTTCTTCAATATTATGTCACAGGCAAAAACATATTGCTTTGTACTAATATTTCCCACACAAGTAAACTTCAATATTTTCATCAACAAAGAAGAAAAACGATCTTTACCTTTTAGCCAAAACCCTTTTGTCGCCATCATCATCTTCAAATCCAGAAGCCCCAGCAAAAAGCTTATAAATATTCAACGCCACTTCCTGAAACTCCTCCGAGACCACCTCGCCACCCATCATCTCAACCACTGCTGCAACAAACTCCTTGTACAATTGCCGCACTTCAACCGAAGCTGCACAACAGTACAAACAATACGCATAACCAATACAGATAAACCAAAAGAGAACATCCTAAATTCCACACCATTTCCAATTTCCCCTATACACCACGCACACAAACACAGACAACGCCACCAATACAACACATATAACTTCCGAACAGCGAAAACCACCAGTATAAGGACTATGAGCAGTACCTTCATCCCACCGATAAATAATTTTCCGAGCGAGCTCCGATTCTCCATGCGAAGCCGCACTAATGCAGAAAACACAATTCAAACATCAATCTCAAACAATAACACTCCCCTTCCCAACTATACTGATACCGAATTAAACATTTAAAAAACAAAATTTCCAACATTCAATGAAAACTTCGGACTTCATCAGTATTCATTCACACAATCATACACGTACCTACGGCGGTTGAGGCTTTGGAGGAAGGATTTCCGGTGGAGATAGGCTTGATCGGCGTCGAAAGGCAGCCGGAGAGAATTCGTTAACCGCGGGAGCTCCAGCAACATTGCTGCGAACAATTTGGGCTTTCTCCGTGCGTAAGAAGAAATGATGCGACTAGAGTTTAGACTGCTGTACAAATGTGGGATTGTAATTTTATAGATTTGTAAACCGGCTGAATTTACTGAAGTGAATTTGGTAATTTAGTGTGGTAATTGTGTAGAGTTTATGGTAATGTCAAATCCCTAATTCCAAACCGAAACTTTTTTTATTGCCCTTTTTGCCCTTATTAGTTTTTGACTCGTTTATTGCTGCCCGTTGCATATATGATA
>JBBMKE010000001.1:6877844-6899446 GCA_037834125.1 Lippia alba | reverse complement strand
ACTTCCGTTAAATAATGGACGGAAAACGTCACGTGCCACGCACGTGGCCCTTCTAAAGCCCGAAATTGAGAAAAAAGCTGAGAGTTAAAGCCCTCATTTGTTACTTAGGATTAAAATCCAAAATTTTCACCCCATTTCCATCTCGCCTCTCAATCTTTTCTTCTTCCCTTCTCTCATTTCTCTGAGTTGCAGTTGAAATTTATGAACTAGGGTTGCGTGGGGAAGGATGAGTCTTCGAAATGTGAAACTAATCTATCCACACCCTAGATACGGTAAGAACCTTTGCCCTTTGTTGATTTTTTTTATGGTTTGTGGCTTGGGTAAATGTTGGTTGTCTTTTATTGTGGTGGAATATGTTGAAGAATGTGCTGAAAATTTGTTTATTGATGTGGTCCTTTGTTATTCTACTATTTTATTTGATTTTGTGTGGCGTGGTGTAGCAATAGCCTAATATATCCTTTTTTTTGTTGCTTGCTTGGTGTTTTGCCTTTTTCAGAAGATTTGGATCCTGTTGTGTCTATAATATTTCACCATGATGGTAAATTTGATAGCATTGCTGCTACATTTACTGGTGGAAAGATTAGAGTGTTTGATTATGTTGAGCTAAATGGAATGAGTTTGGATTATATTGATGGAATGACTAAGAAAATAGGTTGTCGAGGTCCTAACAAATATTACATAAAAAATGAGCATGGTTTTGTGATGGTTGTGGATGGTCAACAATTATTGAGTTTTTGTTTTCAACATCACAAAGATAGGGTTGTGGATATTTATGTGGATAAGTGTTTGTATGAGGAAAACACTGTTACATTGCCTGAGAATGATCACATTGATGAGAATGGTGAGAGTGATGGTGAGATTGATGGTGAGAGTGATGATTCAGAAAAAGAATATGATGTTTTTAAAGATAGTGATATAGAGGTTTCAACTGATGAAGATAATAATCAATTCTCTAAAAGCGTAGATAAGAGGGATGAATATGGGGGTGTGAGTAATGATGAAGATAAAGGGAAGAGAGTGGTATCTGAATCAGAGTCTTCTGATGATGAGGAAGTAAGGAAAGAGTATAGGCCTGCAGTCCCTGATGATTCTGATGATTTAGACAGTGACAAAGTTTCTGATGAGAAAGAGAAAACTGAAAAATACCCTCAATTTAATCCTAAAGATATCTTGAATCCTAAGTTTGTTTTAGGCCTTGAGTTCTAAAACAAGAAATTATTGGTGAAGTCTATCCGTTCTCATGCTGTTACACAGTGGATTGTTTCAAAAAGGTATATGAACCCTTTATCTACCCTGTGAATGGTCCAGAGAAATGGCCTGCTACAAACTCTGTGAGATGCATACCTGCTCTTCCAAAGAGAGGTGTGGGCAGGCCTAAGAAATCAAGAAAAAGAGATAGAGAGGAGCCACTTACAAGGAAGAGAAAGAAAGGAACCCAAGGATTGAAGAAAAAGCGTCCTTTGATCAAATGTGCCATCTGTGGTGACCCAGGGCATAAAAAAGAAGCTGCAAGAAGAAGAAGACATATTAGGGAGAAGCAGGTGAAGAGTTTGAGCTAGTTGATCCTGATATTAACAACTTAATGCAGGATGCTGAAGCACAATACTTTGCACAAGATGAGATAGATGTGTCTCCATCTATCCCACCAGTTGAATCACAAGTGAATGAAGAGGTGAGTGCAACTGAGCAAGCTTTTGAGGCACAAAATTTAGAGGTGTTAACTGATGTTGCTGCAAGGCCTAGATTTACAAGAAAGAAGCAAATTGTAAGTTTTCTTTCTTTGTGAATTACCTAACTTAAGTATATGAGTTTCAATTTTATGCAACATAGATAATTCCTTAATTGTTATATCTTCTTTCCAGGCAAGAAAGAAAGTGACAAGTCACAACAGATTCAATGCACCAAGGCAACTAGCCAAAAGAGATACAGAATTCAGTGATGATGTGGAGCCATCAAAGAGGAGAATTCCATTTTCCCCAAACCATCCCATAGTTGCAGGGTCTCTAGTGACAAAGCCAAACAAGCCAACCAATTGCAAGGTGATTGAAAAGGATGGAAAGAAGTATGTGACTATGCAGAACCTTGGTGCAGCATTTGCAGAATTAAAAAGGGACATGCATTGGACATTATTAAAAAGGGATATGCAGGAAGTTCTAAGTGATCTTATTATGTAGTGAAATAGGGAACTTTGGTCCATAATGCTTAGCTTTTTTTGTCAGTTAATGTTCAAGGAGATCATATTTCCAGAACCTTTGGGATTGTTTTGAAACTTTTGTTTTTTGTCAGTTAATGTGTAAGAACATATTTACATTATCATGGGAATGAATGTTGATTTTTGCATCTGATTTTGTGTTGTTCAATGAATGAATTGTTGGTCTTTTGCATTTGAATTGATTATGTTTTATGAATGAATGAATTCGTCTTTTTGCAGCTGAATTGGTTAGTGTCTTTGCAGCTGAATTGGTTTTGTTTTATGAATGAATGAATTGGTCTTTTGGCAGCAGAAATGATTAGTGTTTTTATAGCAGAATTGCTCTTTAACTGCATATTGAACAAACACACCACATATACAAATCCATAACATTATCATTTACAAGACCTTAGTACTATAGCAGTACATTAGCATTACATTCCGAGTAATTTGGATAATTAACTTAACCCCCAAAACATCTCAAACTACATACATGTTCATTACAGTTCAGAAAAAATGGGTGAAAATTGCGAATAACACAAGCACAACAATGATGTAAATCAATCGGCCCTCTCTCTTTTTCAACCTACTAATCTCAGCTTCATGCTTGTTAATCTTGCAAAGAAGCCCAGGAATTATAACTTTGGATCTTGCACACATAGGAGGATATTCCCAAAAAAAGAACCCACATGCTCCATCATTGTTATTACAAGTGTAGAACCTTCTCCCTGGGTTTGATGGAGTCCACGATGTGCGTAGAAAAGAAATCCTCCCACAGAAACATATAGCAGCCCCATTTCCAGCAGCAACCATGGAGAATTGGAGTATGAACCCTTATTTTGTGTTTTTTGGGGGGAAAGGTGTAATAACCCCTATTTATACCCTCAATTTTCCCTCCATTTTTGTTACAGCTGTGTTTTGGCTCTAAATCTACCTCAATGCGGGATAAAAAATTAACCTACACGGGCCACGTGCGAGGCACGTGACGTTTTCCTTCCATTATTTAACGGAAGTTAGTCATAGGACGAAATATGAGATTTTTGTGAAATGATCAGGACTAAAATTGAGACAAACCAAAAGTTCAGGACGAAAAGCGAAAAACCCTATTCCTAGAGGACGAAAAATGATATTTTTCCTAATAAAATTTATTTTAAAACTAACTGATAAATGTGCACGCACGTTGATTTTGCTAGTATCTGCTAAAAATGAAGTAGAATAGATGTTAAAAGTACCTCATCCAGGGGGTATTTGCTTTCTTTTACTTGGAGACTACAATTTTATAGTTGGGTAATTTTAATCCAAATATAATTGGGACTAGTAACTTTGCACATTTGATGCATGTGTAAATAAAAAAATATTGACATTTCAATATGATACTAGCCTAAATCCATAACTTTGGGCCCATAAGAAGAAGCCCAGTCTGCTTCCACACTTCAGTAGGCCTCGAGGAAGATGACTCATAGCAGGTTCGCGCACCAGATGGGCTAAACAACCTTGTTCACCAGCCCAACCGTTGATCCAACAAAGAAGCCCGTTGGCTTGCAGCCCTAACCACCCTTCCTCATCTTCAGGGGGGTGGTCAGCAGACGTGCTAGGGAGAATTCAAACTTGAAACCCTAATCAGCACCCCTGATTTTCTCTCAAGAGGTTACTTCCTAGTTAATACCTACACCAAGTACCCCTCCGAATGCTTCTCCAATATAAAAGGGCTCCCCTCAGCTCTTTTCTCCAACTTTTGGCAATTTCACAACTCTCGTATATTCAGAAAAGCACTCAGTTCTCGAAGCTATCAGCAGGCCGCTCTACTTTGACGACCTGCTCTACGACACTGCTCATCAACTATCATCTTTTCATTTTAGCATTATTTTTATCATCATTGATCGTTGTACTTTCATTTTATGTGTAATTATCTTCGTTATTTTAGTGGTGTAAAAATCGACACAATATATTAAAATATCTCTCATTTCACTTTCTTATTTTAGTGGTGTAAAAATCGACACAATATATTAAAATATTTTTTGATTAATATCATTGCGGGAATTTCATATGGCCTCAGCAAACTCTATACTCTCAGGGGTGCCAGGAAACTGATCTTGAACCGCCTTGAAGCCTGCCTCTTCCAACTTTTTGTGAAGATTATCTTGGTGTTCCTTAAGCTCACGTTCCAAATGAGAGATATGCTGCTCAACAGAGGCCAACCTAGCACTAGCCTGCTCCTTAAATTTTCGCAATGAGGCATGCTCGGCCTGCAAACGGGCGTGCTCAACCTGCAAGCGGGCATGTTGGACCCTCAAGTTTGCCAACTCACCACACTCGACAGCAGACTGAGAGGACTCCTGAGTAAGCCAGTGACCAACCAACATGTTGGCCTGCGAAGATAAAATATGAACAAGCTTAAGCAAAGGTGCTACGAGGTGCTAGGAAAAACGAAATATGGGCTAACGAAAAAGGAATACTTGAGCCATGTGCAGGGATACTTTGCCCGAAATCTCCCCAAGGGGAATATTCTCCAAGAACATGCGATCAGTAGCTGGTGGAAGACCCTTGAGAAGCTCCAACCCTACCTGGCGCTTGCGATCGTCATTAGGGTCGCTGAAGACAGAGGAGCTGTACGGGACTTTCCACTAAGGAGCATGCTTGAACATGTCACCAACGTCGGCTGAGGGAGGTATAGGAGGAGGCATGGGCAGTTTCTCGATAGTTGGTCTAGCAGCCGGAAGAGGAGGATCCCTATCTTCAAACGCTTCTCAGAACTAGCGGTTTCAGCAACCCCGGAACATTTCCCAACACATCGAGTGCTCGAATCAGCTGCAGGAGGAGCAACCTTGTCTTTACCTCTGTTGGGAGCTCTGGGAGCAACCCTGTCCTCACTCTCCTTAGAGATCTCTATCGCAGACTTGTCTTTGCTAGAAGGCTTGACAACAACCCTGTCCTTGCTAGAAGCCCTGGTAGCAGCCCTGTCCTTACTAGAGGCCCGGGTAGCAGCCTTGTTCTTAACTTGTCCAGCGTTTTCTCCTTGCCCTTGTTAGCAGGGCAGCCGTTAGATTGTTCTGCATCGCTGTTAGCAGCCTTGTTGCGGGATAGAGGGGAGGCTTGCGGCTGTCGGTGATCCCGATGGCTAGTAGACCCTTTTCAAATGGGGCTAGGATCACGGCGGTCGGCAGAAAGATTTAGCACTCGACGGAGGTACTCTTCAACCATATCTCTACGAAAGCCCATTATATCCTCTGAGATAAAGAAGAAAAGAGTCACTAAGGGGATATCATTGAGCATGTATACAACAAATATACCAACAATAGAAACAAGCAAATACCCAATGGCGTGGTTAACGGCACAGTGTTGTAAATTACCCCGAAATAAGACAATAAGGAGTCAGTGCATAAATCCTGTGCGGTGAAATAATGTTGGTTAAGTGCATCTCTTAGTGTTGTGGAATGATTTCAAAGATTTTTTAGTGTTGTTCTAAAAGCAGAAGGAATTGACGTCCTCCAACTGGTGAACACACCCCAAAGACCATCCGGGGGGCAAGCGAAGAAGTAACAAGTCCTCCAGTCGTCGGGGAGGGGGGGGGAAGTGTAGAGGCATGTAGATAGGTGGTTGGACCTCGAGGTACAAACTAGAAAAAGCTATGCTGACCCTTTTAAGTAGAAGTGCTCCCGAAAACACTTCGTATGGGCTGACTCCTCTAAGTAACCCATCAACACCATGAAAGCAGACATCAGGGCAAAACCATTTGGGTATAGCTGGCCCAAGCAGACGTGAAAATCATTGGACATCGACTGAAAAAAATGATGGATGGGAAACCGTAAGCCACTCTCTAGCTGGGACTCGTAGAAGTACAGAAACCCCGTCGGAGGATCGTTAGGCCTTTCACCCTACGCTGGGACATGTAAGGTCCACCCTTTTAGAATATGAAAGTCGTCACGAAGCTGCTGCAGTATCCCGGGAGTGATATCTGAATCATCATCAGGGCAGCTCATGTGCTACGGTCCCTCGGCCTCATAATCCGAGACTGCCTCCTCCGACGCAGGCTCACCAACGTTCTGCTCACCAACATCCTCTTTTTCTGGATCCTTAATATTACCCCCTACTACTGTGGAACTTACAACCTGATCACTGGCTAACTCATCATCTTGTTCCAGCACCTGAGTCGGTGAGTGCGAGCCTGCTACTATGGTGGGGGTGCCCACCAGCTGGTCAGATGCCATGAAGATCATACATGGAAATAAAAATAAATATATATTTATATTTATATTAGAAGCATGTCCCAGGACCCACGCAACGGTATTGCAAAAAACACCACGTGCGACGACAATAGTATCGAAACAAGGACCCAGAAGATGATAAGCTATGCCGATCCTCACACAACAACCACTTAGCAAACAAATCATTCTTAACACAACACAATAAGGTACAAATGATGATTTCAAAACAAGAAAATTCTTTCTTTTTACAGGCTCCACCATAGCAATAATAATCAAAACAAAACAAGAAAAAAAAAGCAAAGGCGAAAAGGAAATAGCCACGTCTTAAACGGTTTCACTATCACAAAGTGCAAAGTAGATGGTGGATTCAAACATATGGAGGAGAGCAACCACATCCCCAAATTCACAAAGAATCATCAGCATAAGGTGATAAGAGCATAAGGGAAATGAAGGGAGGAAGAGACAGACCTTGATATGCGATGAAAGAAGCAACGGTTGAACTAAGAAAGCAGCGGTTTCACTGTGGCAAATCTGCAACAGGAAAAACGAGAAAACCAATTTCTTCACGCAGTTACAGTAATAGACGCGAAATCCCTAAAGGAAAATAGAAGAAGGTTGCTGTAAAATCAAAAGAGATGAAGGTTTTCGAAGATTTCTCACCAAATTTTGAAAAGGAGGTGCTGTGATTCCGGAAGGCGAACAGCGACAACAACTATCCACGGCTAAAACCTGCAGAAGATGATGAAAATGGCTCGAATTTGAGTACTAAGGAGAGGGTTTTCACGTTCTTCAGCCCAAAACACGAGGAGAAGACGTAAAGTCAGGGGATATTACCTGCTTAGGTGAGTGAATGGTGGTGGCGTATGGATTCCAGCAGCGGCGAATTGATTCCGACGATGGGAAGGCTCACGAATCGTTGTTAGAAAAGAAAAGGGTGGGGGGAGGGGGTGACGCCCCCATCTCCGCAATCAGTAAAGGGGAATATAAGAGAGAAAGAGAAAAGTAGGAAAAGACGCGGGGGCGAGAGCCTTACCTATTCCCGAAGAACGATGAACAGCGGCAGTGGTGGAGCGGCCGATAGCGGAGGTCACAGCTGCAAGAAGGAAAAAATGCCAATGATCTGGGAAAAAAAGGGATTTGCTAATCTTTGGGAAAAACAACAATGAGGCCTTTCAAGTCTCGTGAGAAAAAAGGATTTTTACAATTAATTGGTAAACTAAACGTCTAATTCCTAATGTGACTTATCACATACTCGAGTAGTAAAATCCTTTACCTCGTTTCTTGAGCTTATGTGTTGCTTTATTGGAAGCTAATGATGATGGGGGAGATGTTACGATTATGATTAAATAGGCAGATTTTTATTGATTTTGCTTCCGCAGGACTCTCAGAGTTTTATTTTATGCAGATTTCATCTTATCACTATTTTAGCAAAAGGAAGAGATAAACTCTGGTCTTCCAATTATCTGTTTAGAGATTTCATGATATCCAGATGAAGATGCAGAAGGAGATTACCAGGAGATGAAGTCTATCAAATAAACAGGCCTAAACAAAGGAAGAGGGAGCCCCGCAGATTAGGAGAGCAATTGCGTAACCCTGCGCGAGGCTCAACTCAATTAAGCAAAATAGCCCGTCAAAGCAGCTGGCGGACTAAGAAATCAGCTAGCACCCTTGGACCGGACTTAAGAAAATCAACCGGAGAGTGAACGTGAAGAAACGCTTGAGGAAGAGCCAAATGATCAAGTCCCCGACTCAATTATCGAAGACTTGAAAACCCGGCGTTCAACCGATCAACTACGGCATGGTTGTACTTTTTTTTTTTACTCATAGGGTTTTGTCCCACGTGGTTTTCCCCTATTTGGTTTTTAACGAGGCAACCATACCGTACCAAGACCAGGGGCAACACCAAGAAGAACCTGCGAATTTTTTATTACTCTCGCATACTAGCCTAAATCCATAACTTTGGGCCCATAAGAAGAAGCCCAGTCTGCTTCTGCACTTCAGCAGGCTTGGAAGAAGATGACCCATAGTAGGTTCGCGCACCAGATGGCTAAACAACCTTGTTCACCAACCCAACCATTTATCCAGTAAAGAAGCCTGTTGGCGTGTAGCCCTAACCACCCTTCCTCATCTTCAGGGGTGGTCAGCAGACGTGCTAGGGAGAATTCAAACTTGAAACCCTAATCAGCACCCCCGATTTTCTCTCAAGAGGTTACTTTCTAGTTAATACCTACACCAAGTGCCCCTCTGAATGCTTCTCCAGTATAAAAGGGCTCCCCTCAACTCTTTTCTCCAACTTTTGGCCAATTCACAACTCTTGTATATTCAGAAAGCACTCAATTCTCGAAGCTATCAGCAGGCCGCTCTACTTTGATGACCTGTTCAGCGACACTGCTCATCAACTATCATCTTTTCATTTTAGCATTACTCTTATCATCATTGATCATTGTACTTTCGTTTTATGTGTAATCATCTTCGTTAATAATAATATCTCTCATTTCACTTTCTTATTTTAGTGGTGTAAAAATCGACAAGCATCACAATATATTAAAATATTTTTTGATTAATATATATTCTATAATTATTTTTACTATAATAATCAAATTACGATAAATAAGCAACATAAGATAGTGTCATATTAATAATTAAGATTAAAAATATAATATTAATAACTAAAATTAAAAATATAAGCACAAATAGATAAATATTGTATAAAAAAAGAAAAAAAAAAGAGTTGAAGTGATGAAGAGAAAAAAATAGAAAAACGTGAGAGTTATGAAATAAAATAAATAAATAAGTAAAAAAGAAAAGAAAAATAAAATTAGAGACTATGACACCACAATCACGCTTAATAATATAGTATAGATTAAATCGTTAAATAAGATTATAAGTATATTATATTTATCATTAAAAAAATAAAAAGAATAGAAAATCAAATAACAAAATGATCAAATATAATACCTTTCCACTTGACCCAATTAGATCTGAATTAAAATTTTTTTTTCCAGTAGTCTCTTGCGATTTTAACTTCTTTCTTAAAAGTTTCACAAAATTATATGGTTATTATATGCATTAATTTTTTCATTGGATAAGTAGTAACTTTACACACATTTAATTTGGTAGGTGTAAAAGCAGAATGCATAAAAGAACTTCCTCAAATTAGTTGCTTAAATATCAAAACAACAATAAATATCTCTATGCTTTTCTAACCAATCAAGAATATTTCCAAAATCCACATCTCTCTCACACATATCTATACCCATCTATATATATATATACACATGTGTGTGTAAATACCCCATCTACTATGTGTAAATTCTCCCTGAAACTTACAACAAGACACCCACCCCACTTCAGTGGGGCCCACCCCCAATCCCCATGAAACTCTTATCCCAAACTCGATTCCACAGAACGCGATTAAATTGATTATACTTAACATTTAATTTGTCTTCTCCTGAAATTTTCTACTAAGTACTAACTTAACGACAAATAATGTGAAATAAGTAGTTATATTATTATTACACTTGATTAGTCGAGCTAGATTTGTGATAAAAATTTTTGAGACTCCGATGGGGCCCATTTCTTGACAAATCCCATGTCTCTTCCCATGTAAGTTATTCTCCTCTCTCTTACCTTCTTTTAAAAGTGTGTTGGTTAGTGGCCCCAGCAGATCCAGAAACTCCAATTCTCGCTCAAGTTTTGTTCTTTAAGCCTTTGCTTGTTGACAAATTTAAGCCTCCTTTCATGGCGACCTTTCCCTTTTTCCGCACCACTAAAGAACCCACACCTTCTTTCTTTCTCTAAATGTCGGCTTTCTCAAAGTCTCTTACAGTTTTCTTCATTATGGGCTCCTCCTCCTTTTTCTGACGATTTCCTTTCCTTTTTTCGCTTTTAATGAAGTGGGTTCATTGAATTCTGAGTGAAAAAAGTGGTGTTTTTAGCTGGGTGGTTCGTTGCTGATGAGTGGCTTGTGTTCTGGGTTGCTGAAACGGAGGATTTGAGTGGGTTTTTCGTTGTTGCTTGAAGTGTTGTCTCAGGTGAAATTTCCGATTTCCTTCATGTTTTTCACGGAGATTGGTTGATGGGTTTTTGATCTTTTGTTGGTTTCCTCATCTGGGTCATTATCTGTTCCAGAATGCGTGCAAGTGAATAACTCTGTAACTGTGCCTCTGACTGCGTGTTTGTGTGTGTTCTTCTCCTTTTTCCTTCTTTTTTGGTGGAAGATTTCGAGATTTGGACGGTGGGCTGATGCTTTTGCTGATGTGATCTTCGCACTATGTGAATAAATATTGCTTTTTCTTTGTTTGGTCTGGCGATAAGGCCTTTTCCCATATATGATATATCTATCTATCTCGAAAAAAATGTATATTTTATTATATTCATTGCTGCTTTTTTTTTTCGTGTGTTTGTGTGTGCTGAATTATCTTTCTCCATTTCATATTGTTTTTCTTTTAATTTTATTTCCCTTTCCTTGCTTTGAAGATGATGTAGAATGTTTGTTTTATTGTAGACCATGTCCTTATCTTGTTACTATCTGATCTGATGGGGTTTCTGGCGTGATATCAACATAAGGAATCTTAATGATGCTCTGTTCCTCCTTTCGGACTTTCTTTATTCAGCCTAGTTGGAAAATGTCGTTTTAATCTTATCAGGAGATAAGATATTCTCAGACAATGGTTGGGTAGGTTCAATGGATATGCATTTTGTTGGAGATACTTTTTAAGTTTTTGATAATGGTGAAAATGAATTTTTGGGCAATTTTGTAATATTTGATCTGTTATAGATATTGGGTTTTCTGGATTTTTCTGGGGTTCTTTGTTCGTATGATTGGTTTGAGTTTTTTGGCACTGTAGTCTGAGACTCTGAATGAGCTATTCAAAATTTTGTTGTTTTCCCTGTTTGATTTGAGTTTTCTTAAGTGTGCATTCTTGAGTGGCTAAAGTTGAATGAAAAACTCGAAGAGCGAAAACAACATGATATAATGACTCTTCAAGGCCAATCTTTGCCGTCTATGATCAATTACGCCTCAGGATTTCTTGTTAGTGTTACATTATGTTCACAATTTGTTGAACATCATTGAGGACTTAAGATGTTTGTGCCATTTCGTGTAGTTTGAAAAGAATAATTAGTAATGCGGTATTGAACTCCGTTTTACTGTTTTCTAAGACAATGTTTGTGCTCTTGTCTCTGGAAAGCATGATATTGAGTTATTGACTAATCTTGTATCCTTATTTTAGGTGAGTTGGAGCAAATATGCAGTGTACAAGCTATGTCCCTGTATATTACCATGCAAGGGATCTCAAAGGAGGTGCTAATGGCTACTCGTGGTACCTATTCAATAACAATGCTAATTTTGGAGAGGAAAGAGGCTACAACGTTTCTTTGCCCCCATCTACTGTCGATAGGTATTTAAGTTATGACAAGGAGATGCTGAGTCGGATAATACAGAATCAAGAAGCTACTTTTAGAAATCAGGTATCCGCCTCTGACACTGCAAAATGAGTATTGATCGTACATGTGTATTATTGGGGGATTCCAAGTATAATACATATAGATTGTATCACATATAATGCAAAATGTTATGCATGAATGAAGTTTCTGGTTTCCTGCTCCTTTTGTTTAAATACTTCAAACCATTTTGTCGAAGTCGAAGTACAAATTCATTGGAAGAAGTTGAAATGTTTATTGTTTTGTGTTGGCCCTCCAGGTCCAGGAATTACATCGGTTGTACCAAAGGCAGAAGGAGCTGATGGATGATATGAGAATGAGACATATCTTTTCACAGCATTTACTTTCACAAACTTCAGATTCAATACATTGTGCTTTGTCCCATGTTTCTCAAACATCAAATGCGCCATACTGGCTTCTCGGAGATCGTTCACATAGTAAGTTAAGTGAGCCAACAACAGAGAACATTCAAGAGTGGAATGATCCTTTCGTAAGAGAAAACAGTAGTAAAATAAATGAAAAAAGAACTCTGGATCTCGAGCTTCCTGCTGATGTGTACTATGATGATGAACGAAAGTCGTCTAATGTGGAAAATCCTGAGAAGAGAAATTGTTACATTGATCTGAACGAAGAACCTTCACACATGGAGATCATACAGGATGATCAATGCAATGGAAGATCAGACTGTGTAGATTCATCATTAGCTATTGATTTGAATTCTCTGCCTGATGATTCTTTTTCTGAGACAGAAATGAATCGTGGAAACACATCTGTTGAGAACACCAATTTTGATGTCGAGTTCTTGAAAACTGAGACATGCATTGACCTGAACAGTGGTGTTCTAGACGAGCCTTCTCCTCTGCTGTCGAGATCAACAGCTCAGATCAAATCTACTGCAGATGCAATCTTGGTGGGGCCCGTGAGCCCCGAAAACGAGGAGTGCTCACCTCCTAGAGGCGAATCTGAGGATATTCACCCCGAGGCAGAACTATTACCACCTCTGGAACCCGATACGACTGCCGCTGCCAACACTTTACTCATGATCTCTGTCTCTGATGCATCCGAAAATATTCGAAACTGTTTGTCTTGGTTTGCTGAAATTGTTTCTTCCACTGGAACTGATCAAAGTCTTTCCCGTGTTGGTAAAAAAGAGAAGTCGGGGAGGAGACGAACAAGGCAAAACAAACTTGAAGGGGTTTCTGAAACGGATTTGGTCTTGTTGAGGAAAAATGCACGGAAAAAGGGCTGTACAAAAGCGAGGAAATCAATGAGCTCGATTATGAAGCAGCCGGCAACACGTAAACGGGGTTTTTCACAGAGTTGGGGAGAGATGAGGAAGAGAGGAGGAGGAAGGCGGCGTAGGGCTAGTAAGTTTGTTGTTATTAGCTGAGATGTTTGATTTTCATTGCATAGAATACAGCATGTTATCTGATTTCTGGAGGTGTGTGTTTCTTGATTATGAACTTACACATTCTTGTATATATGAAATTAGTGTTGTTTCTGAACTTGCAAGGATTTATATCAGGTTGTTTGTGATCGAAATTAGTTTTTGGATTTTGTGACCTGATTTCTACAGGGAAGGGAGGTTTTAGTTTTTCTATTTCATTCAAGAATTTGGATAATTACAGTTAGAGCCCCGCGTAGAATCTGAATAGTTACAATAAACCCCTTTGTGAAAATTGTAATTATATAATCTGAGTAATAATTTAAACAAAATGGGAACTTGTTTGTTTGTGCTACAATTACCTACTTCTCAAGAATCAAATGAAGATATGATGATTGGGAAAAGATTAAAGTGGCCACCCACATTTCCCTTTTCCTTCAAATTTGAAAGTTAAATTTAACTCAAGAGTCCCTTTCCTAATCTGCCAAGAAAAGGTATCAAACACATGTTTGTTTTATATAAACTCTGTTGAAGTGGGACTATTGTCATTATTATAATATACGAATAATTTTAAAGTTAAGCGAATTATTATCTAAATTTATACACGGCTCCACTTAATTAATACGTTCGTCAATCAAAGATTTGTTACTTTTTCATAGACAAATATGTAAGTTAGCTCAAATTAATCACACCAAATACCATAATTTTTGTATTACCTACGGATATTAGTCACACTAAATAATAGATGACTTGTCATGGCATATTACCAGAAGTACAACACATTCTCCAACTATAATAACTTAAATAGACATTGGCATAGCCCACGCTTAAGAATATATTCTTAGTACTGTTTATTGGACTCTCCTTGATTTTCTCGTCAAAGGGACCTCAATTCACAAGTAACAATTATTTTCTTTTTTGGGGCAAATATGGTGCTATATAAATGATAATTTTCCCCATAAACCTCTTAAAGAAATATGAATATCTTTTAAGTCTCCATTTTCTTGTATTTTGATATCAATTCTTCCAATCTTTTTTATACAAGAAATTCTTCTTAATATCAATGTAAAGGTCAGAAATCAAGTATTAGCAGAGGTATTTCCAGATTTTTTTTGGCAATTATTTAAATAATTGGCCTTTATTACTTCATTATTTTCGAATGATTGTGTCTTTAGATTTATTTTGAATAGGTTTTTCTAATATTTGCAGGTTCATGGGAGAGTTTTGGTTAATTTAAAGAGAAAGCCAGAAAGGACAAGGAATAGACACTATATCACCAATGAGGTATGTTTTAAAACAGTTGGGATTTTCTTTTTTTTTATTTCAGAATAATTTCATCTTATGTCCTTTATTATTCATACTACTAATGACAAGATTGCTATTATTAGAAAATTTCTATTTCAAAACCAATTCGAAACTAATTTATTATTACAACGAATGTATTACATGATATTATTTAATTATCGATTTTCCCTAAATATTGTACCAATTACACGACAAGCATAAATATTCACCCTGTAAATTATACTAATTTGACTTATTATTACTATGAGACACAAATGTTTTATCTTCTTGTCTTAATTTTCAATAATTTAGGTAATTTTATTGATTTTCTTGGTAAATAAATTTGATAATTATTTTCCTCAAAATCTACAATCTTTTAAAAATTCACTTTTTTCTGCTACAGCTTTGCCAGATCTGAAATTCCTTCCACAATGGCAAAACGATCGAGTGATATTCCAACAAAGCTGGAGAAACTCAAGCCAAAACCGGGTCAACTCAGAAGATACTCAACATGCAACTCAACGATTCAACTCAGCGAACCGGCTAGGAATTCGCCCTTGAAGACGGACAAAACCAAGCCAAAACCGAACCAAATTCGAAGATACTCGACAGGCAACTCAACGAGTCAAATCAGTGAGTCAAATACTCCACATTATCTCAGATCTTCATCAATAAATTCTAGCCGGGATTGCTGCAAATATGGCAAAAAACACGATTCCAAGACAACATTGAAGCCTCCTCGGACTACAACAAGAAAAGACGATCAAAATGCAGCAAAGGAGGAGAAATCATCATTCTCAGACAAGAATTACAGAGGAAAAAAGGCCATTTCTTCAGTATCTTCTGAACTGAAACCGAAACCAAAACCGAAACTCAAACCCAAACCTCTTGCAGTGAATCATGGATTCAACCGTCAGTCATCAGGGGCGGAGAAACAGCCTAAAAAACCTTTCTTGAAAAGTTCAAACAACGTACGAGTAAACAAAAATGATTCAAGAATAGGGAAAAGCAGTAAGCTTATGCTGAATCCGAGTTCATCAATATCTGTCAAGGTTCCATCTCCAAAGAGTAGCCCGAGAAAAGTTCTTAATCTGGAAATAGAAAACTGTGTTGAGAAATCTGGGACTGATAAAGTCAGTCATGTTGAAAATGAAAATGTTCCAAGTGAGAAGATAATTCATGTTATCCAAGCAACAGGGGATGATGAAGACAGAAATGAGTTCGCAATTGTTGTTTCATGGAGTCCTGGCTCGAATCAGGACCAGGAAATGGATTCAACAGTGGAAGAAGAAAATGATTCTTCTCCAGGAAGCCTGGAATATGCAGCTGAAGAAGTTGAAATCGAAAATGGAGACAACAGTGGTGATCCCGGGTTGAAAGACTTGATTACCGATGAAGAAATCACGAATCATGACAAAAATGATGGAGAAGCTGCTGAAATGGATGATGGAGAGATCAACGGTGGTGCAACAGCAAAAGAGAAAGAGTTGGATTCCGATGAAGAAATCGTGATCCACAAAGAAAATGACGATCTTCGGCATCAGGCCACGGAAACAAAATCAGGGAAATTGATGATTGAAGAGGCTGCAAGGAAACTGATCGAGATAAGGAAGAACAAAGTGCTGGATTTGGTTGCCGCATTCGAAAGACTCATCCACAATCAAGATTCTGAAAGCGCAATAACCACAATATCCTGATACACACATACATGTGTGCGTGCGTGTAATTTTTAGTGGTAAAAAAGTGAAGATGATTTCAGGACTTTGTAATTGAGGCGAATGCTTTATCGAATGAAATGGAGAATACGATATTCAAACTCAAAACTCATAAGTCGCTTCATTACGAATCAAGTGAGACAAAATAGACATTTAACAGTTATCCATAAGCTGCAATTGTAAAGGTCTAACAGCACAGACTAAATAGAACTTAACTAACTAATCTTGTTCCATAGCTGTAGGCAAATCAGGTACCTCTGGATGCAAGATCGTAAAATCCTCGTTCGGGAAACGACCTGACTCCCTAAGAAGACGACGACAGTCCAGAATAGTCTTCCTTCACAGTGGCAACATAAGCTTGACAGGATTTCGACTCAAGGAACTTTTTACCAGTCAAAGGTTCCCGCTCGTATCTCTCCTTCCCAACATCACGATCCTCCGCTAACTTACCCATCTCAAGCTCCAGTCGAGAGATCTCAGAGCAGGTTTTCCTATCCACAACCTCCACGCGAGCGACATCCTTCTCCAACTGATGTTTATATTGGCATAACAACGTAATTGCTGTAAATCCCTGCACAGAAGAAATAAGAAATGATAACACGGGATAATTTTGGTAGTAGGTAGTCTTTGGGAAAATGAAAAAGAAATTCTGCACTATCTATATCTATATATATATATATAGGGAAAATTACGAACCCCCCAAGGTTTGGTGATATTACGGATACCCCTGAGGTTTGAGAAACGGAGAAGATCCTCCTCAAAATTTACCTTCAATACCTCCAAGCTTCTAAGACAGTGAAAGCCCCTTAGCATATTCGCTTTGCATTGCATAAATCTCAGCTGATTTTGAGAGGTCTTTAATATACTCAGCCAATCCCTTAATTACGAGGTAAGGCATCACCCGTCCAAAGATGAAAGCATTGTTCAGCCCTTATTGACGTTCAAGATGCTTAGAACAAAGTGTGTTTGTGCATGTATAATTAAGACCCTTTTTTACTTAAACAAAAAGAACAGAACCACCAAGGACAACATAATCAATAATCGAAGCACTAAACATTACTAACCGAACAGGAGAATTGTTTGTCTACAGTAATGCTTGGGGCCACCCCGAGCAGAGAAAATCTCTTAGACTACATCATTGTAAACCATAAAAGCACATTACGGGTCAAAAGATAAGTTAAGAGTTGCTCTGGAGCAAGGGCGTCATCGCGAGCACGGTAAGACTCTTGAATCTCAGGAGTATCACGAGTAGTAGTTCTTGTTTCCCCGACTGCATCTCCATCGTCATCACCATCATCACTGGAGGGGCTGTTTGGGGGCATGATGATGGGGTAAGGCAGCTTCTCAACACCATCAAACCTATCCAAGAAACTCCGCAAGGTGCCAGCATTCACCTCAAAGCCACACACAAAAGCAGCCTCAATCTGAGCTCGGCAGGTTAAGAAGCCATGATGATAGAAGCATAGGGCAATGTTGGCTACAGCTGACATGTGCTCATGGCTCTTCTTGAAATTAGCTCGCTCATCAGCCCAAGCTGAAGCGATCTGTTCCTCAAATGATTTCTGGAGATCAGTCAGTTCAGCAACTGCCTTGTCGCGAGCAGTAAGAAACCTTCCCAGCTCCTGATTCACTGCTTGCTCGCATCCCAGGAGCTCGGACACCTTTTGCTGCAGATTTTTAAGCTCATTATGTAGCCTTGAGTTGGTTACTTCCAGCTGGGCAATCACTTCATTTTTCTTTGAACCTTGCGTCTCCAGAAGGAGGACCCTCTCCGCAAGAGCAATGTTGAGATTCATGTCGTCCACAATGCTAGAACCCAGAGTAGAGAGCTGAAAAAACAACTATAATAAAAAAGTACCAACAAGAAGTCAGTTAAATAGGAAATGAGAGCAGAGAAGATGGAAAAAAGTACCTCCGCCAAGAGTTGTGCAAAAGTGTTTGTGGTAGTCCGAGTTGAAATTTAGGACACAGTCTTCTTGTCCTGGCTAGACACGACGCCCCCTATATGAAATAGCATCTGGTGATCTAACGAAACCAGGGGTTTGCCCGCAAGCTCAGGGAGTTCTGCACTAGGTTGAGGGTCCGCCACCATCTGTTCCTCCACACGAGCTCGTTTAGCCTGAGTCTGTAAATCTAAAAGATCCACCTCATTTTCTTCAGGAGCAGGGTCAAGAGCAACGGGGGCATGCATAGCTGAGGGAGGCTCAGAGGATTCCTGTACAGATCGAGACCCTTTCCGCTTTTTAGTCTTCAGCGGCCTGGCAGCCTGACTGCAAGCTAAAATGGCCTTTCGAAGGACCTCTACATCGTCAGCTGAGAAAAGAAAAAAACGAGTAGATTATTAGAAAATATTAAACTCAAATTGTACCTAGTCAAAGAATAAGATCCACTGGTACGAGATAGAAGACCATCAGTGGCGGCATTTGTACAGTTTTAGAGCTCTAGGTTTGAGCGAAAAAGAAAAGGAAAAGGAAAATTTACGTAGGATTCAAAGCTCGCCACCGAACTGTTTACCCAACCTTGGTGATAAGAGGTGTTTTAGCGAGGGTTAGCAGTAACGAACTAGGAAGGAAAATACCAAGGACTGGTCGACCTAATGAAGAAAAAATCGTGAGTCCATTTCGCATTCGGGAACGGGCCTATAGCCACAAGCTGGAATTTTTTGCAGGAGGATAAATCAAATAAATGGGAGCTCACTTTTAGGGTGATAATAATTAAGCACTAGTTAAAGAAGCCTGGGGAGGGATTGATACCCGTGTTCTGGCAAAGGGATAGGAAGCCCAGTGTATATCTGATGAAATTGATTTAGGGGATGCCAAAATAGCGAGAGATGCGAGCTAACATACCATGGATAGGAAAGTGTAGTCCCACAAGCAACTGCTCGTAAAAGAATGTGAGGTAGCCAGAGGGAAGATTTTGGAAAAATCTAGTTATCTAGTTGGACGGGATATTGAAAAGAGCTCGAAAGCAACTCTCCAAAAAAAGGAGGTTTGAGTATATTGGTTAATGTAAGAGAAGCAGACCTCAATTTGAGATGGTGTAGCAGCAAGTGTTGGCCAATTCTTATTGATTAAATTGTCAGGTAATGTAGCAGCAAGTGTTGGCCAATTCTTATTGATTAAATTGTCAGGTAATGTAGCAGCAAGTGTTGGCCAATACCTGCATAACTTGCCGTACCTGTGTGGATGGACATAAAATGCATCAAGCATATTCTAAAAGTTTCAAGAGTCGTATCAGAAATCACGGATAATTACATACACAATTACTTATTTCAATAAACAATCCAACAAAATGAAATTGGAACTAATTTATCCAAAGCACTTACTGATCGAATCACGCACCAAGTTGATTTAAGTGGAACATCTTCCAAGGAATTGTTAATGGACTTTTCTTGTAGCAATACTTCTATACAAGATTGTGTTGAATTTGCTAACGTAACAATCCTAGCTCCTTCAAGTGCCATAACAATCTTACCTCTTGCAAAGCCCATCAACTAGGTAAAAGTAAAACATTAGCAAAAAACTAACAATTACTATTTTCTTGGAACATCATCACGATAATGTCGAAGTTAAACATGCTTCAAAACACAGGTAATAAATCTTCACATGCAGCCGAGATCATATTGTAGTCCTAACTCCTAGGACTGTAACAAAAACTAAAAAAATATTTTTCAGTTTTTACCTTAAGAAAAGCATAAATGAAATTACTTTTTGCTGCATTTGCTTAAGAAAAGCTAGAAGCACTTTTTTCAGCTTAAAACTTTTACTTCTCTGCAAACACCCATTAAAAACAAGAAGAATGGGATTTTTTCATTGTATGATAATTATCCAGTTCTTACCTTGTCGAGCATGACTGTATACCCATATGAGCTTACACAACAGCCTCCAATGGGATCGCCGTTGGCTGTTCAAACCAATATTACATACTAAAGCGCATGAGAAGACATAAGAGATGCGTTAAAGATGAGCACGGGAAAATTAGTAATATTACCTGCTTACCAGCATCAAATCCTACTGAAGATAATTATCATGTCAGGATTAAATTCCTTAGCAGCAGGAATTAGTATGTGGTCCCAAGCAGTAATATAATCAGCATCTCCACAGCCACCATTCTCCCAAGGAACATTGATACTGTTTCCCGCACCTAGTCCTTCCCCGATCATGATTGTACGAACCATCATTTCCATGAGGATAGAATCTTCCGGATTCATGCCTCATTTGCAAGAAGAAAAATAAAATTCACAGCAGCAAGAGTCACCTCAGTCGCAGGCAAGATTACACCCTTGAATTATGTTAACGCCCACTTCGTGTCGAGTGTACTCCACGTCGAAATGGCTTGATGCATTCTGGCATGTCCCTCCTAAAACAAGCGGACCCAATAGAGCATCACTCTGACTTAATTAGGCCAACTAGGCTTGCTCTAGTCTGTGCTTGAAGTCTCTTCACAAATTTCCACTCTGGCGTACGCTCGCGGTGACTAAACTCTTAGCAAATTCCTTTGTTAATTTCTAAGTTTGGATTCACATTACCGTTACGCTCGTAATTAACCCACACTTACAGTTCCAGTTAAAGTTGTTATTTCTAAGTTCAAGAATGGTTGAATACGGCCAGGGTGCCCCTCGTGCCCACACATTCATACGTTTACGCTCCATAAATTTTTCAACAAATAGAGACAGTATTCAAAGCGCGGCAATGCTAACTAGAAAGAAAATCAAAGTTCCATTACCAAAAAAAGGAAAGTTACATTGCTGATGAAGAGAAATACTTGAATAAGCTAAGGAGGTTGGAACAATCAAAGCATAAACAAAGGCAGACTTGCGGGAGCCTGTTTTCTGAGCGTTGCCTTTGAGGGAATGAATTCCTGAGCATTAGGACGAAGGTCCTCCTCTGGTTTCATTACCCCCGGCATTGGGGTTTAGCACTTGTGCAATTTAAGGCTCAGGCGGAGCAGTAGCCAAAGGGACAGGTGCGAGGACTGGGAAGTTAGATTGGTGCGCTCGATTGAACCTCGTTGGCCTAAATCTCCCCAGCATTCTCGCTGACCGCTGCAGGTCCCTCCTCGATTGGATTCGCCGCCATAAACTCGCCTTGAAGAGTGTTAACAAGTTCGTCGTACTCCGGCTCAGGCATGTTAGCGGCAGGGTCTCCGACTCCAGTAATTGGCTCTAGATTCTCATCCAGGTCCATCCTCAGACGATCGTCATTGCGTGCAGACGAGGGCACCATTCCCAGCTTGATCATCTGACCCACAGATTTCCAGAAGAAAATTTTGGCATTGGCAAAACAGTGCAGATTGGCAACGAGATCAAAAGCCTTCGAGCGCACAAACTTAAATAGTGTTTCTCGAGCGACCTTAGCCTCGAGAACAGAAACGTGCCT
>JBBMKE010000001.1:6840363-6857958 GCA_037834125.1 Lippia alba | reverse complement strand
TTATAATTTAATCAAACATAAAATTATTCTATATATACCTTTATTTATAAATTTATAAAAATTAAGAATAGAGAAAATATATATACCTTATAATTGTAGATATTTAGTTATGAGTTTTTTTTTTTATATTACAAAATTTTGATAGAGGAAAAAAAGAAATGATTAAGGAATAGAAACGGAAAAGAAGTAATGAACGTTTCGAAAACTTAGAGTTGTATTTGTATGGAAAAGGTTAATTTAAAAATATTAATATTTAAATAAGGATATTATTGTTAAAATATAATTTTAAATAACCGTATAAGCAGAAACAGAATTTAGAAGCATGCCCTGGGCTGTTTCTGGATTTTGACTTATTTCAGCTGAAAATAAGCAAAAGTTGGTGTTCCAAACATTCAAAAACTGCTGAAAATAAGTACTTAAAAACTGCTGAAAATAACCACTTATCTTATAAGTGCTTAAAATAAGAGTTTGCAAACACTCCCTAACACTGAAAAAAAGTAGAGGAAAAAATAACTTACATACTGTCATATGATAGTTTTTAATTTTTATTTAAAATCTTAAATATTTTAAATTGTTATTTATATTTTATGAAAAAAATTTATATCTATATTTTGTGAAAATTTTAAATTATTATCTTGACTATTTAAATTTTAACATGTGACTTATTTTTTATTGAAAATTAATCAAATTTTTGTCGGAAATGAGATTCGTAGCAACATTAAATGGCAAGAATAACAAAAATGATGATTTAAATTTTTTACAAAGTACAAATAATAATCTAAAATATTTGAAAGTGTAAGTAAAAAAATGAAAAAACGATCATAATACATGTAAGTTGTTTTTTACTCAAAAAGTATAATATTTTAAATATAAGATGATCTGTATATAAATATCTGAAACCACGAGAGATCATAGCTAGCCTACTTTATCTTCCTTTTAATATTATATCTGCTCCCGCATCATTAGAATATATAATACTTAATTAATAGCCTAATCCTCTTGATTATATGTGGATTAGAGTAAGCCCCTTTAGAATAATTAAAATATGTTAGGTGATCAACATATCTTGTTCACCCAAATTCCTTTTATCACCAAACTTTGTTATGACTTCTTATCAACTAATTTCCTCTATATATATGGTGTTTGAAGAACGGATATATTTTACTTAAGGCATCACGCAATCCCAAAGTCATGAATTTTATATAATGGAAAATCAACTTACGAGAATGCTACAAATATTTTTAAAAATATTATTTTATTATATCATATTGTATTAGATATTATGTCCGTTATTTAAATTTTGATTTTTCTATATATTCGTGTACCAGTGTCCTACACCTATCGCATGATAAATGTAAAAAAGAAAAAATTCAATATGAACATATTATCATCTTGTTATCACGTGAGTATTTGTATTCGTGCGTTATAGATTCTATATAAATAAATACGGATAGTTGTTTTTCATATGGCAATATTTACTTATATTTCTTCAAAATGTAAAATTTCATTACAAAAATTTAATGCAAGGTTTAACCACACAAAAAGTTGATATTCTAAAGATTCTTTTACCTCCAAAAGCAAAGATAAAAAGCATTAATATTAGTAAACAAGATAAAAGGAACCAACAAGAAATATCAATGGCCATAGCATTTATTGCACCCTCAAGAGTCTACTCTAAGCCATCAAATTAAAGGCCTTCTTTTCAAATTGCAAGCAATGCACCAAAAAGGTTATCTTACTTTCTAAGTTCTCTTCTCCTCTATCATGTTACATGCCTTGTGCCAAAATCCTACTCAAACATACATTCTTTGATCCCAAACCATTCAGGCTGGATCTATTCAATCTCACACCTAATAAAGATAACAAACAACAAACTACAATTAAATAACACTTTTCTAACTATACATATATTAACCCTTTGTTATGATATATCTGATCATGGAAAAGAATCTCTCTCCCTCCCCATCTCTCTCTCTCTCTCTCTCTCCCCCTCTCCCAACTAATAAAAGCCTCTGTGTGTGTGTTTGGAGGAAACAAAGAGAAGGATCAGAAAGAGTCCAAAGTAAGGTATAGGTGAAAACAAAGCTGAAACAACTCCACCTCTGCTGTTGTTCTTGTTCTTTTAGTTGTTGGCATATCTATTCATCCATATACACCAAACAAACTATCTCCATTAAATTCCAACATACATCATTCAAAACCTACACCATTGCACACACACCTTCTCCCACCTCAAGAACACACTTCACTACAACCCAAGAAAACAATCCCTGTCTTCCAAAAATGGGAAAAGCATGCAGAATCATCAGAAGATCAGTCTTTTCTTTCTTGCAGAACTACCAGTATTTCACCTCGACTCCGTCACTCCTTGCCTTGCCTTTCGCTCTCTTAACTCTCGTTTCACAATCCTTAATCTCATCATCATCATCATCCTCTTCGTCCCTCTTCCCATTGGTCCACACCCGCGTAAATTCTCTTTTTCTAGCAGCGGGATTCCCCCTTTCATCACAGTTATTCACCATTTTCAGTCTCAAGCTATCTCAGACAATTCTCACGTTCCTCCTTGTCTCACCCTTTTCCCTCTCCTTTCTCCTCCTGGCAAAGGCATCCATAATCAGAACCTTCGATGATGAGCATGGCCGTAAACCGACGCGACCAAATTCAACATCTTTTTGGAAATTACTTTTCTGCCCCCTCCTCATCACACAGCTTTGCAACACAATAGTCATGCTTGCAGCAAACTCCACCTGTTTCTTCCTCCTGGTTATCTTTTTCAATTTTTCCGACTTTCTGGGGCTTTCCACCCCGAGAACCGTTCTGCTGCTATCGGCCACAGGAGCCTTAACATACTCCATCATTATTGCGAATGCTTACATTATATGCAACTTAGCATTGGTCTCTTCCGGAATGGAAAAGAAAGGTGGATTCGCCTCGATTCTCAAGGCTTGTGTTCTTGTCCAGGGTAGAACCATAACTGCATTAACATTGGCTGTGACCATCAACGTGGCCTTGACTGCAATCGAAGTTCTTTTTCAGTACCGTGTGGTCAGAGGATATACCCGAAATATGGCTTGCAATTCAGCTCTGCTTCTAGAAGGAATTCTCATTGCCTACTTGTATGCTTTACTGCTTGTTCTTGATACAGTTGTGGGATGTGTGTTTTGGAGAAGCTGCAAAACAGATCACCAGTTAGAAATCCTAGAGACAGACGGTGATTCTTTCGCAAAAACGAAGGCGTTTGAACTGATCCCATAAATTCTTTGATCAAAAGGATTTTGCAACCCTTTTGTAAATCATCACCCCTTTGTCAATGTATACGAATCGACAAGTTTAAATTCAATCACCATATTCTTGATTCAAATTTGTAACATAGAGCTTCCCAAAAATACAGGTACAGTGAAGGCTGAAAAAAAAATGCTTTCTCATTAATAAAGAATATGAAATGCTTCACCAAAATTGAATCAAGGAAACAGAAGAGAGTTTCTAAATGTTGAGTATTTCTCTCTATCCTCCCTAACACAGCCTACTTTTCTTTATCCTCTCTATCCTTCACTTCTGTACAACAAAATCTCAGGGAAAGTGCCACATTCTAGGAACCAACCCAGTTTCTCTATATATCTCTACAACAAAGAATTTTGGTTAATCTTAATATACAAGGTTAGTGCTCTGTACACGTGTCGCCGTATAATCTGATGATCAGCATCTGCATCACAAATTTCCGGAATATCCTCGCGAAATTCTGGCGCTGGGAACAGGAGGGAGTTTGCAGAATCCAATTAACCATGCTTTCAAGCCAAATTCACTGGATCAATCCAACCCATGAGGGTCTAATTCATACCTCTAATAGGTGGTTTGACAAAAATACCCTTCTCCAACAAGTACAACCCCGACCAATGAGCTTTCTGCATCATTCAAAGCAGCTGAGAAGAGCCGTGAACTACTTCCAATTGCTTAGTCTGCAGAACTTGAGGTTTTTCCAAGCCTCGACAGCACCCTCCCGATGCCATAACTGAAGGGTCATGGCTGGTCAATCCAGCTGCATTTCAGGGGCAAAGATGACCATTCTGAAAGAACCACATATCCTGAGAAATAATGAATAGCTCAGTCTTTGGCTTCTTTCTTTGCCTTTGCATTCTCCATTTCAGCCTCCTTCTGAGCTTTCTTCTTCTCTAGCTCAGCCTGTTTAAGGTTTTCTTCATGGGCTTTCTGGAACAACCTCACAAAGTTTAAGAGGGTTGCAGTAACTGGATACATGGTAACATATTGGCTCATCAATCTGCTAAGAGAAATGTCACATCAGAAGAAAGACAGTTTTTCATGTTACCTTGCTCGAATGGGCATCGTCCAGGATCTTCACCAAAATACACAGCAAGTGAATCAGCATTTCGTCCCTGTGTACAAAATTTTAATGATGGTTACCACAATTATCAAGAGAATTAAAATCCTCTGTACAATCATCAGACGGTAGTTCTTGTGAATATTTACCGCAATGGAATATAGATCAGTAACTGAAGACACTTCAGAATCCGCAGTACCAAGAAATTCTGTCAATGCCTGTGAAGCATTTGTGAAATACATTTTATTGTTAACACATGGGTGACATCCTTCCCTAACTTTTACTGATCACTAAAAGAGGGAAACGATAATTCCAAGATGAACACTTCAAAAATTCCAATGGAAGCTAGAATACCTGGTGGAACTTCTCTGATACGGGACCATCGTTCTGTGAAGCAGTCAATTCCTGCTTCACCTTGTCTAAACCCTTGATGATGGCCTGCATTTCTTCTGCCAACATTTTTAATTGTATCTGGAAAAAGCCCTCAGCTTCAAGTCTGTCTACGGTACTTCATACACTATCATTAGTAAAAAAATTGGGATACAGACCTTTGTGGCAGCTTCCAGACTGACAAGATCCTGGTGAAAGTCTAAAAGAGTTGGTGACTTATCAGCAAGCACCTGAAGACAACAGAGAAATATTCGACCACACCAAACTGTAATTTACGAAATGATTCACAATATTTGCAAGGGCATTGATATTTGAGGAGAAACAGAAAACTAAATGGGAAAAAGGGTCAAAAGAGAATGGGCAGATACCTTACAGAGATAATGCATGAGCGTCATCCTGCTGTTTGCTGCACGTGTATCTTGCAGTTTCGAAAGACTATCCAATTTGAACCCAACAGCAGCACCTGAATGAGGAAAGGAGTTCTCTGTAAGACTTCAAAGTTGTTTTGTTATTTCTTTTTTATTTCTTTCAATATCCCATTTATTCTGGGTTCGAGCTGCGGCGGACCACTAAGGTGTAAAATTCTTCCTCCCAACAGCAACTATGTTCCCAAGGACACGAATGCTAAACCTCCGATTAAGCTAGCACATCACTTTATGGTTGAAACTTGTTTTGTAACAAGAGGTAATAAAAGTTGCAAACTTTCAATTTACATATATATATGCCCCCATGGAAAATTTATGGCTCCTATTCCTTTATATGAGTTCCAAAAATAAGACTTCATGGAAATTCTTTTCCCAGATATATGCAGTCTATTTTAGCAGAGATGACCACTAAGTCTTAACCAGTACGTTTAAGGAAAATGTAAATTTATACAAACCACACCCTATTCGACTCTCATCTAAAACTATATCGAGTGAAATTATTCCCATGTTTGGGCCAGTCGATGTAGTATTGTCTATTCAAAGTATCTGACATAAACCACCTGCAAGACCTCTTACGTTCTAAAGAGTTAAACACTTGCATACAGTAGTGGACCTCAAACAGACATTAAAGAAGAACACAGTGACCAGAAATATTCATATTGTAAATATGAAAGTGGCATCCGACAGAAAATTCAACTATACATGTTACGAGGATCAAAGATGTACGATGAAACCGAAATTCCTTAAATAATATAATTATGTTCCAACTTAACTCTCACTCTTTTCATAAATGCCAATAATTGGCAATACGTCATTCTATGATTAAAATGGACTTTGTGAATAGATTAGTTTTGTGATCAATGGGACATGGATGAAGGAAAGATTTCTCATGGATAATATCTCTGGCAGTAAAATTCTCAAGCTATAAATACTTGATTTTCACAATGCAACCCCAATATTATAACCTCAGAAATACTGATACAAAGGTCTGTACCTCTGGCAGTTCCATGATTTATTGTATTTCCAAGATCCAAAATCACCTTCATAATTACTTTTACTTTGGCAGAGTGTCGGACCTGATGCATGAGTTAAAAGTGGAGTAATTCACGTAATCAAGAAAACAACAAATTCAGCATTCAATATAGTCCTTTATGTACCTCTTCACAAGCAGAGTTTACAATGCTCAAGCTTTTTCTGAAATCAGAAACCTGAGATAGAATGCACGTTTTGAAACCTAGCACATCAAAGTAATTCTTGGAAATTCACAAACATCAGGCATACCTGAGAGTTAAACTGAATCTTGAATAGGAAAACCCTTAATTTAGATTCCACCCGTGGAGCCTTCATTAGCTCCATGAAAAACTGCAAAATGAAGTAAAGCATCCAATGGAGCTCCCACTCAACAAAACTGTTCTTTAAGAAAAGGAAAAACGAGAAGATCTGGTGTATAGGATCTTGTTCACAAACCTGTTCACACTTCCCCAAATTCTCCGGGTCACCTGTGTATCCCTAAGAGGAGATAATGCCAAACAATTAAAAGAAAGCAATAGATTCTTGAATCAGGGGAATTTTTTTTCGAATATTTCTTCAAATTTCTGAATTCATCAGCAAATATCATTTCCTGTTTTCCAAATGAAGCTCACCTTGAGAAGTTCCATCTCTTCCTTTTTCGGACAAAACTTTATCAGATTTTCTACTTGATCAGCATCTAAAGTTGAATCATCCATTGCAAGTACTGCAGCCTGTCAAAATAAAGCATCAATGCTGAATATGGAAAAACAATCTCACTTGGGATGAAAAGATAACAGCCAACAGACTTGGGAGATATGGACACCTCCAGCTATAGTCTTCCAGGAACACCAAAAGGAACTTCTTTTTATGTTCAAATTAAGATTTGTAGGGGAGAGAGAGGAGAGAGAGAGAGAGAGAGAGAGACAGGTGACAAACAGCAGAACAAGACTCCTTAGAAATACATGAATAAGTCACAACAGAAAGTTCCCAGTCTCTCTGCCCCAAGATAAACCACTAAACAAAACTAATGCCCTGCACCAAAGAGTGGGAAGATGTGCAACCTCCTGCTAAATCAACTATTAGTCTCGTAGTAGTTTCTCAAGCTACATGCATTCCTTTCTAACAGAAAACCAAGCTCTGCCTGGCTACACAAACTGACAACAAAGCTGTGGACGTAAGATATGGTGATGCTTATATTACTGACACTAACAAATGATGTGGCTATACACACTAATGCTGTTGTTTTCACCCACAGAAAAAAGTTCTACATATGATAGCAGGGTGGTAAGAGAATTGAGAGAAAATATGCACTATCTTTGCTTACCATCATGTCAGGAAGTGGCATTTTAACTTTTGTGAGCATGATCTCAACATTATAGGCCCTCTTCAGGTCAATCTACAGAAAAGAATGGGTAGGATTGAGAAACTGGTTGTAAGGAAATATTGTTTGGGATAAAAATTCTTATAATTGTATAAACCTTATCTCTTGCTAATTGCAAACTAGTAAGATGAACCAATCATCATAATAATTCACAAGTTCATCCCAGCATTTCAATAATCATTTCTATTCTAAGTACATCCCGGTAATTTTGAAATAATTCCATCTCAAGTAGATGTGATAAGGAGAAATGGGTTATTAGATTCGTACAACATTACCAGCTGAACTTTGGCAGGCTTCGATCCAGCAGATTTCTGAGCACCTCCAGCTTTGCCTCCTGCTTTATTTGACTTTGGAACTATGTTAGAGAAAAGAGTCTCAATTTCTGACATATCGAAACCTGGTGCGCTACAATTAGAAGGAAGTAAATGAGTAATTTATAAGAATAAAGAAGCAATAAAAAAAAGAAGAAATAGAAAATTCTTAAATTCAAGCACACATCTATACATATAAGTGGTCATTTAATTTACAGAGGTGAAAGCGTTCTAACGAAACAACCAAAATGGTGGGGGCTTAGAAAAATCCAAAGAAATTGCAGAAATTAGTAAAGGAAATGTGAGCATGGCAAATTCAGACAAGGAAATTAAGCTAGAAGAGAAAGAGCAGTACACTTGTTGTGGCTCCCCGTGCCTCTGCAATTCTTCCCACAAGCTCCCTTTCATTGCTCTGGTCACCTTACTCCAATGAAGTGGCTTTAAGTTAGACCTTCTAGCTGGTGCAGTCCCACGCCCACGCCCTCTACCAGCAGGTAACCCTCTACCAGGAGGGGGTGGTGGCCCCCCTGGTGGTCCAGGAGCTCCTGGAGGTGGTGGTGGGCCAGGTGAATGACCTCCAGGAGGTGGTGGTGGAGGGGGTGTTCCTCCCATAGGTGGTGGTGGTGGAGGTGGTGCTCCTCCCATGGGTGGCGGAGGTGGTGGAGGAGCTGCTCCTCCCATCAATGGGGGTGGTGGGGGTGGAGGGGCTATTCCTCCCATAGGCGGAGGTGGTGGAGGGGGTGCTCCTCCCATCAATGGGGGTGGCGGCGGTGGAGGAGGTGCTCCTCCTATGGGCGGAGGTGGTGGAGGCACTGCTGCTCCCATGGGTGGGGGTGGTGGAGGGGGTGGAGCCGGCAGAGGGGGTGCTTCTCCCATGGGTGGTGGTGGTGGAGGGGGTGCTCCTCCCATGGGCAGAGGTGGTGGAGGGGGTGGAGCCGGCAGAGGGCGTGCTTCTCCCATGGTTGGAGGGGGTGGAGGGGATGCTCCTCCCATTGGTGGTGGTGGCGCCAGTGAAGGGAAGGCTTCTCCTATGTGCAGAGGTGGTGGAGGGGGTGCTCCTCCCATGGGCGGGGGTGGTGCTCCATATGAAGAAAGAGGTAGCAATGGGGGTGCATCATACATTGGAGGTGGTGGTGGAGGAGGTGGTGCTCCAGATGAAGTAGGACGATGTGAAGATTGAGGATCTAAGAAAGATAATGAAGGAAGGGGTGGTAGTGGTGCACCTTGAGAAGGTGGTGGGGGTAGAAGTTCAATGTCGCAAACAGGTGGGGGAGAAGGAGGTGATACTCCAAATAGAGGCGGAGGAGGAGGAGGAGGTGGAGGTGGTGCTCTTTGAGAATGTAGAGATGGGGCGGCACTTTGAGAGTGCAGAGGTGGAGGTGGAGATGGAGGTGGTGGTGGCGGTGCACTTTGAGAATGTAGAGATGGGGCGGCACTTTGAGAGTGCAGAGGTGGAGGTGGAGGTGGAGGTGGTGGTGGCGGTGCACTTTGAGAATGTAGAGGTGGGGGTGGAGGTGGCCCACTCTGCACAGGGAAAGAAGCAATCACATGAATAGAAGGCAGTGGTGGTGCTGGTGAATGAGGAAAAGGGTTATCATGTATAGGTAGTGGAGGTGGAGGAGGAGGTGGAGGCACTCCCATAGAAGGACTACATTGAACCGACGATTCAAGATTAATG
Organism: Lippia alba; assembly: GCA_037834125.1. Classification (NCBI taxonomy): domain Eukaryota; kingdom Viridiplantae; phylum Streptophyta; class Magnoliopsida; order Lamiales; family Verbenaceae; genus Lippia; species Lippia alba. The sequence continues at coordinate 6,848,426 of JBBMKE010000001.1, read as the reverse complement.
GATTGGGAAGGAGAAGAAAGAGTTGGAGAACTTGATGCATCCCGTATAAAACTTTCATCATGCCATGGAGGTGGAGGCGGCGGAGGTGGTGGGACTTTGCTAACATTTTCCACAGTGGGAGAGGTAGAAGGTGGGCTTTTCTCCAAAATTTTCCCTAAGCTTGCATCTGTAGACAATGTCTGTGGAGATGAAGGTGGGGTAGAGGTAGAAGCCAATAATTCACTGGAATTTGAATTTTGAGAAGATGGAAGAGGCGGTGGTGGAGATGCTGATTCATAAGGAAGAGGACTATTGGTAATTGCAGATGAAAATAGTGGCGGTGGAGGTGGAGGTGGAGGTGGAGGCAAGGTTGGAGAAGCCAAGCTCAGCTCTCTGTCCTCAAAAACTGTCATAATAGGAGGAGGAGGTGGTGGTGGCGTAGAAGGTGGTGATTGCTCTTGACTTAGCTCTAGGGCTTCAGCTTTAAATAGTGATCTCGAAAGCAAAGTCGGGGAAGAGGCCGCTTTGACTGGTGATGAATTTAATGATGATGGACAAGATGCACGATGCTGCTTCCCACGACCTGATGCAGAACTTCTGGTAACAACGGACTGGAGCTTAGATTTTCCCACAGTTGGAGAATCTTTCCCAAGAGCAAGCAATGATGGAGCACTTTTATGCCTCGAAGGAGGATAGTATACATGCATCGAATTTGTGTAAGAGCCTTTATTAGAAGGTATCCACCTCGATATAGCATTTGCCTTTGCAACTCTTGCTAGAGGGCTCTTAATGTCCGCCTGCTTACCTTTCTTGGTTGTACCAGACAAATCTGTAGCAGATTTTGAATTGGAAACTGGCTGAAGCTTCTTATCCAACTTTTGCTTAGTATGATAATTATCAGCAGCAATCTTCTGTTGTGAATGCTGTTTTCCGGTCTTCTTCATTAAAGTCGGCCTTTCTTCTTGGCTTTGCTTATTCATCTCTTCCTCCAACTTCTTAGGCTGTTCTTCTCGACTTTGCGTATTCGTCTCTTGCTCCAACTTCTTTGGCGGAAAGGCATTATGATATTTGGTTTCTGCATTTCTTGCCACATCTGCAATCATATGTCCAGATTCTAATTGAACATCTCCATTTCGCAGCAAATCACTATTTCTGTCCACTTTTTGGCCTTGTCTCTCACTGGCCTCATCTGCTGCCCACTCTTGAGATGCCATTTTGTGATTACTTTCATAGTCCTCAGACATAAGTTGAGTTATGTGGTTATCAGACTCATTTTCCTTGTCATTCTGCCCATCAACAGAATTTCTGGATTCTTCCTCAATTGTATGGCTATTATCAGTCTCATTTCCCTTGCCATCGTGCCCATCGACAAAGCTGCTGAAGATCTCTTCTGCCTCAAAAAATTCGTCAGGTGAAGCAGCTTCGGTATCAACATCATCTTCACGCACTGCCTCCTTGGTGATAATAGGTGGAAGAGCATCTGCATCTGAAAAGAGTACCTGAAACATGAAAAGCATTTTCAGCTCATAAAAAGCATTATGGAACAAGAAAAAAATTGCACAAGCACTACAAAATCCTTACTTCTGCTCTGAACTCCTTTGGTATTTGGTCTCTGGCATCCCAAAGAACATCAACTTCATCACAGCTTAACATCAAAACATTTGTCCGGACAAATTCTGAATGGAACATAATTCGAAATATCACTTCCTCGCTCATTAAATCATCACCCAAGTGGATGCACTCAAGAACAACATCTCCTTGAACACGACAATGGACATCTACTTTTACTAATGCACACTCTTCCTGCAGCCACAGATAACAAAAACTCGGAAGATTTTTAGCCATTATATATTGATTATGAATTAATTTTATTTTTTTTCCCATTTTTTAAATAACCATTTTATACTTAGTTTAGAAACTGTGGAATTACCTGTCTATAGAGGCGGAGATTTTTTTTTATTTTAGAAGTTGAATACAAAAGCTTAGAACTTCTAACAGATGTTTTTGAAGAAGGATCCTGGCCATACACACGAACTACAGGCCGGCATCCTCTTCCTCCATCATACAGCGGAAGAACTCTGAGTATCACACAATCCAAAACCAGTGGAGCATCTGATTGTGGCCAATCCAACTCAAAGTTTCTTCTAGTGATGTAATGAAGGTATCTGAGATGTGATGGCATCGGATTCAAAGGAGTCAAAAGATGAAGCAGCTCCTTGGGTGCTTGTTTGTATACCATTTCAAGTGTCTTCAGCTCACCGGTGTATTGTTTTCTGTAAATAAGAAGTCCGGCTAGCATAAATGCAAGCAAAGGCCATCCCCCCCTTTCACAATGCATTAAGAGAACATTTTGTTGGCCCTCAACAGATAACCAGTTCTCACTGGATCTCAAGAAGTGGTGGACCATCTCCAAAGGTAACAGAGGACACCCTTCATAATTTTGAGGGTAATCCATTACTGTCATAGCATATTGGGACAATATATCAGATACTTGGCTCCTCCTATTCTCTTCTTTAAAATTGAAAACCATGAATCCAGCATCAGGATAGTGGTCCTGTAGCTGAGCTACAATCCCGTTCATATATGTACTGTACTCATCTTCATCAAGCACATCGGTGGAGAAGCAGCAATCAAACACTGCATTGGGAACAAAATACATGATTTCAGCTGTATCTTATTAACTTAAAATCACCTTAAATTATGCAAAAGACAATCATCCATACTGTTTCCAGCATGTCATTATTAAAAGAACATGTTATGTTATTAACTTTATCTGCAGTTCAATGAAGACATTGATAACAGGGTAATAGGAAAATGAGCATACATAAAGCAATCAAAAATTTCAAATTCTTTGTTAATAAAATCTTACTAGCATTTAAATCATAAAACTTGTCAAGTTGCTCAATGCCAATAAAAACTTTTTACAGAAAACGACACTCTATCGTGATTTCAAATTGTAATTTACATCCTTACTCCGAATTCTGAATAAAACTAAAATATGCAGTATCTAAAAATATCAGCAGGCCTTTAGCTTACAGAATCCAGAAAATGCAACAGTACAAGTTTTGCATTATCCTGGGTAGATAATTTTGAAAAGTTCGAATTTAGTTGCGGCATCCCAAAACCAGCTCTGGCGCACCTTGCCGATTACCTTTTTTTTCCCCCTTTTTCTACGTAATGCATGGCCAACTTCAAGACCAGTAAATGCAACCCAACTCAATGAAGAAAATCGTACGATCGAAGCTAATTAACCCCACAACCTACACTTCATAACATAAGACTCCAACGAACTCCCCCACTATAATGGCATTACAATCACAAAATTCCAAATGCTTAACAATGTTGCTCATAATTAAACAAGAAAAGTAGCTGGCACATACCGTAGACCCTCTCAGAGATCTCGAGAAGCCGATCAGGCGGCTTCCGGTAGAAGAACCGTCTAAACAGCGCCATCTATTGGCGCTGTTTTATCCCTGTTGGGGTCCAAAACCCCTTTCCACAATCCAGACTCCCAATCTTTCCCTCAATTACACCAAATCAACCAATCAAATCCTCACAATTCGCCAATCACCTCCATAATGCGATCCCAAATTCTCCCGCCACAACCAATAACCAAACAAACCCAATTGAAATATCAGCAATAAACCGCAATTCCAGCCAAGGGCGGGGGGTTTGACCCCTCCAGCAATCAAACAGTAAATTATCGTATTCAGGACCCAAATATACCCCGCGAAACGCACAAACAGGTCGAATTGGAGAATGCAGGCAGCTAGTTGGACAGTAGTGAATTAATCAATCCAGAGTTTTAGGGTTTGACGTCGGGTGATCAAATTCAAACGATATCTAATTAATTATCCGTTGGTCAATTGCAATTCCGAAAACGATCTCACGTTCCCGTTGATCATATTATGATAATTTTCCTCTTCAATTACATAATGATCTTCAAAAAATGAAATCGGATTGATCCCACATTGACGGAGAGAGACGAGAGAGAGAGAGGAGACGAAGAGAGAGAGAAGAAACGCAGCTGACTGTAAAAGGTGGCAGGTTTGTTCTCTCTTCGTCTATTTCTTCTTTCCTTATTTTTTTCCCTTTTATATTATCCTTGTCTTTTTTTTTTTTTCCTCCTTTTTCTTTTGTTTTTTGTTTGATTTTGGGATACTGTTACGTGCCTCACGTGGATATAAATTATTATTATCTGCAAGTAAAAAGGTTGTTTTTGTTTTGTAGCTAAGATTTAAGTTATTGGTTGAAAAGGGATAATATATATATATATGATACAAAGATATTTTTAAAATATTATTTTATTGTATCGTGTCGAATACTCATGTTTGATACCATATTTAATACTCTTCGCATAAAAAATTTAAACAAAATTTATATTGTTATAATCTTATTATATCTTGTCCATGCTGTCATGTTCGTATTCATGTATCATAATAAACTATCTTGTCAATTATGTTATGTGTTTCATCTATTAAAACCTCTACGAGAATTTGGCTTGTTTACTTTTGCCTTGTTAATTCTTACCTTTAATTCATGCATTTCTATTTTTGCCCCAACTTATTATATGAAGTAAAATAGCATTTTACGTAAAGAAGAGGAAGAGTTGGAGAAGAATGGGATTTCATTATATCCAACTAATAATAGGCAATATAACAACTTAAGTTTAAGTTTTCTGGGTTCGAGAAGAATGGGATTTCACTATATCCGATGTTCCTTTACAATTTCATATTTGTATTTATAATATTATTAGCTTAAGTTTAAGTTTTCTGAATCTTGACGGAGTGAAGGGAAAAAAAAAAAAGACAAGATAATTATAATTTGAATTACAAAGAGCCGAAGGTTTGTCTTCTTTGCAAAAACAATACTATAATAAGTAAAAACAAAAAGATAGATTGAGTCTTCTCAATAAGAATAAAAGTTAAGGAAAGGTTGAAGGAGAAGTTTGTGTGATGGATGCTCCCATTCCAATGATTCCCACCATTCTTCCTCCTCTTTAAGTAGACCGATTCTCTTAAGAGCAGGTGGTGGGGAATAAGGAAAGTTGGATGATTCTCCTCCATCAATTATGACCGGAAAATATAATGGTACTTTCTTCAATGCTCCACATCCAACTATGCGAATATACTCGATGGAATCGCAATTCATTGTTGTTCCCAAATCCTTCAATTTTGGTAGGTTCTCCAGATACAAACGTCTTAATTTGGGAAAAGAGACGACACTTCCTGGCTCGACTATCTCTTCTATTTCTTCACACTCTTCAACTCTGATCGCCTCAAGGTTTGGGAATTCCGACCCTGTTAATCCTAGATTCTTCATCTTGTGACATTTTCAATAACCAATTGTTGAAGAGATTTAAACACAGCTTGTGGACATGTAGGTAACGCTACTTGGATGATGCCCACGAAATCCGGCAACCAATGCAGTTCAATATATATAAGAGTGCCAAGTGGAGTGCAATGGGATTCTAATTCTTCATTTTTTGCCAATATGCACTCTATTCCTTCGCAATCAATAATCCTCATATACTCCAGGGATGTAGGATTGTTAAATATTGGGAAATCTTCCAATAAAATTTTGCTTAGACCCTCGCAATCTTGAAGCCAAAGGTGTTGGCCAACAGAGCCACATCCTCCATAAGACAATTGTATTGTATCCAGCCACAAGAACTCCACTATCAGAACCATAGTCAAACATGGGCATATTATACTCACGAGTCCCTATGATGATAGAATATTTGAGAAGTGGTCTACATCCGATCAATCCATTAAAATCAACACTATCATTCACTCGCCCCTTAAACTTCTCCAGATTTCTCAAACTCTTCATCTCTATTATTGGTGCTTTAATATGCTTTGGAAGATGAAGATATTGAAGATTTTGGAATTTCGGTAGTAAATCTGCTGGCAAAAATTCCAAGGCATCAGAATCGTCCATTGAGAGAAACTTGAGATTGACAAGTTTATCCATCCCTTGCGGCACTTCCCCGATTCCTGTCTTTGACAGGTCCAACTCCTTTAATGCTTTCAGCTTTCCCAAATAGGGAGTTTACGACAACATCCAAGAATTAATGACTTAAGGCTTTTCAAATCTGATAAAGAATTTGGCAAATCAGTAATAGCTGTAAAAGATATATCAAGAACGCATAAGCCATGCATTTGGGAGAAAAATGAATCTGCTATAAACTTCAAATACTCATTCCCCTGCAAAAGCAACGTGGAGAGCTCAGGACAATTTGGAGACATTCCATCTGGAATTTCTTTTATGGAGTTCTGCATCAAGGACATCTTCTCAGCATCTTGTGTCCAATATTCTTCTTCAATTGGAATTTGTTCCAACAGACACCTAGCTAATACCATATTCTTTCCTTGAGTAATCTTTAACGCCATTGCTCTTAGTAGATCATGCATCTTCACACAATCATATTCCTTATCATCTGTGCCACTTTCAAGTAAACAAACATTCACCAATCTATTCAATATGGTATGACCAAGATCAATTTGTGCTCTCCTCATCTTTCTTTTATCCAGGAACTCCTCTGAAATGAATTTCCTCACTAACTCCTCTTTCTTTATCATGTCATCTTCAGGGTACAGAGAGCAATACAAAAAACAACGTTGTAGCTCAACGTAACCCCCATTTTGTTCTCCTTGTTCTTGATGTTTCGGATTCAAACGATCGAAGCTGTATTTAAGTACTTTGAATACGTGATCCTCCATCTCATCATGCTCCATAACAGATTCGTGTAGTTCCTCCAATGCATTTCTCCACACATGAATTGCAGTCTCACCTCTCATGCTTCCAGCTAAAGTGATGATACCCAAGGGCAAACCATCACAAAGGTTTGTCATAGACCTTGCGATTTCTTCTACTTGAGGAGAAAGTGTCACCTCTTGTCCAAGTTTGTCACAAAATAATTTCCATGCTTCATTCTTCTTAAGTGTTTTTACTCGAATCACTTGTTGGCAACCAATTTGATGACAAACTTGCAATGAACGAGTCGTTTCAATCAATCTGCTACCCTCCGCATGAAGTGGAATTCCTACCTTTTCCAAACTGATGTTTCTCCATACATCGTCCAATATTAGTACATAATTCTTCCTTGGGGAAGATAGTGCTCGGTACAATCTGGTTGCTCTTTTGTCCTCATCGTACTCATCTGCAAGATCAATTCCTGCAACATGGGCTATTTTATCTTGCAAAATCCTTATGCTAGACTCCTGAGAGACAGTGACCCAAAAAACACATTTTTGAGTTGTTTTTACAAGTCTATTGTTGGTGTGCTTTATTAAAGTGGTTTTTCCCACACCGCCCATCCCGTAAATCCCAATGCTCTTCACATCATCAGCTATCAAGAACTTCCAAATTATTTCTAAATTTTTTTCAAATGCTTTACCGACCAGTTTTGGTGTCAACAATTCTTCCCCCTGGTTTGACGATCTTCAAGCACAAGCTCGCCGAAATGTCTACTTTGCTCAACAAGTTCAAACACTCTTTCCTTCAGTTGTGCTGCTCGATCTCCGCCTAGAAACCTATTGACAAACCCTTCTGATGCGACTTCACCTTCCAACGTACAAATTTCAGTTTCAAGTTCTTTAACCTCTTCCAACCAATTCTCAACTTCTCTTTTTCTTTTCTTTTGACCTGATAATTCCGCATTCTTAATTTCATCCTCTATATCAAGTGTTCTAGCATTCAATTGTTTTAAGTTTCTCTTCAGAGCTTCTACCATTATGTGGTGGTTAATGTCCCTCATAGTGTTGGCCGCTGCAAGTTCGAACAACTTGTCCTCTATCTTAGAGATAAAGGATTCAACAATCATCTTCAACATGATAGCTGTGTATCATATGCAGAACAAGATGTCAAAAACAAAAGGCAAAACACATTTACTTTATACAACTCACCATTGCAAGTGAACACACATATATGTAGATTGTATTATAAAGCAGACTTCCATACATTAATCAATTAATACAAATAAGAGGCAATTTACACCCTTGAATTACAAAATTGACAAAATATTATTTTAAATAAAAAAATTAAACTTTTTAATTAATTATGACTCAGTCCAAATTATATAT
>JBBMKE010000001.1:6815505-6831228 GCA_037834125.1 Lippia alba | reverse complement strand
CCCCCAACACTCTCATTTCCATCACAAAAAACCTACTCTCATCACACACAAATTGCAGAGTATTACATATTTCACACGAAAATAATGTCGAGTAAAGGGTTCAAAGTCCTTACCTTCTTGTTCTCTTTGCTCATTTCACTTGCACTCGGGTCCGACGAACAAGGATGGAATGAAGCTCATGCTACTTTCTATGGCGGCGGCGATGCTTCCGGCACAATGGGTACGTAAAAGTGCAGAAATTATAACATAGAAACATGATGTATGATGGATTCTTTATTTAAGTTTGCGGAATATAAAATACTGTCACACGGTTGAATACTCTTGCTGACTAACTTGGTATTTGGTTTACATATGTTAAACAGGAGGGGCATGTGGTTATGGGAATTTGTACACACAGGGCTATGGTACAAACACAGCAGCACTGAGTACCGCGATTTTCAACAACGGGGAGAGATGTGGGGCTTGCTTTGAGATCAAATGTGTTAATGACCCAAAATGGTGCCTACCAAACTCGATAGTTGTGACCGCCACGAATTTCTGCCCTCCAAACAGCGCCTTACCGAACAATGCTGGGGGGTGGTGCAACCCACCCAACCATCACTTCGATCTCTCTCAACTGGTTTTCCAGCAAATTGCCAAGTATCAATCCGGGATTGTCCCTGTTGTTTACAGAAGGTCAGTGTGTGTATTTGCATGATCTATACATACATAATTACAAAAAATTATTTAGGGAGTGTTACCAAACTCTGAAAAAAAGTGATTTTCTGCTTTCAGCTAACAAGAAGCTAAAAAAGTGTGTTCTTTTTTTGCTGGTGCTTAAAGTTAGCTGAAATGAACTAGAAGCTAAGAACACTTTCAAAAAGTGCTCTTGTACTTTTTCCTCCAAACACTAACAACTTTCACCACTCCAGCTTTTGCAAATTTAGCTTTTTACAAACACCCCTAAACTCAAGAATAATGCATTTTCAGGGTACGGTGCCAAAAGAAGGGAGGAATTCGATTCACCATAAACGGTCACTCCTACTTCAACTTAGTTCTAATTACCAACGTTGGAGGTGCTGGAGACGTACAATCAGTTTCAGTCAAAGGTTCGAGGACTGGTTGGGAACCGATGTCAAGAAACTGGGGGCAAAATTGGCAAAGCAACTCTAATCTCAACGGCCAAACACTCTCATTCAAAGATACTACCAGTGACGGCCATACGAGCACCTGTAACAATGTTGTCCCTGCTGGCTGGTCCTTTGGCCAAACCTTCACAGGAGGACAGTTCACTTGATTAATCTTGTGATTGAGTACTAGTATTATTTCAATTAATTAGAAGCTAATTATATAAGTTGTATACGGACGTCTATTATCAGTTTGAACCTAGATGCTAGCATGCAATAAAAGTTAGGGAGATGTTAGTTATTTTTGAGTTGTGCGTTCTGGCCTTCACCGCCAGACGTGTGCAGCATGCCAAACGCTCATTCTGGAAGCCCAACTAAGGCCCAAAAGCAGGGACAGAGCCAGGATTCGCAGGGAGAGGGACCGAAAATTCCTTATATAAATAATATTTTTTGAAGAGGGGTGAAATCGTAATTTATTTTAAAATAAAAGGGATAAAATCTATAATTAAAGGGGCAAAAATCTAAAATAAGAACGACAAAATTATAATTTTTTTAAAAATATATAAGTAGTAAACGAATTTTTTTAAAATTTAGCGGGGGTGAGAACAAAATTTTTCTAAAAAATATGGGTGATAAATAAAATTTTTCAAAATTTAGGGAGAGAAAAACAAGAATTCCACCGCCCCTCTCCATCCCTGCCCAAACGGCCGTTTCGGCCTGAACTACTCGAAAAGCATGACAGCTATGGCGACGGGAAACAACCCCAAAACTCGCACACACGACACCACAACGCACAAAACTCAAACCGGAAGTCATAAATAACACGTAGATCACATATTTGCAAGTAATGGCTCCCGAACCGAGCCCTAACACCCAAAACCCGAACTTAGATATTATTCATCGTCTTCTCCAAATAGCAGTTAGGCACATTTCAAGTAACGAAAGAGGCTTGGAATTAAAGCACGTAATGAGTAGGATACAAATCTTAACTTGGATCGTTAATTGAACGGTCGAATCGTCGGAAGCTTGAGCCTTGGGAGCCAAAAATGGGGTTTCTCCTTCCTTTTCTTCTTCTCCCTTCTTGCTCCAAAAGTGATGAGGGAAATGAGAGTGCTGGCTATTAAAAGCCTGTTCGAGTTGGTATAATTGGGTAGGGTCAAAAACTCTGGTCCGAATGGATCGAATTCACAAACAGTATGACTATCAAACGGCTTTAGAAATTAAATAGGTTAATTTCATTCAATTCAAACCATTGAAACAAATTAAATGAAGGGGTCGGAATTCGAATTCGAATTCCCGACCTCAAATAGCCACGAGGGCTAAACACCCTAATTAAAAATTTGGGTATCCTAATTCGACAATTATTGAGCAATTGAGCTCAAGAACGATTTATTAATTCTAAAACACACGTATTAATATTAAATCTACATTGACACATAATCATGCGAATCATATAATTCAAGAAATTATGGAATTAAACTCACTCGTGACGCCATACCTGGTTAGCCGAGAAGTGGGGCATCACACAGTCTCTGTGAATCGACTCTCAGTTTAGTCGTTGAATAAGAATATTAATTATTTTTTACGAGTTTGACACCTGTCATATATTTACTATTATTTTCTAATTTCATATGTATAAGTCAAAAGCACAGTGAATATAAGTCAAAATTGTGGTTATGTCATAAAATTTAATCTAAATATAATTCTGCAAAATTTCTGATACATATTGCGAACAATATAAATTAGAATAAAGATTAAATGCAATATAGCAAAAGTACAAAATATTCTGCAATGATGAGAACACAAAGCTCTTAAGTTTTTTCCCTCGCATGAGAGATTCTTTGTGCTTTCGTATGAGAGCCGCCTTCTTCAAAACCCTAGTTAGTCGATCAGAGAGACGACCGGAGTCGCAAGAGTGCCACCATTCACCATCGTCGTTCGCCGGGGCCGCCCTCTGTTCCTGCTTTCTTCTCTTCAATTCTGATTTCACTCTATTCGTTTTCGTTTTTCTGGTCCATCTTTGTTCTGTTTAACCGATTTCCTTTCTGCTTGGTTTAGGGTTCCTCGTGGCTGTATCTTCTCCCGGGAAGGACTTCGGTGTCATCACTAACCATGGCGGCGAGCAGTTCTTCCATGGTTCCGCAACAGGGTCTTTCGGAGGAAGAAATCAATAGGTTTTCGTCATCGTTGAGTCTTACGTCGAAGGAGTCAGATAATGTGGATCTACCTGCAAATATTAGAAGCGGGCCTATCACAGATTATTCTCTGTCTCTGGTGGGAAGAGTCTGCTCTAGGCGGGCTATCAGGTTCGAAAACTTCAGTCTAACTATGATCCGCGCACTGAATCCGGTTAAGGGACTTGAGATTTCCAAGATTTCAGATGACAGATTCCTTTTCGTTTTTAATCATAAACTGGATATGAAGAGAGCGTTGGAAACATCCCCGTGGATTTTTTACAAATACCCGGTTATACTTAGATCTCTGGGGGACGATGAGAACCCTAAAACCGTACCGCTGGACAGATGTGAGCTCTGGGTTACTATCTACGGCCTTCCGGCTAGTTACCAGAATGTGGAAGTTGCTAAGTTGCTGGCGCGTAAGATAGGAATCTATAATGTTATTCAAGCTGAGCCTATGGTTAATCTGGTAGAGGGAACCGTTAAAGTCCGTGTCGGTATTCTCATGACGGAGCCGTTGATTCGTTGCCTTCAGTTGCGTCTCCCTTCAGGAAGGAAGGTAACAATTTCATTGTCTTATGGTCGACTTGCCAATTTCTGCTATATTTGTGGTATTTGTGATCATGTTGACAGATTTTGCCCACAAAGATATGAGGAGAACTTCATTGACCCCGCTCCCAACTTCCCATATGGCCCGTGGCTTCGGACGAGCTCCTACGATCCGAAACTTATCCCAAACCTGTGTCCTAATTCTAATAATCTCTCTTCGTTCCATGCTCCTGTACCTCACAGCTCTACTCATCACCATACCAATAATCCTATAGCAAACTCTCAAATCAACCAAGTTCTTGTCACGACTGATCAGGTCACTTTTTATTCCTCTTCCGTCAGCCCAGTTACTCATTCCATTTCTACCACCAATCATCCACCTCACCCAAAAAGCAGTACCCATCTTCAACTAAATCCTCTATATGTTCCTCCGGGTTTAAACGATCCCCATTTGCTTTCTCCTTCTCGTATCTCTGACAACTTAGGTTCGCTTACAGCGCCACATCACCACCATGTCAGTTCTCTTGATTCCTTGGTGGTAAAAACCTCCCGCCCTAGATCTGAAATCGAATCCCTTAGCCCTGAAAAACAGCGACATAAATCCAACTCCCTCGCCATCCCATTAGTTGCGTCTGTTGAACATTCCCCATCCGAGTTACAGAACTCCCTTCAAGGCCAAAATCCTTCCCTCTCTCATTTATCTTGGGATTCCAGTTTGGTCAATATCCCACTCTAGCTGAGTATTCCAGAGGCTCCTACTCCCAAACCCAAGAAGACCCGTAAATTCCGATCCAAAATTCCTTCCCCTTTACCCCAATCTCAGAACGCAACCTTCATTTCCTCTTCCCCTCCTCTCGAGTCTACTAACCCGGCTTCTTCAAGTCTCGTTATTCCTGAATCAACGGTGGACGTCGCTCAGCGGCTCCGCCGATCCCAATGAGTTGTTTAAGCTGGAACTGCCAGGGTTCGGGGGGTCCCTGACGAGTTCATAATCTCTGGTCTCTGATTAGGGACCATAACCCCTCGCTGATCTTCCTTTGTGAGACTAGATGCAAACAGAGGAGGATTGACAGGTTAAAATTTCAGTTGAATTTGAATGGCTTTGACGTTGATGCTGTTGATAGAGGTGGTGGTCTTGTGATGTTGTGGAGGAAAGATGTGGATGTTTCGCTCATTAGTTACTCACAGAACCATATTGATGTTCGGGTGACTGACGTGGGTGGTTCGACCCCGTGGAGGTTTACGGGGTTCTATGGTTTTCCTGAATTGTCTAGAAAGAAGATGTCCTGGAATCTGCTCCGTGCTTTAGGGAGACAAAACTCTCTCCCGTGGATGATTAGCGGCGACTTCAATGAGATTCTAGTGGATGGTGAGAAAGAAGGTGGTAATGCTCACCCGTTGGGTCTTATGCAAGATTTTGCTAATGCTTTGAGTGATACGGGATTAACTGACCTTGGGTTTTCTTCGGGTCCTCAATTTACTTGGGTTCGTAATAGTGTTTTCCCGTACACTTTGAGAGAAAGACTAGATAGAACAGTTGCAAATGATGAGTGGAGACGGTTATTTCCCCAGGCTCATGTTAAGCATCTCCAGGCTTCGTGCTCTGATCATCTGCCAATACTCACAGTTCTTATTAGGCCTACTCCCAAACGCAGAAACAAAAACCGTCCCTTTAGATTTGAGGCGCATTGGGCGAGACAAGAGGACTGTAGACGCATGGTTGAGGGTTTATGGGACGGTAACGGAGCAAGTACAGCGGCGGATTCGGTAATATATAGGGCTGAAAATTGCAAGATCGGCCTTCTTAATTGGAGGCAATCTTTGAAGAGGGGTGGTGATATTGATGTAGCCAAGTTGGAGAAACGGTTGCATTTCCTACAACAGAATGCTATTACTGAGGCAGCTAAGGCCGAAATGCAAGAGATACGAAGGAAAATTGATCATGTGCTAACAAATGAAGAGATTGCTTGGAAACAGAGGGCTAAGATGCACTGGCTGAAGGAGGGGGACAGAAATACCAGATTTTTCCACAATAAGGCGAAACAGAGGCAGAGAACAAATCATATAGATTCCCTTTATGATGAGAATGGTGTCAAGTGCAGCAATCAGGAAGATATCCAGAGGATAATGGAAAATTATTTTGGGGGTTTATTTACTTCGAGCATTTGCTCGGATGATGAGCTAGAACGGGGGCTTCTTTGTGTTGGCAGGAGGGTTAGTGATGACATGGGCAGCCGTCTCCTTTCCCAGTATACAGCCTCGGAGGTAACTACTGCTCTAAAATCTATGTATCCCCTTAAATCCCCAGGCCCGGACGGCCTTCCCCCTTACTTTTTTCAGCATTATTGGGATATTGTGGGTCGTGATGTCGTTGAGTGTGTGTTGGATTTCTTGAATAATGGACGTTTTGATAAGAGACTCAATTTCACCCACATCGTGCTTATTCCTAAGTGTAAATCCCCTGATACCATCACTCAATTTCGTCCTATTAGCCTCTGTAATGTGGTATATAAATTGGCCTCTAAAGTCCTAGCTAATCGATTGAAACCTCTCTTGAATCTCATCATCTTCCCGAATCAATCTGCTTTCATGTCTGGCCGTCTTATCAGCGATAATGTCCTTGTTGCTTTTGAGATTAATCATTTCTTGAAGAGTAAGAATGCAAGAAAGGACGGTTATATGAACCTGAAGCTCGATATGAGCAAAGCTTACGACCGTGTGGAATGGAGGTTCCTCGAACGACTCTTGGTCAGGTTAGGATTCCCTGCTGCTTTTATTTCCCGTATTATGACCTGCATATCCACTGTTTCCTATTCATTCTTGCTCGATGGTTGTGAGTTTGGTTCTCTGGTCCCGGAAAGGGGGCTCCGGCAAGGGGATCCCCTTTCCCCTTATCTGTTTCTCTTGTGTGCAGAAGTCCTTTCTTCTCTGTTACAGGTTGAAGAGCAGAGTGGGAAGCTCCAGGGGGTTCAAATCTGCATCGGGGCCCCTAAGATCTCCCATCTGTTGTTTGCAGATGATACTTTGGTGTGTGGCAAAGCAGATTTAGAGGCGGTTTTTTGTATTAAGGATGTGTTGAGTAAATACGAGAGGTTGTCGGGGCAGACCATTAACCTTCAGAAATCTTCAGTGACGTTTAGCAGAAATGTGAATTTGGATGTTCAAAATGGGTTAGCTGACCTCCTTGGAGTCAGGCGAGTTGATAAGCTTGATCTTTACCTTGGGTTACCGTCTGTGGTTGGGAGGTCGAGACGGGCGGTATTTGCAGGTATCCATGATAAAATAAGGAAGCGTGTTCAAGGCTACTCGGAGAAGTTTCTCTCTAAAGCAGGAAAGGAGGTCCTCATTAAAGCGGTGTTGCAGGCCATTCCGACATATGCAATGAATTGTTTCAGAATTCCAGATAATGTGCTCCACGATATTGACTCTACCATTTGCAATAATGGAGGGGATAAGAAGATGCATTAGATGGCGTGGGAAAAGGTTTGTGTAAGAAAAGAAAGGGGAGGGCTGGGGTTTCGGGACTTTAGATCTTTTAATGATGCGATGCTTGCCAAACAATTGTGGAGGGTGATCAAGCTCCCGGATAGCTTGTTGGGGAAGTTGTTGAAAGCTAAGTATTATCCAAATTCGGACATTTGGCAAGCTTCGTTAGGGAGATCGCCTTCGTACACCTGGAGAAGCCTCTTCGGAGCTAGATACTTGTTGATAGCTGGGTCTAGGTGGCGTGTTGGAGATGGTAAATCGATCAATATTTGGCGGGATAGGTGGATCCCGGAAAATGAAGGATTTATGGCGTGTACACGTGGGAATGATAACAGCCCGAAAATGGTTTCTGATTTATTGCTACCGGGTCTTATGCGTTGGGATGTAGATTTGGTGAAGTCCGTGTTCGTGGAGGCGGAAGCGGAGAACATATTGAGAATTCCGTTGGGATCGGTACCTAGAGGCGATTCGCTGCTATGGAATTATACGAAGAATGGACGGTATTCGGTGAAAAGCGGCTATCATTTGGCTAAGGAGTTGGATTTCCGGGAGAGAGGGTCGCCCCATCAGGCGTTGTTGAATGCAAATTGGAATAAAGTTTGGAGGGTGAAAGCACACCCAAGGATTAAGCACTTCTTGTGGCGTGTTATTCACCAAATTCTACCGACGGGGTCTACTCTGCATCGTCGCCATTGTGGAGATAATTTTAATTGCATCCACTGTCAGGACGAGTTTGAAGACGAGAGGCATGTGTTCGTGAGCTGTCAGTGGGTCCAGCATGTTTGGCGAGTTACTTCCATCCCTCGCGAGTGGATACATCAGCTCCAAAGTAATTTTCAGATGTCGCTTTTAAATCTGGTGTACGAGGGAGATTCGGGCTTGGTGGAATTGCTCCTATGCTTGATGTGGGAAATTTGGAATTATAGAAATCGAAAGCGGGAAGAGGGGATTTGTCAGTCACCGGAAGTGCTAGTGGAGTTGGCTAAAGGAAATCTGCTTCAGGGAGTGGTTATTGATGAGGAGATGCACGTCCAACAACGTATTCCCCAAGGCTGTAAGTGGATTAAGCCGGAAAGTGGATGGGTCAAGCTAAATTATGATGGGGCGGTTTTCTTGGACGATAATGCTATTGGCATAGGAGTTATAGCGAGAGATGATAATGGCTGCTGTGTGGGGTGGGAAACCAATAGGTTTTGTCACCAATCAGACCCCTTGGTGGCGGAAGCATTGGCAGCGTTGGCGGCGGTTCGCTTGGCTCGGGACTTCGGCTGGAAAAATGTCATTGTTGAAGGAGACTGCCTCAACTTAGTCAATAGCATTGTGGCGATGGGAGAAGATATCTCAGACATTGGGTTTATAATTGAGGATATCCGACTTCTTCGGTCGTGTTTTGAGGATCTTCGCTTTTCTTTCACTCGGCGTGGTGGAAATTCGGCAGCACATTTGTTAGCTCGTAATGCGGATTCGGCCTGTGTCGGATCCTCGGATGTTCCGTCCTTTGTGTTGGATATTGTTGCTAAGGATTCTTGTTAGTTCGCCTTGTGGCTGGTAGTCAAAAAAAAAAAAAAATTCTGCAATATTAATTCAAGTCAATTAATAAAAAAAATCTATTAATTAATCTTTTCCCGTTATTTGCACCGTTAATAACATGTATAAAACAAACAAACAAAAACACATAAAGAAATAAACTGAACGAGTCTTGTCCAAACCCGACCCAAATAGAATGGGTATTATTTTTACCTGATGTGCCCAAACCCATTAAATCTATGTTGGACCATGGGTTGGCCATAGTTCAAAACAAGTAATTATACTATTATTCATTTATTTGAGTATGGCCATAGTCATACAACATAGTCTGCCCACGCAGATATAAAAGATGTGTGGTCAAATGCCAGATTTGTTGTCAACGATTCTTCCCCCTTGGTTTGACGATCTTCAAGCACAAGCTCGCCGAAATGTCTACTTTGCTCAATCAATTCAACCACTATTTCCTTCAGTTGTGCTGCTCGATCTCCACCTAGAAACCTACTGACAAACCCTTCAGATTCGACGTCACCTTCCAACATACAAATTTCAGTTTCAAGTTCTTTAACCTCTTCCAACCAATTCTCAACTTCTCTCTTTCTTTTTTTACGACCGGATTGCTCCAAGTTCTTAATTTCATCCTCTACATCAATTGCTCTAGCGCTAAATGCTTTTAAATTTCTCTTAAGATATTGTAGAATTGAGTTGTAGTTAATATCCCTCATAGTGTTCCCCGCTGCAACTTCGAACAATTTCTCCTCTATCTTAGAGATGAAGGATTCAACAATCATCTTCAACATGAAAGCTGTATTTCATATGCAAAACAAGATGTCAAAAACTGAAGACAAAAACACATTTCCGTTATACAACTCACCGTTGCAAGTGAAAACTCACATAGATAGTATTATAAGCAGACTTCCACAGATTAATCAATGAATACGAAAGAGGTAATTTACACCTTTGAATTACAAAATTGAAAAAATATTATTTTAAATTAAAAAATTAAAAATTTTAATTAATTATGACTCGGTTCAGTATATATATATATATGTTTGTGTGTGTGTGTTAATGTATGAAAGTAGTTTATATGTTTAATTATTAAATTATAGAACAAAATAATATGATTGAAATTACATTTTGAATTTTATTTATTTATTTTTAAGGATCTAATCCATCCAAAAAAACAGGACAAACTAGACTGCATCTGTTCTAATAACGTCCTGAATAAAGCTAGGTAGGATCAGTCACCATACACATATCCAGAAAAGCTTCTAGCGATCAACGTACGTGATGGACGGCAAACTCAGGAATGTGCTAATAGGCCTCACGAATATCTGCAGATCAAGTTCCGGTGTGGGTGACAGATCATGGGTGTCAGGCTCTAATCTGCCTCGATCACCACTGTGTCGCAGTCCCCTTCCAATCCCGTCCACAGGTCTTACCCTGCGCGCGCACACGCAAAATTAGACCAGAATTCGAATAACTTTTCCGATGTATTTTCAAGAGGTTCAACTATATGAACATAGCAAAGGAAGAAATTTGAGTAAGACTCAAAATTATATAAGTTGCTCATCATTTTTCAATTTTTTAAAATTAAATACATAATATTGAAATTTAGACGATATAAAATAGATTCTATTAATAATATTTAATATTTGATAAGATAATAATTTGATTAAATACTAATATAATATTAAAAAAAATACTAAGATAAACAAACACAAATTATATCAATATTATATTTGAAATAATTCAAAGTCTACAAAAAGAAACTAAGATAGTATATTGAAGTAATACTAGTATATATTTAGTTAATTGATGAGAATCATACTATTTACATGAATATGAATGCATTAAGTTTAAGAATAAATTCTTACTCTTAAATTCTTTATATTGGCCGCCTATGTGCCTGTGGCATGTAAGTCTTTCATCTTTATCTTTTTCTTCCCCACATAAATATGCATAGTAGAATATAAGTAAAACTACATTATACAAATTTAATTAGAGATGTGGTGTTTAAACCCTTTGGAAAACAAATACTGTTATCGATAAATTCAGTTTTACACAATAAAGAATGCAAGTAAACAAAATCCATGTCTTCCCCCATCTTAAATTGGTCAGTTGCAAATCGTCGGACCAATTCCGGCAAGAGATTCAATTTTCGGTGAAAACAGGACTCAGAATGGCAAATTTTCAATTACAAACCGAAATCAGGAGACCACAAAAATTGTAAAAATGACATACTTAGGGACCAATTTTGCATTTTATCCCATTAAAACGACTGCGTACTAAAGTAGTTCGAGGATTTGATGAGGAAGTACCTTAAACTATGAAGATTTAGAAAAAGGGTAGAACATGTAAAATACGATACTGAAAGAAGAAGAGGGAGTAGTGGATGATTTCACCTGAAACGAAATGCTTTGCACCAAAGTAGCTGAGTGAGAGATCTGCAAATACCGACGGAGATGCGCAATTATGCAATACCTACTGGGAGGACAACTTTTGTGCTTTCTTCCTTTATGAGTCAATGGAGAGAAGTGATGACTGTGTGATAGGAATCATATGAAAATAGAGTAATCTCCTTGTAATTGTGTTATTTCCCCCACCTAACCCCACTGAAGACCTGTTAATGGGTAGGCAATTTACGGGAAATTCTTGTATCATCCCGTGTTGGCCGGTGCATACACCCGCCCAATAGCTTATTCAAAAGTTTTGTTTTCTTTGGTTTTTGTCCATTTTCTTTTTTTTTTTTTATCTTTTTGATACTTTTTCCCTTTAATCTTTCAAAATTTGTTAAATACGCCATTTGTTTCCTTTTTCTATATTTATTTATTTTTTAAGTTTGGAAAGTAGACATTCAAACAAGTAAGATAATAAACAAGTCATTAATGGGTTCACTCTTGAACAATTACTCGGGTTCAAATTCCATTTGAAGAGGTGTGTGATTAAAACTGAAAATAAATAAATAAATAAATAAACATTCCATAAAAATGTTACGGATAATTAATGAATAATCTATAATACCGCAACTCAGAAAATAGCTATATTAGATTCCTATTATCTGTTTTATTTTTTGTAAACTCAAAAATCTTGTAAAAGTATCATAATGTTCTTAATAAAATGAAGAAGGACACAGATATTTATTGTCTTCCACCCCCGTCTGATATTTTGTTATTGACAATAAACTCATCGGCCCTGACCCTGACTCTTTTCCGGCAATTCATTTTCGGTGATCCTTTTCCAGCAACTTATTTCTGGTGACATACAAGAAATATTAGCAATGACGATTTTCATATTGTTGTACCCATAAAAATTGTCTGTCGACTTTCTAAATGCTATTTAATAATTTCTCAATTTATTTTTCTTTAACTAGAAGAATCTTTCGATAACTAATAGAATGAATATTTACACTACAAACTTAACAGATTGTGATGTATTTTCAATGGAGACGTCAGAATTAAATAAAAAACTGCCTCACTCAATGGGGTGTCTTATCCTGCATGCGCACACGCACACGCACAAATGAAACCGGAATTTGAATAACTTTTCCGATGGATTGTCAAGAGGTTCAACTGTATGAACATAGAAAAGGAAGAAAGTTGAGCAGACTCAAAATTAAACTACAACTTGCTCATCATTTTTCAGTTTTTTAAAATTAAATACATAATATTCAAATTGAGATTTTATAAAATAGATTCTATTAATAATGTTTAATATTTGATAAGATAATAATTTGATTAAATACTAATATATTATTAAAAAAATTAATAAGATAAACAAACACAAATTATATCAATATTATATTTGAAATTCAAATTTTACAAACAGAAACTAAGATAGTATATCAAAGTAATACTCGAATATATTTAGTTAACTGATCGGAATCTTAATATTTACATGAGTATGAATGCAGTAAGTTTAAGAATAAATCACAGTAACTTTAAGAATAAATTCTTACTCACACGTTGGCCGCCTATGTGCTTGTGGCATGTAAGTCTTTTTCCTTTTTTCTTTTTTTCTTTTCCAGTTTCCACATATATATGTATTGAATACAAGCAGACGTGTTGTTTATGCTAAATTAATTAGAGATATCGTGTTCGAACCCATTAAAACGCTACTACCACTATTAATAAAGAGAATTTTGCACTAAAAAAGAATACAAGGAAACAAAATCCACGTATCCAAGTAAACAAATCTTCCCCCATTTTTAATTGGTCACGTGCACGTCAGCGGACCAATTATGGCAAGAGATTTATTTTAAGTGAAAACTGAACTCGAATTGCAAAATTTCAGAATTTAACTACAAATCGAAATCACGATAGAACAAAAATTGTCAAAATGACATACTTGGGGACCAACTCTGCATTTTATCTCAGTAAAATTACTGCATACTAAAGTAGTTTAAGATTTGATAAGGAAACTAAAGCTTTGAAGATTTACAGAAAGAAAAGTGTAGATATGTAACATACTATACTGAAAGAAGCAGAGGAAGCTTTGAAGATTTACCGGATCAAACACTTGTAATAGGAAATTGGCAATTGACTATCTTTCGGTTAAATCTAGTAATAATGAAAATTATATTCTAGTCATTGTAAGCTTTATTTAGTTCGAGGTACCTGAATTATATGATTATTATATTAAATTTTTAGTTAAAATTATAAAATTATTTCTAAAATTTATAAATATAAATAAATGATGCCTATTTATTATGAATTTATCAATATAACCTAGAATAACAAATCAATTAAAATGATAAGGGTATCTTCATAATAATATAATGAAACCTAATGGACATCACAGGCTACGGTATTCCAAAATTAAATATATTATATTGTAATTAGGTATAAATACAAGTGGAGTGAAATGTATCACATTATAATATAAGAACTAGTTAGTTTACCTCTTCGCATTGGTTTTGGGTCATGGGCATGTGAATTAATATTAGCATTTATATAACCAGCCCAGGTAAACGCTGACTGGGCTATTTCAGTAGTGGGCTAGCAGACTATTTTTATGGTGGGTGTTTACATAATTACATATACATTGGTGTACATAGCCCATGGAAATCAATTAGTTTTTTATTTTACAAGAAAATCAATTAGTTCGTCACCTTCAAATTCCGATTTACGCCGTAGTTGGAATAGCAGATGAATTTTCAAGAAGAAAGGGGCGTAAAGGATTTTTCAGTCAACCCAACGCAAATCTTGCTAGTTCTAATTCCCCAGACGCCGCCTCCGCCGCCGCCGGCGGAAACTGTTACCGGTAACTGGTAAGCGAGCTACTCAAACAATGTCAATTTTGTTGTGATGAAGATTTCTTTCTTCAAGATATTTACTTTAATCAATGTCGGGCTTTATTTTTCCCAGTATAGAAGAATAATTGTGGATGCATTCTCAGGCTGCCAAATTATGAATAGTGGATGTATTTAATTGAAATTTTGAGAATTAGAAAAAGTGGTTCTGTTTAATACTGGTTTGTTGATGCTGCTAGATGTCTTGTACTCTAGGTATATTAATTATTCACGTATACATATTTTCAGGATTTAACTTATTGAACTTAACCCGCCACAACAACTCTATTATCAATCCTCTAATTCCTCTTGTTCTACCGAAATGAGTATGGATAATTCTAAGTCATGCAACCCATCTCTGCCGGATAATGCTCTCGACCTACTGTTACCTGCGTCTAACTCTTCAAGTTTAAAAGAAGCTCTAGAACATCTCATTGAAACTGCCAAGACTTCTGAGGGCCGTTCCAACCTTGCTTTCAAACATATTCTCACCCAAGTCCTTAATTGCCGCGAATCTCCATCTCAACTTTCAGATCAAGACCTCTTTTTATCAATAAAGCTACTCAGAAACTTGTGTGCAGGAGAAATTCGAAATCAAAACCTATTGATTGAGCAAAATGGTGCCATGATTCTTTCAGACCTCATTAGTTCTATGGGATTGACGTCTGGTTCTGGTAATGAAATGCTCCGTATGGTGTTGCAAGTTTTAGCGAATGTTTCATTGGCTGGGGAACAACATCGCCTTGTTGTATGGCGCCAATTCTTTCCTCTGAAATTTTTGGATGTTGCTAGAGTTCGAAGCAAGGAAACATGTGATCCTTTGTGCATGGTCATCTATACATGTTCTGAAGGTAGCAGCCAGCGATTTGCAGAATTGGTTGCTGATTCAGGGCAGGATGTCTTGTTAGAAATTATACGGACTGTTGCAGCAGGTAAATACCTTGTCTATTTTAATATAGTTTATTTGCATCCGACCTTCCATTTAGTTATGTGTAATACTCGGACTCTTCCTCTCTTGGCTTTGAAAATTACACATACCCCTGTTTTGATCATCAAATATTATCAATATTGAAAAATTTATATATGTATGTGTATTTATAGAAACTTGGACAATCATCCATAAATGCAAGAAAAATTTGGAAGTTCGCTAAATTTTGAATTTTAAACATTACTTATCTGTAATAACGAATAGAACGGGTAATGTAGATGAAAATAAGTTATAAGGGAGGTATATGGGATTTCGAAACCAAGAGGAGATATTGGTGTACAGAGTTGCGTGGGAAGCTGCAATAGCTGCTTAATATAGAACTATAGTTTGTCTTTAGCTGGTGAACAGAGATACTAGTAAAGAGCAATATTTTTATATGTCTCATGAATTTCTGATTTGTTATTACAGCTGGTTTTAGGGAGGATTGGGTGAAATTGCTCCTCTCAAAAGTTTGCCTTGAAGAATCGCATGTTTGGTCAACTTTCTTGAAACTCCCTCCAATGGTAGGAGCTGAAAACCACAACGATAATGTAGTCTCACTTATTCATTTTGGATCTGAGCAAGCATTTTTGCTGAGAATTCTGTCAGAAATAGTAAATGAGC
>JBBMKE010000001.1:6755234-6767672 GCA_037834125.1 Lippia alba | reverse complement strand
AACCATGAGTTGTTGCATAGAGAGAAGAGCTTGGAATTCTAAAGGTGGAGTCTTGCTTGCATAAAGCAAAATGGTTTAGGAGGGTAAAAATTTTATGTTCCATCATCTCCCTATATTCCACTTTATCTGCCTTTTTCTGGGCTACTAATCCTAACTTTGCCTGCCTTCTGCTTCAATTCTACCACCCATGCCACATCCTCTTATCAGGGTTATCCATTTGTTCTGACAAGGAAATGTTTGATTTTCAATGAGATTTTCCAACCTTTTTTTCTTTTAGCAAATTATGCTGGTTCGACAATTACGTCTGATACAACTCAAATAGTCAAATTTTAGAGGCTGAAATTGATTTTTGTTTGTTATCTGACTATTTTCAATGAGATTTGAACTCATTATCGATATGTTTACATTTGGTAATGTTGTCATTTTAAGGGAAATGATTATAGAGGATTGGTCGCTTCATATGTGCTGAATGACTATTTTGGTTGTTGTGAAGGGTGTGATTATAAAGGTACAAAAACTAATTCTTTTTGTATATTGTGAGGAAAAACCCCTCGCCAAACACATTGGTCTTATATATGTATGTTTCTACGCATTTAAAAATATTTATACTATTTAAAAGGTAAAAATTATACGTATTCACTTATTTTATTTCGATTTAGTAGTTGTATATTACATGCAATGAGCAAGAACAAGTGAGAATAGTACATGTATATTTGGAGCAAAATAATAATATTTGAATTGAATAAAACTGGTTTTCCATTCAAAGCTTAAGAGTTAAGGCATAGGTTTTTGGTTAGGATGATGGTCTAAAGAACAAGGCAAGGAATAGGATTTTGGGGAACCAATGCAAAGATTCTTGGCTTCTCAAGAATGATGTAATTTTTTCCCTTTCCCAACTTAGCTTTTATTCAAACCTGTCAAAAGTCTTCTAAATCAGCCTTAATATTGCTTCTATGCCAGGCTTATGATTGGGGTGAATCTACCTTCTGGGGCCCCTTTTTCTGCTTTTTTACTTTAATCCCTCTAAACCTCAAGTACAAAATGAGCCATTAACTGAACTCATTTCCAAACAAAGCACCTATTCTTTAACACAACTTGAGTTCCCTCTCAGGCTCTCACCCCATATTTCTCTCTGCACAAAATGTGCTGCTTAACCTATAGAATCATCATTGTTGTAATCTGTTGCATTGGTGTTTTTTCGAATGTGTCCGGGTCAAGAAGCTTCCCGGTTCTGAAAACCGATCCTCTACAAGAGAAGAGTGGAGCACTGGAAGCTGCACCTTCTCCTGCAATGAGTTATGATCTCGATCAATCAGAAAAACGAACGGTTAAAGGAGGATCAGACCCTATTCACAACAGAAGCTGCACAAAATGCAGCAAATGATCCTCAATGATGACGGGACAAAGGGCGCACAAGTGCTGAAGAAATTTTTGCTGCTGCTTGAGTTTTTCAGTATAGGTTTGTTTTGGTTATGATTGTTTCATTTGTTATATGAATGCCTTTTGTTCAGAGTCTGCTCCGATATGCTGCTAGGAAGAGGGAGGTTCATCAATAGATATGTTATATTATAGATTCTGAGAATAGCTAAAACACTTTTGCTCTGTGATGTTTATTTTCAAATAGAAATATAGTTCTTTTATTTGCTTCTCTATTCTGATTTTGTTTATGTCCCATAACAAAATTACTGACAACAGAGTAATTACATCTACACCCCCTCGTGGGTAATGTTTATACATGAATCCATGTGGTTAGGGAAATTTGATATTACTCCAAAGTTCAAATGTGTGTGTAAATTTTCAAACTATGTGAGATTGTAGGGGGTTTATTTATAAATATATCAAATGTGAGTAGCCTAGACAAAATTTTAGAAATTAGAAAAGAACAAGAAAGAATGAATAGAACTTTGTAACATGTTACAGACTGCACTGATCCGGACAAGAACTTCCAAAAATGTTACAGCCCTTACACCATTTTCGATCTGCTGTACCTGTTCTTCCGGTGTATATTCAGCTTCGTGTGTATTTTCTTGTTAGAAACAGTCTTCCAAATCATATCAACAGCATCACCGTGCTGAGATGGAAACTGATACTCAAAATGCCCGCTAACCTCCTTCAATCTTTCCCACATTTTAGTCCATTTCTCTTCTCCAATGCCTCTGAGGAGATTCAGGAGGTACCCTTTTTTCACCGCATCAGACGCACGCACGAATATGCAGAACTCGGAATAATCAAGAACGTCTTCAAAGGGTAGTTCGATTTCATCACTAATAATCACAGGAACACAATGGCTGGCAATTGCATCAAAGAGACGGTTAGATGATGGTGTGTCTCCGGCAATATTAAGGCAAAATTTGGATGAAGACATTCCTTTGCCAGCCTGGCGTATCCCGTTTGACTGAATGCTCCCAAATGTGAAGTGTACATCCTTCTCATCTTTGAGAAGGTAGTATAGTTCTTGACGAATTGCTCCACCCTGAATATACAACACATTATTACATTAATGTTAAGAAAGATTATATAATTGGATCATATGTCACCCAATTTAGGTAAATAAAGGGATACTCAGTTACATACCCTGAGGTTTTACAAATTACAATAATGTCCATGTCAAAGAATTTACACATCTAGGAGGATCGATAAAGTTCAATGAAATCATATTGAATTAATGATGAATACCAAAATTTGCACTTAACAGTATTTGACTTTAAACTCATGACTGCAGTAAACATGTTGTAGCCCAAACCTCAAGGTAAGCAGGGGAAGTTTTTGTAATTTATTAAACCTTAGGGGAGTTGTATAATTAGGCCTGACCACAAGGCATGCTAGTGTAATTATCCCTAAAAAGTATCTAAATGGTATTATTTTTTGAGTTTTTCAATTGAACTATCAAGTTTCAATTATATTCAATATGTAGTAAATTTTAAGGAAAAAGCATAAGCAAAATCAATTTATAAACACTGTGCTTGAATACACACTTTTAATAATTTCACATTATTGAGCAAATTATGTCCGTTTTTTCACTATCTACACAAGCTTTCTATCAATAAATACAAATCCATACCCGAAGAGCCAATTGTATGACCCCATTCCTAATATATATTTATCCACAGTGTTCATAACCTTTGTTGGCCGATGGAACAGACAACAGAGTTATGAATTAAGTTGCTTTAAGAGGCTAATCCAAATCCTAAGTTTTTGAGCTTATTTATCATATCAGATCTGTTAAAACTCAGCGCAAGAATTAAGAAACTCGTCTTAAAACGATATCTCAACACTCAATGCACATGATTTAATTAAAAAAAGCAGTTTACAGCAAATGAACATAGAACTTACATCTTTCCTATAAATTGCTCCTTGGAAATAAGCCAAAGTCGGCCTTCGACGAAACGATGCAGAATCAGCGGCTGAAATAGTCCTAACCATATGTTTATACGGAGCAATTACATCCTTCTTGATATTAGCAATTTCAATTGGGTATCTCCCAAAATCTGCAAGCACAAACATGGCAGAACCCAACTTCTCCCTAGCAATCAACATGCTATTTGGATGGTGAGCTAAAATCAAATGGTCCCTACCCCCGTTTCTCTTCCACTCTTTACTTCCTCTCAAAAACCTCACCAATTGTTCCTGCAAAAGTCTATCTAATCCAACTTTCAACTTCCCCGTAGGCCTCGAATGCCGGTTATAACTCAAAGATGAGAAAAACGGCACAAAAATCACATCCGCTTCACTAGAATTATGCACTCTTATTGCACTACACGGCCTCTGTACATTTTCTGTGTTTGATGCAAGAAGATCAAGAGTAAGCCAATACTCTGCACTGTGCTGTAGGTTCAACCCACCGGGATAAGACGGTACTCCACTTCGGTCAATAATGTTAGGCCATGTTTGGCTACTGTTACTCCAACCCAATAACCGGAAATGAAATTCAGGAGGCAAATCATACATATATACCTTGAGAAGTGCCTGATCCTTGTCACATGATTTCCTCCTATGTATTTCAGGTTCGTTCAAAATCTTGTTTTGGTTGGAATCATGGGAAGCTTTGGGTATGTCGGGTTTCGATGGATTATCCACACTTATAAACTGAAGAACTGATTTGGGTATGAAGGAATTGTTACTCAAGTGTAGAAAAGAGAGTGTGGAGGAAATTAAAAGAAATATTGATAAGGCTATTAGACAAGAATGAAGCCTCGAGGGTATCATGTTCTTTTCTGAAACCGAAGACATTTTGAACATCAAGAACCAAATTATCTAGGGTTACAATCAGTCTCTATACAAGAAAAAGCATTCAATTTTCTTTCCCTTTTAGGAGCAGAGGCAGATGATATGGAGTTAAATGCCAAATCCCATTTTTTGTATGGTAACCTCATTAAATTCACATATAATACAGGTTTCAAATTCTGGAACCAGAAAATTCCAGGCAGATTTCAGCAATCTTCAAAGAAAATTTATTTCCCCCCTTTCTCACCAGCTTAATATGGAGACTTAACAAAAGAAGGAACGAATCTAGTAAAACAACCAACTTCATCAACGCAGAGCAGTGAAAACAAACCCAAAGTTCATAATTCTCCCTGATCAGCTTCAAGTCTTTGCAATAGAAATTGCAGAGTAAAGAATGCCCAGAAGCCCACCTGCAAATAAGAAAAACACTAAATTCTCAAAACAAATAATAATTGAAACACAAAATCCCAATATAATTATACACAAACAAGAGCAAAGCAAAACCAAGACATAACAAAAAATAAACTTGGGAAATAAAACAATTTCAACAACCCTCAACTTGTATACGGACATGCATAAAACACCGTCAAGATTCAATCTTTTCCACCTGGGCGATCAATATTCATCATATTTCCAGCACCCATAAAAGAAAATCACAGATACAGCTGAAAAGTGAGGGAGAAAACAAATAAACAAATACCCAATTTCAGCTGGATTGGAGTAGCCTCACGTGGTGGCACACCTTTTTTCCCCTGGTTCCAAGGTCCCCAGTCTCAGGCCTGTCTGCTGCCAAAAATGTTGGTAGATTTTGCGTATAACACGGTTTGATTATTATTAAGATTACAATTGTGTAGATACAGTTTACATGTGTATGTATTTCGTGTTGGCTGGGGACCTAAAGGGAGAGAGAGAGAGAGAGAAAGAGAGAGAGAAGGTTTAGAAGAGTTGTGAAGTCCAAATTCCAATGGTGCCATGCTTCTTGATGGAGGAATCACTTTCCCCCATGAACACTACAATTCAAAAGTCGAGCTTTTCAAAAAAGTCGGCTTTTTTAATTATTAATCTTTATGAAGGGGAAATTTTCGTCCTTATTTTACCATTAATATTTAATAGCATTTAGAGGTATCTTTTAAAATTTTTTTGTTTAATCCTCATAAATTTATATTATATAATACAATATAAATATTTGCATAATATCATATTTGTACTATGAAATTTATATCTAGGGAATTAAGTAAAAATATGATGTTTAGTTGGGAAGTCAAATAAAAATATGATACCTAACTGGGAATTACCAGGAAAAAATAATAATAGTACTTGTGGAATTAAGTATGATTTATAATTATTTTTTTGGCAATATTTTAGGTTTAGTTGTATAAATTTATAAAAGCTGGATTATCTTTCTTTTTTTGACAATTATTTCCGACGAATAAGGTAGTAATAGTTAGCTAGTAAAATTAAGGTTGTCAATAGAGTTAGTTCAAGCGGTTAATGGATTTACTAATTGAATTTGTCCAAGTGGTTAACGTATTCATTTTTAAGGGGCGATGTCTCGTATTCGAATTTTGTTTAGGTGTGCGTGTATTAAAAAAAATTAATAGTTTCATTCTCCTAATAATGTTTAGGATTTCAATTTCTTGCTTGCGCTAAAAAGAAAAAGAAAAACGAGTAAAATTAAGTCTAAGAAAATAATTTATTGGCTAGCTACGAACTACGAAATAAGATGTACTTACTAAACAAAGATACGGATTGCATTATTATAAAATAAATAAATAAAAAAATTTGGGTAACAATTGCATCTATACTATTATATTAAGTGAGAAGGTCAAATTTGATTTCTTGGACTCTTCATTTATTTTTATTTAATTTTAAAAAAGAAACTCATCCATGTACCACACTAACCATCCTTAACTTATTTTTTTACTCTTCATTTCTTTTTAATTTTATTTTAACTTAAAAGAAAATTTTAAAAAGTTCAACCCACATACAACACTAACTAATCTCAAATACGTATTTTATGAGTTTTTTGCTTAAAAATTTATACTGCACCTATAAAATTTTATAGTTGCGCAGAATTACTAGTTATTAATTATTGATTTATGATGGTAGATCTGCAAATTAACAATATTGGGCCCTTTGTAGCTTCTGCCCAATAGCTACCATTAATTTAGTCAAAACCCAAATATATTAATTCTCAATGAGCCCATTACTGATTAAACCTAAATCATGATTCATATTTCATATTAAATGAAGGCCCGATTATTGGTCCAATTGAAATAGCCCACAGTTTTATAATCTTTTTCTGAGATTTAGTACACTGATGTGAAACGAAATAATAATTATTATTTAATTTTATTAAAATTAAATTATTTATATTAATATATTATTTATAATTATTAAATTATAATAAATATTAGTGACAATGCTATAAAAAAATCATATTAAAATATAAATTATAAAATGTGAGAAGAAAAAAGATAAAAGAATATAAAAAAATTAAATTGAAGTGAGCTGTTTTGGGTGTAAATTAATTGACACATTGTAGAAATGGTGAAAATAAATAAATAAGTAAATAAGACAAAGAGTCCAAGACTAGTTATTATAATATCTCACATAATATAATAATATAGTTATTACCATACATATATTTGTCATACTATTTAGAATGACCAATTGACTTTACATAGGTGCCATACTAGCTAGTTAAACTTATGATTTCAAAATATTAATAATTTTCTTAAAGTACATTTTCATATTTTCTTCACTCTTTAATTCTCTTCAATATTTTTTCCCACAAGCTCTTTCAATTATATCATACAATATTTTCATTTTTATAATAAAAAAATATGAGGTCTAATACTATATATATATTACTAATATACATTATATATTAAACATTTCTGAAAATACGAGTACTTTTTGTACATTTAGTGATCTTTAATTTCTAATATTTTCTTATATAGAATAATTAATTAATAAAACATCATAAAATATTAAATTTGAATCTTTGACAGATTGTACAGTTTTTTATATCTAATATTTCAACCATTTAAGTTATAAATATTTATAATTGAATATGATTCTCATGTTATAAAAACCTGTTACGAATTTTTGTCGCCATCTATATTATTATATTAAATGAAAGAGGCAAATAGAAAATGTTTAAATCTTTTTGATGTCCTATTATCTTATTATATTTTAATTTATTTGATTAGAAAAAATTTCACTCCGTTTAGAATTCTAACCAATTTCAAACACACATACTTGATCTATAATTTACTAAGAAAATAGACAATTTTCGTAGAACCTCATTTAGACTTTAGTTATTTGAAGCTTGATAGGCCAAAAAAGCTTGCATTCTAAGTAAAGACTTTGTGGCGTAAGATCACACATTTAGTCAATTCATGTATTTAATTTGACATGCTTATTATTAAATTTCAATAATAACTTAATTAGAAATTGAACTATATTTACATGTAATGTTGTAATTTTATTTAACACCTAAATTCCCCTAGTATATCAATTTCAAGATGTGTGCTTGTTTTATGCAAAATATTGGTAAATATTAACTATGAAATTTATTTTAAAAACGAAGATTTATGAATGGGATGTGTGTGTGAGTGATATAAATCTACCTAATAACATTCAAATTGATTAGTTAATATTTAACTTTATGACAACAAACTTGTTAGGACATTATGGTCATCGTATATAATAAATCAAAGAAAAGTCAAGGAGGCCATCTTTAGAAAAATCAAAAACTTTTCTAACAGAAATAGTATTGAAATCCCAATCAATTTTATAAATGGAATAAAACTTCAATCCTTTATTTACTTTTGAGCTCTTGTTTTATAATTCAGAAATAATAAATGCAATTCTTCAAGATTAATATTACTCTAATTTAATGAAGTTATAATTCTTACTGTAGACTTTCGGATTAAATAACAATCGTATTCAAAGACATACACGGCATTAATGATTACTTGCCTTCTGAAATCTGAAGTGTAATTAAAATCCTAATCTTTCTGGAATGGACTATACTATTTGATATTTCTGAAGAATGCTCTCTCAGACGTGCACCACCTCATTCTCCACCTCCCTCCGGTGGAAATTCCGGTGGCAACCACAGGCGGCGCAGATGAGCGCGGCCTCCCCTTCGTCGCCCCCTCCGGCAGCTGCTATGAACTCCCGGCAACCATCCACCGCGTATCCTCCCATACTAGCCGCATGATTCTTCTGACATTCTGCGTATCTCACCCGTACAACAACCTGCGTGCTTGAACTTCTCTGACATCCTTCTAACTTTTTCATCACTGCTGTTCTTCTCTTCATCATTCTTGCACAATCTTTTTCAAACCCTAATTAACAATATTGCCTATATATCTCAATCTGATTCCTAACAATGATACAGCTGTAATAATGGGGTTTGTTGGAGTTTGCAAGAATGAAAAGGGAGGAGGGATATATTCAAGATGTGAAGCCAATATAAATGGCAGTACTAATAATGAGATGAAAGGACATTAACCTAAACGTAGAAAAACTGGTGTATTTATATTGTGAGGTTTCTTGTCTTCCCAACTTTGAATGGGAATTTAAAACTTTTATTTTTATATGGTAATTTGAGATTCATATTATAGTCTTTGCCTTCATTGGGACAAGACTCCAACCCCCACAGAGTAGTGACACGTTCATTCATTTCCATCTTTTCTCGTCAACGCGGAATTCTATTTTCTTTTCTAGCCCCTTCCTTTCATCAAAAATTTCAAGTTGAAAATAGAAATTATGGTCGATCTCATGTGAGTTTCTTTTCCCTTTCTTTCTGTTAAACTCTAAATTTTTTCCTGCTAATAATTAATAATTTTATTTTTAGGGATTCAAACTCGAACTGAGATTGAACATTCATGAACATATGAATAAACAATTCCCTTTTATGAAAATAAACCTATGTAAATATAGATGCCGTGTAACTAACTCATTTTGCAATTAATTTATGATTTAAAGGAGTAGTCAATTACAATTAAATGATTTCTCTGACTTAACACGACTATTCTGATTTTATCACTAGCTTGAACTGAAATTAAGTCCACTAATACCAAATCTTAAATTTAAAGTATTGTCTAGTGGAAACTACATGTGATTAATTTATCACTAGTTTGAACTGAAAATAAGACCACGAATAGAAATTCTAAACCTAAAGTATTGTCTAACCAAAACTACAATTAGGATTTCATAACTAGCTTGAACTGAAAATAAGTCCACTACTAGAAAATCTAAATTGAAGTATCACTTGACAAAAACTACAATTCTAATTTTATCACTAGCTTGAATTGAACTTAAATCCACTAATACGGAATCTTAAATTTAAAGTATCACTTGACAAAAACTACAATTCTAATTTTATCACTAGCTTGAATTGAACTTAAGTCCACCAATATGGAATCTTATATAAATTAAAAATATCCTCCAATGAAACTTATAATTTTTTGCTAATTAATTTATCACTATCTTGAATTGAAATCAATTCCACTAATTATAGAAAATCTAAACCTATGATGCATGGACACGGACAAGGAGACACGGATTTTTTTTTCAATTTCCCACGTGAAAAGTGTCGGACACGGTGTCCGACACGCGTGTCCGATAGGACACAACACAACAAAATGATATTTTTAGAAGTGTCGGTACATTAGAGATCTAAACCTAAAGTATTGTCTAACGAAACCTATAATTCCAATTTCATCACTAGCTTGAACTGAACTTAAGTCTACTGCTACGAAATCTTAAATTTAAAGCATCCTCTAATGAAAACTACATACCTACCTTACCAGTTCAATTTTCCGAACATCATCCTTTATTTCTTTCTTTCTTTTCATGAAGGGCTCAAATATTGGCCATTGATGAATTATCCACAGTGGTAATCTTGGAGAATTGACTTGGAGAAAATGATTGGAAAATGGTGTTCCAACTGCCTTAAAGGTGAAAGGATTGGGCAGCAGCGCTATGACACTATCTATCTATCTCCAATTGAATTAGGCCGCCACCCAAATGTTTGATTGGAAATATCTACTTTTGCTGTGGCTAAAAATAATTGATTTAGCTCTAAAGTTTTGTGGGTCCTTAATTATATTAATGTGTATATATAAAATAAAAGTAACATGCCCCCATCAAATCGTGTCTTCTAACTTTGTCTAATTTTGCTTGCATCCAATTCCTAACTCCAATCACAATTGGGTTGATTTATGGTACTACGGTTCCAATTAACATTGGCCACGATAGTTTATTTGATATGATACAATTTGTAAGATATTGTTTTCTTTAAAATTGTAAGTCAACTTTATTATTTATTTCAGCCAAATCAAAATATTAATACGAGAAAAAAATATCATATTTGTTCTCGATATTTTTGCTCACATCCAATTTTAGTTCTAACTTTGATATATACTTCGTAAATTTCGTTGATTTTCAAAAGTTTTTACGTGAATTTGGATATGTCTGTCAATAAACTATTGATACTCTTTTAAAAAATCTAAAACAAAATGAAAATTTTCCTTCTATTGGTTTTGGGAGAAAATGTGTAGAAGTGTGGACTAGCAAAATCAGCTTGCCCAATCTTTTTCGCAACTCATCTATTCCGACTGATCCACCGGGAAATATTTTGATCATGTTATGTTGTGGATGGAGTCTTTGCAAATTTGGGACATTATGGTAAACTATTAATTTCAGCAAGAATGATATTTTTCCTAATATATAAAACTTTCTTTCTATCTATGTACCACACTTTTTATTTTGAAACTAACAATAATCACTGAAAATCTCCATAATCCAACACCACTTTTGCATTGCAGTGATCGCTAGCTCAATCAAAGCAACAGAACACAAACTAAGAACTACCAAATTAAAATCCATTATCGAAATCAATACAACATACATACACATGAATAAGAAGATAAATATAGATATATAGAAACCTTGATTGGTGGCGCGTCCGCAAAAGATTCATATGAAGCTGGATGTTGGTCGTGACTCGTACTGGAAAACAGTTGTGAAACGTCACTAATGATTCATATTCATGTATGATAAAACAATGTGGATTGATTGCATCTGAATTGAATGCCACTTAAGGGCATTATATGTTTGACCCAATAACACTATTTGCTAGGGCCAATAGATTCAGTAAAACCAGGAATATTTTCATCACAAACTTTGTACAAAATTGACAACTCCATTATAAATAGATTATGATTATTATTGCTACGATTGTACGTGGAACACATATGTAATTTTCTCTTTAATAAGTGTGTACAATTCTTTTTAAGAATTTACGATGGTTTCTCAATGTTTTTTAATAAGATTTGAATTTATGATATATTTTGTTTACAGTGCAGATATTTATTAGCAAATTATCTATTTGTCCGATAAGTGTGTAAACCAAGTTGATTTTTGTTTAAACTTTTAAGGTATTTTTTTATTTCAATTTAGCATTAGGGATTGCATTTTGATAAATATATCCCTTCATGTCTAAGTTTGTTCCATACTTTCATATACCAACATTTCAACCGGTTTTGAAGACGGTTGAAATATTTAGTTTGAAGATATTGTTACTAAAATATCTGTTCATCTCTTTAAAGATGTTATTAGTTGAAAATTTCATCACCTTGATATAAATACTTGTAAAAACTCAAATTTGATGTGAGCAAAGTTCTTGTTGCTTTAAAGGGAGAGGTATAATGAGTTTAGTGCTGAAATTCTTTCACGTGTATTGATAGACGACTGTTGCAAGTAAAATAAAAAATTGAAGACATAAATGAAAGTCTAAAACAATTAAAAATCCAATACCTTTATATTATATGTGCATATTATGTATAACTAAATTAAAACCAGTCAAATTGATCCTAATCTAATATTTTAATTTAACTTCAATATATAAGGTAAAAAAAATTAATTAAAACCATGTTCTATGTACATCAAAACATGAATTTCAAATCTAGTTAATAAGAACCGCCGCCCTATTAATAAATGCATTATATTGAGTGACAGGACGGGAGACGTGAATGAATGGAGCGTAACGAAAGGATTCCATATTTATGTTTCTCACCAACCGCACCCAATCTTCTCTACCACGTTCAAACCTAAGACGCAGACGATAACATTCAATCTTTTTCTTGTTAATTCTATATTGGTGTTTAATACGTAATTATCGAATCTTGACCAAAT
>JBBMKE010000001.1:6665199-6678005 GCA_037834125.1 Lippia alba | reverse complement strand
GGCATTCTTAGTAAGTAAACAATTACATGGCAAAGTAGAAAGGAGAGGTGGGAGTCCTAAAAGGCGGGGATGGGGTTTGATTGATTGAGGCTTGAGGGAAGAAGTGGGATGAGAAATTATTAGCGACTGTTACTGTATATGTAGGAAGTTGGCGTAGGTGTTGATAATTGATGCGACTCCAAATAATTGAGAGAGTGGAAAAGAATACAGTTGTGTAGTTTGAGAAGGCTGTTCCCACTCAGCCCCAGATTCCAACTGTCCCCCTTTTCAACTCCCAAACCAACATCTTCCATTTATACCACCCACCATATATGTTTTGCGCGTCCAATTTTTGATTATTTGATTGGTTATTTTCTCGATTCTTTTTGTGTTCATATAAATTTTGCAAATTCTAATGTTGCATTGAATTGAATAGTTATTTTACACAATGATAAATTTGGATAGGATCTTTAAGATTCAAGTTCAACATTAAATTAATTTTGAGAATTTTAATTTGAAAATTAAACAGAACGAGACTTAAGTATTTTTTTCTATACGATCTTAATTCCATGTTAATGGTGTTTTGACCTAATGTTTCATTCAGTTAGGAGGTGTTTAATTGTTCATGCAGATGAACCTTGTCTCTCTACTTCAAATTTGATTTAAAAAAAAAAGTAATATTTTGCAGTTGTTGAGGATCTCATAATTAAGTTAAAATTCATATTGATCATCTCTACTAGAAATTTTATTGGATTGACAAATAAATAGGATACTAAAAGTAGTAAGTGAATTTAATTAACCCATGTTCACAAATATATATCCCGAAAAATCGACTCAAATTAATAATATGAAATTTTAATGTTTTAGTACAATCTCAACCGCGAACAATAAAACCTTTCAATTCTTTTCTTCTCTTCCATTTGAGGGAGTACTCTCATTTCTTTTTTTGAAAACATCCC
This sequence comes from Lippia alba, assembly GCA_037834125.1. NCBI lineage: Eukaryota > Viridiplantae > Streptophyta > Magnoliopsida > Lamiales > Verbenaceae > Lippia > Lippia alba. The sequence goes on along the minus strand of JBBMKE010000001.1, from coordinate 6,677,067 downwards.
TTCAAATAGAGTAATATGCATCTCATCCGAAATGGCAATACGGCACACTATTAAACTTCCACAATTACTTTAACTAATGCGGTATAGTAGTGAAAAAACGGTCACAAATACTGTCTCTTTTGATTCTCATTCGATATATATCGTGCCTGTAAGACGGGACACGATGATTAGGGCTTTAAAATTGTGTTTTATCTTATATTTCAATCACATATATGGGTTACGTGTATAAATAGGCGGTTCACATTAGAAGACATATATTTTAATTTTTTTCTATGTCATAATTATTTTTTGCTCTTCATCTAGGCCACCTATTTATATACGTCTATGAGTAAAATAGCAAATGAAACACAACTTTTAAATAGGAAATCCAAAGCCGATGATTAGTCGTAATCTCATTTCGTTATAAGAAAACGAGAGCTGTTATTTGCACTCCTAATTAGTAATTAAATTGTTAAACACACATCAAAATTTTGATTAAGTGATCAAAACAATCTTTTTTTTCTTGGTAACTTATCTTATTTAATAAACGTAAATAAAACAAGAATAAGTTCGTGTGGAGGTTAAAAAACCGAGAAGAATATCAAGAAACAAAGAGAAATTATATTTTTATCATATAACAATAAGTTTCAAGTGCATATATATATATATATATTGGTTCTATAGTTTATTTTTATGAATTGAGTCAGATCGAACTACTAAAGTTACAAAATTTTCCTATCAAATAATAGTTACATTTATAGATACTCAAATTTGAAATCTTTGATTAAATTAAGATAACGTCGAATTGTTAAGTTACTTAACTTGACAGAAAAAGTTTATGTGTATGCTATGGTAAAAATCTAAAAAAAATTACATATCAAACTTTGATGACAAATAATTTAACGTCAACTCAGAAAGGGACATATGTACGTATGTAGCAATGAACTGTGAAAAACTTGCAAACAAAAACATGAGATGTTTGAGCTGTCAACTTCACCGGCAGAGGAGCAAAGGCTGTGGTCTCAAAAGAAGCAGCATTGCCAACAGGTCCACAAAGGCCATCACATGGGAACATCAGCAAACTATACTCTAAACTTTGATATATATTAACTGGAAATTAAATATGAAATATCATCATATATATACATATATGCATGCAATCATCTTAATTGGTTAGTTGGATTATTAATGAATGGACATACAACTTATCATATGTTTAGCCCTTGCAGAAACTTAGGGCACATCATTTATGTTGCAATAGTGATCTCCCTGTCCAACTCCATCCCATTTGTCATTGTTCGGATCGTTTTTGGATGATTACGCCGGCGTATCTTAACATACTAAACTCCGACATCTGACGTCGTCCGGAGGTTTGTATTTTCGATGTATATCTGTATCGATCGGAATTTTGATGATATCATTTCTAATGTTTGATTAATGAATACCCTATTTGTGTTTGATATTTACCAATCAATTCTTGATGTTATATTTATGACTATAATGGCAGCGTTAGGCTGCTGGGTTTAAATTGTAATTATCCATATTCATATATACAACAGGCAAACGTTAATTTGTTTACCAGGTAGGACACTCTTACTATCAATTCCTCCAGCTACAAGGAAAAGAAGAACATAAAATAAAATTGATGGCGATATGATGAAAAGTATCCCTAGATATTGATGCATTGTAAATTAAATTTAACAGAAAGCATGTGATGCAAATAAGTCCATTAATATTATGCTTTATATATTGTCTGGTGTCCCATTTCTAGTACATTACAGAAAAAATTACATTTTCTATATGCTTTGAAAATCGACAAATATACAAAGTCGTCACTCGAATTCCCGGCACAAGCATTAATTCATATCCCCTGCATATATCGAGTAATTCTAATTCAAACCCAATTCAATTTGATATTAATAGAATAAAATCATAAATGTTTAACATTTGTCGTATGGTCGGTTTGGTGTGATCAATCCAAATTTGGAATAAACATTTTCTTATATGCCATTATAATAAGTAGCCAAAATTGCATGTCAGATTGATATTTGCACAAGGGTATCACGAAGAACGTTAATTTATTTTTAACTCCCTCAATGAGGCACGTGAGCTTTATTTAATCCACAGCAATGTTAGATGTGTGGAAACTATATATATATGGTGCTGTCATAGTATTATTGCATGTTAGTTACTTAGTTTCACTAGGATGGAATTAATTAACTACACTGATAATGCTTCTATGAATGAAGCACATGTTCCAGGCACATCGGCTTTCAGGGAATTAATTCATTTATTTGAATTTTAGTAGCTGGAATTTCGGTGGTAGATTAATTAAGGATCACTAGCATAAACTATGATCCAGGAGTCCACGTATAGGGACATAATAATATGAGGCCACGATATAATATGAATCTAATGGATGATATTTAATAGGATATTATATATATATATATATATATATGTGTGTGTGTGTCTGACTCGATATGAAGCGATAAAAATAAATTTATAAAAGTGACTTGAATAAGAAGATATAAATAATATAACCACGAGCCAACAGAGGTTGATCCAAATAGTTGAAGGATTGTTTCTCGAAGGTAAGGTTCTAGGTTCGAATATAACCGCCAATGATTTTTAGGACCTTATGAATTAAACATTTTTTGGACATTTTTTACCTGATAGTTTAGAAAGGTCACAATAAAAAGAAATATATTTCGAACCATGACATATAACTACAACCAAACTAACAATAACTATTACCGTGGCACACTTAATGCCTGCATAAATTACTTAAGAGCATTACATTATTTAATTGCCTGTTGAAACTAAAATTTTGATATCAATTATACATATATATATATACTTAATTTTGAATAACCAACCAAATTACTTAATTAAACTATGATATTATTATGCTACTAAAAAAAGAAATAAAAAATAAAAAATGTGGCATGAAGCGACAATATAAAGATGGGGATTATAATTTATTTATTTTTTAAAAAAAGGAAATTGAGCTGGGGTGAACAGGTAGAAGTGACGTGTGACAATAATAGAGAGAAAATGGCCAACAGGGGTTGGTCAAGCGGTTGAGGGTTCTTTCCTGAAGGCAAAGACCCAGGTTCGAATCCCCGCAACCACTTGGGGTGTGTGCGTAAAAAAAAATAATAATAATAATAGAGAGAAAATGATGAAGAAGAAAATAAGGGTAAGAAACTAAAGTAAGTAAGTAACACGTTTGTTGAATATATGCAAATAAAAAAATATAAATAAAACTGAAAAATATAATTAGAATTAATCAGCAATGATTGTGAAACACCCAAACCTCAAATAATCGATGCAACTAAATCTATATAAATCGGTAATAATTTCTAGCTAATTCTTTTTTCGTATTTAGATTATAAAAATATAATATGATTTTTCACTAGAATTTACCTTTAATTTACCAATATTATAACTATATATCCTTTTTTTATTTAATTTCATTTTTTGTATTCTTAATTCTGAACATATATGTTGGAATTTGGAAATATAAAATGGGTCACCCATGAGACTAACCCGAAACTCATATTAAATGAATGAGTTGTTGGTGGTAGAGTTTGAATTTGAATGGGAGCTTCCGCGAAATAAATAGAGAGTAGTCTCTCCATGCAAGAGAAAACAGTCAATCCATCAATGTGAAAATCTAGATCACGTAATACAGAAATTTTTGTGAGAGAATAGTGTGAAATTCTCTATTTACCGTATTCAAATACCAAAACACTTAAATCGTGGAATTAAGTCTGCTTGTCCGAAGTAAATTTGGACTGCTTGTATACGTGATCGAATAATTTAAGCAAAAAAATTGTGAACCATCTCAAACGATCAATAGAATTAAGGTATGTTTGATGATTTATTTATTCGGCTTAGTAAGTTTAAATTTTCAATATATGATAATTATACAACAACATCCTTATTAATCTCTACACATCCTAATTGTTTGATTGGAAATATATGAGGAGGTCTTAGTAAAATTCCACAGCCCAGCCCTCGAGTCGATTCCAAAAAAAGAAAAAATTCAATCTTTATGCCCACCCAAATGAAAAAACAAAGATTAGAGAGAGGAAGAAGATAAAAGAATATAAAATGAAGAATTTGGTCGGGGGTTGGGATATAGGTGGCTGGGCTATGGGGTACGGCGGCCGGAAGTGTTGGGTTGGTGGAGGCCGAGGTGGGGCTGCATCTGCTCATGGTGCTGCCCGCCCGGGTATACGTTCCCGTATAAGACGACCTAATTACAGATCTTGTTATTTGAATAAAATTTACTAAATCATGTATGATATATAAATAAACTTTCATAATTGTTTTTAATCAATTTCTCAAAAATATTAATGCCCTAATTCGATTGTTTTTCTAACATGTGTTCTTTACAAATCAATAAAATGGAGAACGATAATGTCTTTTTGGCAACTTTTTCCCGATTGATGTGATAGAAATTAGCAAACGTCCTCAAATTGGAAAAACAAGAAATGCAATGTGCATTTATTTGGTATGAAAATCAAAACTAATAATCAAGAGAACGTGATTGACCGAAAGAGATTTGTCTATGTTTAATTAATTATCTTGGGAGTTTGTACTATTTTAGGTATATGAGATAATTTTAAATCTTTTGTTCAATTGTTCCTTAGTATATACGAGCACTTTTAAAAATATCATTCTATCGTGTCGTGTTGTGTCGTATCGGACACCGTGTTCAACACTCCTCGCGTTAAAAATTTTAAAAGAAAAATTGTGTTGTCATATTCGTGTCATATTTTGTCGTGATTGTATATATCGTTGTATTGTACTCATATTTGTGCATCATAAATTGTTTCAACCTTTGAGGTGTTTACAATTTAACAGTAAACTTATTACTATAGTCGACTGTGAATGTTTTAATTTAAAAAAAAAAGAAAAAGAAACCAAAATAGATCAAGTTTTGAGCCAAAAATGCAATTAATCCTAAATGGGAATGATTAAGTTCAGATTAATTAGGTGTCATGAATTTGTACCCACAAAATTATATATTTGGTGCATGGCACATTAAGGTCCCTTCAAATTATTAAATTATGCAAATTGCTTACCCGGCCCGTTCTCATAAATACTTATAATGAGATACTTTATATTAAAACTTAATTATATTACACATTATCCAACTTGATTTATATAGGATCGATTCTTATTTTTGCATGCATGTAATTTGATAATTAAACATATCAGCACCAAGATGATCATATCCTCTAATGCACCGATACTTCTAAAAATATCATTTTGCCGTGTCGTATCGTATCGGACACACGTGTCAGACACCGTGTCCGACACTCCTCACGTGAAAAATTTAAAAAAAAATATGTGCCACCGTATCCGTGGTGTCGTGTCCGTATCGAAACTAGAGTCCCTGTTTAAATAAATATATAGAATTTGTAAATTTAGAAAATAAAATTGCATGTCCACACTCCACAATAATTGAAAAATATATATAGAAACAGGCCATGGTGACAGTGTTGCAGCCATACCTACGCCTATACATATTTCTTATCTTAAATCACCCAAAAAGATGCGTCCAATTAAAATATTAAGGATGATCCAAGCCGAAGTTGCCATTTAAGATTTCCCCACGATGGGCTATGATGTATATGTATATAATGTATGTTTAATTTCAACATATATTTTAAGACGCTCAAATATAATATATTCATACATATATATGTTACGTGCGGGCAGATTTTGGAACCCATAATCGAGCTGAGACAGTAACAGATCTGTTCAGCCACTATTTTAGTGGGTTTTGATTTTTGAATTGCTTTTTCGAAATATCAAGAAATTATGTTTTATAAAATAGTGAGTAATATTTTTTGACAAACAAATTAGGGACGGATTGGTTCTTGTAGTAGAATTTCCGGTATATAGGTTACTTTAAGTTCGTCCCTTAAATTTATAGATAAGTATTGGTTCAAATAGTTAATGAATTTATTTTTCAAAATAATAATTCGAGTTCAAATCTTCGTTAGAGGAAATGGTGAATGAGTTCTTTCTTCGGAAAATAATCTAAGTTTAAATTCTTCTAATAACCACTTGGGAGTGTTTGTTAAAAGAAAAATCAAAAAATCTGTGCCTTGGATTTTGATACTATTTTTCTAATGATTTTGGAACAATCTGCATTTTACATTCATGATATAAGTCAAATTTGCATAATTTGATGTCCTCTTAACATGAAATCATCCTTAACAAAAAGACTATGTGACATAAAAGGTTGACATCCTACTAATCAAAAAATAAAAGGAAAAAATTGTGCGGACATAAACTGACATTGGTAATAAATATTTCTCCTCTCCAATTATTTTAAAAAAATAATCATTTCGGATAAAATATTTTAATTACAGCAGTACTCGTAACGCTCGAAATGATAACTTTATGCAAATGCAATTAAGTTGTATCCTCTTTTCTCCAACAAAGTTGTGTGCTCTTTCTTTTTGTTTATTTTAAAAGTATGGCCAACGTAGAAAGATTGTAAGCACTAAACATTATATTCCACTGTTCAAAAAATACATTTTCTAGTTTAACACATTATCCCTATAATGCTTTCAAATGAGAATTCTCGAAAATTTATTTAACCATTAGAAATTCATTCTCAAAATATAAAGGCATGACTTAGGCTACTTTTCATACAATTCCCAAAATGTTATACTCTGAATATATTTCAGTTAAATAACTAGTTAATTAAGAATGTACGACATTTGTTATTAATTTGATTTTTGTAGAAACTTGAAACAACAATTAATCAAATTATGAGGATAACACGTATTATCATATATGATCAGTTGGTTTCGTCGTATTGAATCTAAATTAGAATTTTTCGTACATTTTTTTAAGAGGCTGCTTCGGCTGAGAAACATGAATACACACTAAATTAAGACACGGAACAGCTAGGTAGGTCTTAATTAGAAAGAAGAATTAAAGAACTTATAGTTTATGATCGAAAACATTGATTGATTAAGATGATTTAAGGGGTAATTAATTAAGAAAAGTTGGAAGGGAAAAGCAAAGGGCAAATTGGTTTGCAGGAATCCCGAAGTAGGCTCAAAGGTGCAGAACAAAGGCAAAAGGAAATGATTACACATGAATTCATCTTTCATTAAATCCTTTTTCTTTTCCTCAATATTTTTTGACTTGAAATTTGGTCCCACATCGGCCACCATTGTCTTTATGGATTGAATGATATAAAGAGCACCTCACGTGGAGTCTGAACCAAAGACTCTGTCCAACCACAATAAAAAGAAATACTCTTTATTATACTATACCTGCCTACCTCACATAAATACATCATATATACCAAAATAATAAAAAAAATAAAAATATTGAAGAATAATCATGAAAAATCCCATTAATTCTCCTTTCTTTCTGGCGTATTTCAACAAAGGGATTTTTGTCAAAAAGATGTTATAAGAAAAAGAGCCCAATAAAAGCACATATTTCCCTTTTTCTCCCTTTGCTCCAATTTTCTTTATTTTTATTTTATTTTCCTTTTTCTTTATTTGCTTTTTAAAGCTCACCCCATATAATTCCCACTCATTATCTTTGTTGCTTAAAGCTTGTCGTCCTCTCTTATCTTCACTCTCTCTCTTCCATTGTTGAAGCTGAAAACACATCGATTGTGAAAGGTGTTACAAAGCCACCATTCCAAGAAAAGAGAAGCAAGACTCGCAATTACCATTACCATTCTTTTCTTCCCTTTATCAAACACACAAATATTTGATAAAGGAGAAGGGAAAGCAACGATCTTTAGGGTTTTTAACATTTTCATCAATTTCTTTGGTGTTATATTACATCTCTAATGTGATCATGGAAGGAGGTGATGATCATCTCCACCTCCACCACCACCACCACGGCCACCACCGCCCTAACTTCCCATTCCAATTGCTCGAAAAGAAAGAAGACGAATCGACCAGCTCCGCTTACCCGTCCCTCGCCATCTCCGCCGACGCCGCCTCTAATAACCCTAGCACCACCACCACCCCTCGATCGACCACCTCCACCACCTCCTCCGCCCTCCAAATCGCCGCCACCACCTCCGCGGTTGCCGAGACCTCCAAGAAACCACCCCCCAAACGGACAACAACCAAAGACCGCCACACGAAAGTCGACGGACGCGGGCGGCGCATCCGCATGCCGGCGCTCTGCGCCGCTAGGGTTTTCCAGCTCACCCGCGAACTCGGCCACAAGTCCGACGGAGAAACCATCGAGTGGCTCCTCCAGCAGGCGGAGCCTTCCGTCATCGCCGCCACCGGCACCGGCACGATCCCGGCGAACTTCACGTCGCTCAACATCTCCCTACGTAGCTCAGGCTCCAGCATGTCGGTGCCGTCGCAGCTAAGATCCTCCTATTTCAGCCCGACTTTCGCGATGCCGCAACGACGGGGGCTTTTTCCGGGTATCGGGTTGTCGTCGGAGAGCTCCTCCGCCACGCTGCTGAATTTTCAGGCGGCGGCGGCGAACTTAAACCCTAGCTTGATGCAGGCGAAGCCGGAAATGCGGGAGAATAATTCGTTGGATTTGACCGAGACGACGGAGGAGAGCATGGGGCGGAAGCGGAGGGCGGAGCAGGAGCTGCAGGCGGGGGCGCCGCAGCACCACCAGCTGGGGAGCTATTTGCTGCAGTCGAGCACCGGAGCTATGGCGGCGAGCCACGCGTCGATTCCGGCGAATTTTTGGATGGTGACGAATTCGAATAATAATAACAGCAATCAAGTGATGGGTGGTGATCCGATATGGACGTTCCCTTCTGTTAACATCAATAACAACAGCGCCGCGGCGGCCGCGGCGGCTTTGTATAGAGGAACCATGTCTAGTGGACTGCATTTCATGAATTTTCCAGCGCCGATGGCGCTGTTGCCTAGCCAGCAGTTAGGCGGCGGCGGTGGCGGAGGAGGTGGTGGGATGGGAGAGGGGCAATTGGGCGTGCTTGCTGGATTGAACCCGTATCGGAGTGGCGGCGGAGTGTCGGATTCTCAGGCGAGTGAGTCCCATGGCGGCGGTGGCGGTGATGATCGCCACGACGGCGCCACCAGCTACCATTCTTGAAGGAGGATCAAGGTGTTTGTGTAGTTTGATGCGTGCAACGTACACACGTGAGGTTTGATTAATTTGTCCTAAATTTGAGGTTTCCCTTTTAATTTGTTTCTTTTTTCTTCGATGTGGTCCTATTTTTTTTTCTTGTGTGATTAATATGGAGGATTTTAGGGTTTGGGGAAGATAATATTTTTAACAGCTTGGATTATTTTGCTGATTTTGTAAGAAAAGATATCACATTGATGTTTCATATTTTTTTCACAAGAGATCATACATGTAATTTCGTGATTTGATTTTGCATGATATATGTGCCTACATAAAAAATAATATAGATTCTCATTTGCCCAAATTATTGATATATAGCCTTTGATTTTCATTTGTGATGAGTTTTTTCCCTTTTCCATCACAACACTGTGTACATAATTTGCATTTTGCAATGCAAGTTGAATTGAATTTACCCCATTATGCCTTGAATATAAGTCACATGATTTAATACTTAATCGAATTTATGAGAGCAAGAACTAGTTCGGTTTTCCAAATGGAATAAAGTGTGAACGAGTGTTTTACATTCGTTGTAAAATCTATAAATACAATTTACATAAGGTCCTTATTGGACACACACACGCACACCATTGATGTAATAATTGAGGGAAATGTAACAGTGACACTACATTGTATGTTCCACAGCATAGGAAACCAGTTCCAAAATCATGAGTCTGACTCTGATCTTCCTTTTCTTTTTCTTTTTTTTTCTCTTTTCCAAAAAAAAAAAAGTTTTACTGCTTTTATGATTAAGATTTTTATAAGTGTTTCATAGGGATGGGCTGGTTAATTGGGCTTGGTGGGGGCCCATACCTTATCAGCTTCCAGGTGTTGGCTCAGGTGGTGTGGCCCACATGCTGGGAATCGCCTTAACCTTTAGTTTACATATATGATAATATCTTACAAATATTATAAAAAAATAATAATATCATAGAATTTTTTAAAAGAAAAAATATCATAGAAGAAGAACAAGGCATAGCTGGCGCCATGAAGATCGGTGGTGGGTTTTGTTAGACCCACTCCGGTTGGGCCCACATGGTATTTAATCTGGACCGTTCGTTTTGTGGGCCCGTCTGTCAATGGGCTCACTGAATGATTAGTTCTCTACTCTTAGTTATCACAACTTTGTGGAATTTTCAGTTGCCCATATTTAATTGGGACTACACTATAGTGTATGATCATATTACACAGAATTTTAATTATTCCATCTAGGTTTAAACAATGTAACATGGAATATACAATGAAGACTTTGACAATCAAATATGCTTGCACTCTTTTAAAAAATTAGTAGCATGCTCAATAATTAAATAATCCCTTAAACTTATATATACATATAGTACTAATTTGAATAAGATCGTTATTTGAAATGGTGTCTGACCATATCGAAATTTCTAGTTCAGGCTTGAATTGATCGAACCTTAATTAATCGTATGAAAATTGAAAAGTGTATTACGTTTCTTATTTTACTGGTCCCTCTCTTAAAATTTGCACGAAATATATGACATCCGTGAAATACCCATTATATCTAATTGATCGGATCAATTTCCGAATATAATAGTTGAGGTTATATATATATAGAGAGAGAGAGAGAGAAAGCGTTATATATATATTGCTCCATAACGCTTTCTCTCTTGAACTCTTTGTCAAGCAAATTATCACTGTCCATTTCATGTGTGGGGCCACTAGAATGAGAAAAGACTCAAACAAACATGCAAAGGAAAAGTTATGTATGGACCACCCTAGGGTTTAATCCAATTGGTCCGAACTATATTTACTTACACTTATAATAGTAGCTCGATATTTAATTTATCTCTATATTTTAATTGAATTAATGATTCACCATTTAAAAACTATTAATATTAAATTTACCATTTTTCACTTTAAATACTCAAGCCTTAAAAATTACTTGTAGGCAATCTTTGATAATATATGTTATGGACTAACGAGTTCAGTCGGATATATTTATATTGATGAGCATCCGTAATTAGTTAAACTTTTTCTCTTTTTTCTTTTACGTGACTTGATTGTTTTACTAACCTAAAACCTTCTTATATAAACTAAGAGTTCTCTTAATGTATTTCTCTTATGTTGTCACGCAACTAAAGTTTTTATCCCTAACTCTCTTCCATCTTACTCTATCTACACAAGACTCCTTTACTCTTGCATTATGTTACCCAAATGTTATCAATTAATTAGACTTTCTTTCAAATTTTAGGGAATTCGTCCAGCGAGCTCCGGACTATCAAGCTATATAGCACGAACTATCATCTTATCTTTCCTTATTTTTTGTAGAACTGACCACGTGTCCTAGTTGAGTAGGACTCATTATATATACGTGTGTTATATTATTGATATGGCATTATATAAAATTGATATATAAATTGTCATATGGTGGTACAAAAATGTCACATGGGTTGAAACCAAAATGGTACAACAAATAGGTCCCATAGCACGAGAGATCTTGCTAGTCGCGAAGTCCTTAATTTGTATGATGATTCTTTGTCTTCTCCTTGGCAAGTAGAGCTAGATGGTCGGCATCGCGTTTATGGGAGCAAAGTACAAAATATTTGCTAAATTTGGCTTTGCAAATATCTTTTCATTTAGCCTAATTCCTTCTAATTGTTAATCATTCTGATTATTGGCTTTTATACGAATTATTATTTTATGGGGTCCGATTGTGACCTCGACTCATTTTTTTGTCTAATTATAAGAGGCCAAACAAATGTATATATCATAGTGATTGATTAATTTAAAGGGTCCAAACCT
>JBBMKE010000001.1:6644301-6665099 GCA_037834125.1 Lippia alba | reverse complement strand
AACTCTCTTATATGATTTAAATTATGTTTTGAGCTTGTTTAATTAGTTTGGACTCAATACCACTTTATTTGCATTTTTGGGCTTTTTTCCAAATTGGCCACTCTTGAGTCCTTAATTTGAATCTTGAGCTAGGAAACTCGGATTCAAGTTCTGACACCTTGTTGAATTCCTTTCGACGATTGGGACTCAATGAGCCTAACCCCATAATTTTCCGACCCCATTTCGACCCTCGTTCGCCCGAATTACGACCCAAGTACAATTTTACACACCTATTACCTAATTGGGACCCACACCCACACCTTGGCAAGACTTTTCGCTCTTTCTTTATCATTTTTCAGCCAATTTCCTCTCCAAAAACGTGTAGCACTCCAAGGAAGAGAAGAATAAGAGTTTTCTCAAGTTCAAGCCTCCATTGTTGCCCTCCAAGCTCAAGACCCTTCTTCATTCTTGCATATCCCTTTAAGGTAACTTCATATTTGCATTCCTCTTATTCTAGTGACTTCATATATGCTGATATATCAAGGATTAATTGGATTAATTGTTGGTATTGCATTTGGGGTGAATAGTTAGGGCTTGGGAGAAATTGTGAATTCTTGCACTTCTATGACTTCCATTGGTTTCTTGTGCATATTTAGTGATCATTGATGCATATGCCTTGGTTATTCTTGATGTTGTGGCTTGGTAGTTGCTTGGAGAATTATATACCAATAATGTATATGTAGGTTTGTGAGAGGGAAAACTTGATAGCATGAATCTTGACCAATTTGATGCATATATGTGCTCATTTGATGTTTCTAAGCATGAGTGATAGTTTTTGATGGATATTTGGCATGAACCCTTAATCCCCTTCATCCCATCTCTTGCATATGTATATTATATGTTGTTAGAAAGTAGTTTTGTGCATCTTGGTGTTGATAAGTTGGTTATAGAATTCATTTATGCACTTTTGTTCATTTAATGCGTCGATTATGCTCATATATGCGCATATGCTTGATTCTTGATAATTTGAGCATGAATTCTTGATCTCTTGATGATATATGCTTTCTTACATGTTAATGCATGAGTTTAGGTGTTAATGTATGTGTTTGGATTGTATTTGGAGTGTTCTTGCTTGGCTTGTTCTTGCCGTGGCCGATTTCACCTTGTTTTGGGCTTATTTTGGCGCTGGAAGGGATCCACGGGCGTGGATTTTTACCCTTGATTTTCCCACGGCCGTGGATCATACCGGAAGTTACTGCCTCATTTTGGCCATTTTCCCACGGGCGAGGATTTTTGCCTTTGCTTTTCCCACGGGCGTGGATTTTCCCCTATTTTCTGTTCGAGATTGTTTTGCTTCGTTCTCCTTCGTCCGAACTCCTTTTGAGCTTAAATTTTAACCACTGAAACCTATTGAAGTGTAGAACAATATAAACTTTGAATCACCTCAATATATATTTTATTTTGTGAGATATAACCAATTCCTTTGGGTGTGGCCAATCTGCATTCGTCCCACTTCGTGCTTACGCCATTTCCTCCTCGCTTTGAATTATGATTTTATCCATACATGTTTGGAAAGAAATATGTGCCTAGTTTCATATCCAAGAAAAAAAACTCAATTATTATTTCTCAATCTCAAGATATTTCTATTTTTGTACAGCTTGTGCAGTTTTCTAAATTGCCAGTTTTTACCCGTTTGCACTCGGAATCCCGTTTTGTGTTCTCCTTCCGCTTCTCTTGTGCCTTTTCACCCTTGAACTTCATTCTTACATGTTTTAATTTGTGTCCTCTTTCTTGTGATGTAATTTGGTTTGAGTTGGAATTATTTTGGATGAGTTATGTTACCGAATGTGCATTATATGCCCTTTTATGCACTTTAATGATTTCATACTTGATTTGTTTGACTTGAATGGTACTTCCTTGCTTCTTGTATGAAGTGTATGATTTTTAAATGTGTTATATGATCATACATAACCTTTATATGAAGTTTGTGAACTTGTTTAATGTGAAATACGTGATATATGCGATTTGTGCTCCAATATGTCATATATCATACGTATGTGCACTTCATATGAATTTGTTGCATACATGAGCATATGCCGAGCGTTTAATTGGTTCATTTTGAGTCTAAGTCTTGTGTTTGTGTTTCCAGTTGTCTAAGGTGCACCCAGGGTGGTGTTTCGTGGTCCGAGTTGATTCCGGGGTGAATCATGTGCGTTGCTTTTGGCTTCTTCGGTTCAAGGTGAGGTTTAGGTTTGTATAGTGCGACCTAAAGCCTAATGTGATGTTTTCTTGCCCCGCATGTGATTCTATTTCGATATACCTATATGTAAATACGTGTTGAGATATGCTATGAGTATGACTTTGTGATCGGCTCTTGTTTTGGAAACATATTATAGGCCTATGTAAGCTAATTTGAGAAATGTGTGAGTGTGTTGTGATGTGTAGCGAGCTGAGCCATGAAAGATTGGCATGTGTCGTGTTGTGATGTGTGAGAGCTCAAGGAGCTATGGGTAAGGAACCCTCGGGACGGTATAGGGCCATCGAGGTATAAGTAGCCTGTGCATAGTCTCCACCCAAGATAGTATACGCGGCCCCTGGGAGTTTGGGAAGGTATACGTCTTGATGCCTCCGACGGTGTGTTCACAGAGAGGGCACGTTGTGGGCTCGTAACCCCTCGTGACATAGTGTTGTGGAAGGTTGAGCTATGCATGGCTCTTCCAGCATTTGGTGTGGATACGGATATGATGTGATGTGATTTGGTTTGTTTTGATAGTTTTGTGTATTGAAGCAGGTTGGAAGCTCGTACTCGCCAAGCATGTGTGCGTGCGTGTTGTAGAATTTATGAATCGAATTGGGCTTGTGAAAATTATATATATATATGTACTTTGGCTTGTAAAACCCCTCTTCGATTCATGAATTCACCCTTTGATACGTGCTTTGTTATATCCATATAGTGTTGAGGTGTGCGTTAGCCGCCTCACTCAGTCAGTTGACTGAGCCCTCCCCATTTATGTTTCTAGTTTACAGGTTCGCTTTGGAGATGGAGCTAGGCGGAGTCTTTTGAGTCTTTGAGTCAGTTTGTTTGAGTCAGCGAGTCTTTGCATTTGCACATGTATTATTTGGATTCAATTTTGTAAGCTATAACTGGAATCTATACGCATGTGAATAATTGGAATTATGAGTTCTGAATTTTCTTTGCTAAGTTGTTTTTAAGTTCAAAAGAGGCCTGAGGAGCTCAAGTTGCTTGTAGATTGCATGTTTAGTTTTCTGCAGGCCCTTGACCAATGCATGTGATTGAATTTAAACTTTCCGCTGTCTGCACTCTGTCTTGTGGTTTGATTGGCAGGGTCTACGTCCCGCCTAACTTAGGTTGGTTTGTTTTTGTTTGTCACCCGTTCGCTGTGGCTTGGTACGTATTCGGACTTCTTATTTTGTTACACGTGTCGGGCTAGAGTGCGGGGGTTGTGGTGCCTTTCGTTAGGGTGCTACAAACATTTTATTTACATCTTGTTAATAAGTTGGTTTGGGATTAATATGGTCAAATTGAACTCTGCATATGGTTTTATGAGTTACTTATGATATTTCTTTTCTGGGTGGATTTCATATGATCTGCAGTGGGAGAGACAAAATTGAGACTCCAGAACAGGTGTTTATTTGGTTTATATATATATATATATACTGTAACCACATAGGTTTACATGTTGAAACTGAAGGAAGTTGATATTACTCTGTTTTAGGTAAGCAATCTGTTGCATCAGCAGAATTATCATTATGTTCAAGGATCCAATGTAATCTGTCATATAAACAATTGACTTAACTTGCGCTTCTCCTCCTTCTCTCACAATCATAACTTCTTTAGGAGCAAAAACTTGAAAACTAGGGTCATTGGCTGTCCAAAGACCATTGACGGTGACCTAAGTGCAAGGAGGTTCCCACAAGTTTTGGGTTTGATACTGCATGCAAGGTTATATTTCCATGAACCTTTTATTTCCGTGCTTTACTAATAAGAGCCAATATTTTTTTTTGGTCTAATAATAAGAACCAATATGTTAGCACCAAACTATATCTACAATTGCTTACTTTCGTATTGTAAGAGTTGCATATTTTCAGGTAACTAATTGAGTGATTGATTGCTGGTGATTCTTCGTATTTTTGTGTTGGAATTTTTGGTATATTCGTTCGACTTAGTGAAATTTCTGAAGCGTTTTTTGTTTTCATAGAAATTCATGATCTTGTTTCAACTGTACTGATGATATTATGTTTGAATTGACATTTATTAATTAGTTTGGTGATGATAATTGTTGGTGCTTTCTACACATCATGGCTGAAAAGTTTGAAAAAACCTTTGTCGTCACTAATTTTTTCTCAAGAAAATGAAATCCATAGTAAGTCCAATGCATTCCAATTCTTTACAAAACCACGAATGATTTGTTACTAATTTGTTCATATGCCATAAATGATTTTGTGTCATGTATGCATATACCAAAGGTAATTATGTATGCCCGGTTCTGATATGGTGGCACTGGGGAAAATTGAATGAGAGATGTATCATCAATAGAGGATAAATGGCAGTATATTTTAAATAATATCAAACAATGTAATATACTCTTGATTAAACAAAAAGTTTTTGGATGTTAGTGAAAGAGAAAAAAGTCAATGGAAATCAGTAGAAGATAGTGTTGTTATGTTTCTGAGTTCTTGGTCAATTTTTTTGTTTCCTCTGTTTTTTCTCTGCTAAATGTTGCATTTCCGCTTTGTGGAGGAATTTACAGAAATTCTTGAATAACTGGTGTTAGCATAATAATGTATTCAATTGGTTATTCTTGAAATGGGCAGCCTTTAAACGGATAATGCTTCTGCTTTTGGTCTTTACAACTCTCGTGATCATTCTATACATGTTTATGATCTTAGTTAACTTTTCCAATCCCATTTTCCCACAGATATTTCGGCTGAAGCCTGAATTCTAGAGAGCATTTTATGTGAAAATATTATATACAAAAAATGGGGTGGGAGATTGAGATTGAGACCGAGACCGATCAATCGGAAGACATGGATGTCGTGCTCTCTTCGATGTGGCCCGCGGATATAAACTAGGCCGAGAGACAGTTCAACGTCGAGATTCCTAGAGCAGATCAAGATATGTTGGAGAGGTCACCATCAACAAAGAGCCCAATATAGTTGATTTTAAGCGTCTTATGGAGCTCACAAAAAAAAGCGACAAAGGTAATTGGCAACTGGCAAATTTGATCAAGAATTGGGAATTTTAAATCTTTGACCAATTTAATGACTCCAAACAAAGTTATACTTAAGTTCTAACATATGAGAAAGAATATTCACCAAATCTGGGTTTTGTCATATAAAAAATGTCTTATACACAGACATAACATGAGAACACAAATTGGTTATAGCTAAATGACTATGTCAAATCATAGGCAAATATGTGAGTTCTTCAACATTCTAGTGTTGGAACTTGCTTACTATTAGCTGCAACACCAGATTCGTCATCATACACAATAATTGCATTTGATAATATAATAATACTAAGAATAAGAAATATTCATGCTGATATTTATGAGTATTAATGATGATTCGTCAGCATACACAACTATTTGACACATTTAATAATGATATTATGTGTATTAATTAATTTCATTATCTAATGAATAAAGACTCACCTTATGACACAACTATTTCTGTGCATAAGTTTTATACTCACAAATCCAATTCTTTGCTAAAGCATTACTAAATCTGGTGCAATGTTCATGAAAGGATACAAATGAAACTGAAGGTGCTTTGACTTGATATATATGCATTTCTTCTTGATATTGACTGAAAAATTTTGTTAATAGTTAGCCTAACTTTCTTAATTAATTCACTTAAAGACAAATTGATGCAATGAGATTTTTGCATGGAACTTACTCACTGTAATTGAAAACTCATTTCATTTTTTTTCTTGCATTCTTGCATAAGTTGACCCGTGAGAGAACTCATACAACAAAAATGTAAGAAGGATAAGGTAAATTAACATCTCAAATAGGAATCTTTACTTTTTGTCCAATATTATTTTATCTGAAGGTGATTGCATTTTCTTTTTAGGTAAAGAAGAAGAAGAAAGAGAAAGAAGTCGAAGGTGAGAAATCTGAAGAGACCTCGGCTACAACTGGAGAAACTAAAGAGGAAAAGACAATTTCTTTAAGGCCCTTAAACATGGAAGACATGAGATAGGCTAAGAATCAGGTTAGATTTATTTATCTTTTTTTTTTGTTTCAAAAATCAAAAATTCAAAACTCACTATTTCTTGGTGTGTATATATATATAAATATATATATTATTCACATATGACCACAGACACATATATAATCCTAGTTACAAGAGCCTCATGACATTGGCTCAAAATCCTCTATGTTTTCCGAAATTACTGAAAAACATATAATTCTTGCATCGTTGGAGCAGGTTGCTGCTGTTTTGCTGCTGAGGGATATATATTATGATTGTGGTGTTTACATCATCCACATCATCATCATCCTGATTTCATGATACAACATTTCGCCCATCCACATCATTGTCAATGAACATTATACCTCTACAGGTAATTTTGCCCATCCTTGAGCCTTTGGATTTTAGTTCTTGATGATTTAGAATGTGTGTTGTGTTTTTGCGAATTTGTAGCTGCCATTGTCCTTATGAATTGATGTTTAGGTTCAAAGTGCTTATATGCTTAGGATTAGATGAATTTTGTGGTTTTGATTATTCCTATATGCCTGAGTGACGTAGGCTTGTTTTAGCATGAGATCTTAACTTCAACATGTAATAAGAGATGATTTTGTATGCTAATTTCTTAGGATGGAGTTACATATTCTGAAAAGGATTAGAAGCATGGTAGTGATATAATTTCATTGAGTTTATCACCTTGAATTTGCTTTTAAACAGGGTATAAAGAAATTTTGATTCAATCACTGATTTGAGTGATTGAAGCATGGAACCCTGAGTGTTTATACGCAAAGTTGACTCATAAGTTTTGATGTTTTTTGATGAGTTTTTCATGATCAAGAGTGTTGAATGCATAAACCGAACTATGATAACATATATACAGAAAATTCAGACGCACATTCTGAACTCATGCGATCTCGGTTTTAAAAACTGTTTTAATTGGATATTACTAGTATATTAAGGTTTAGGTCTGTTAAATTTTATGTTAATCCGAGTCCATTTGACACATAAAAAAAAATTAAAAACGTCCCAGCAGTCCACTATTTTTTGGTTTGGAATAATGGCTTGACAAAAGTGGCTAAATGTATGAATTTCTCAAAACTATTTTAGAGGAATACTTATAAATATATTGAGTGTATTCCCGTAAAATTTCAGATTAACACCTACCTAGATACATTCTCTTAGCATCTATATTGTTTGTGGCTATTTGTCAATTATTATTCATTTGCTCTAAGAAATTTTATTTCGTACCTATTTAACATTGACTACAATATTGGATTTTTTTATTTAGGTTGCTATGGCTCAAGGTGACAATGGATTTTGATTAGGAGACTTGCATTTGGTTTGTTTTAGTTTGGTGCACAATTTCACTAAGTATTGTAAGTGGTATTGACACTCAATTTTTATTCATTTTGGTTGCACTAATATTATATAGTATGTACAAACTGTGACTAGTATTGTTTTGCAATTGAAAATTTCTCAATTTATCAGTATTATTTAATTTGGTTGGGTTTCTTTAATTTTGTTGTTACTTTGATTTGTATGTTGAAATCAATTTAATGGAAATGGTCTTAACCGCATTTGGAGACGATAACAGACGTCAAAGTAATTTATTCCAGATGCTAAAAGGCTTAGTAATAATGGTATTTTGAGACAATAATAGGCGTCATTAAATAGATTTTGAGACGCCTCATGCGTCGTAATATATTTATTGAGACGCCCACTGAGCGTCTTAATAGAAATTCGAGATGTTACAATGTGTCGCATTATACAGTTTCGTGATGCTCGCCAGCGTCGTAATATATCAGTAGAGACAACCAAAAGCGTCTAAAAAGTATCCATATTACGACGCTTGTAAGCGTCTCAAAAAAGGATGTTGCGACGCTTATTTCTGTCTTCATACCCTGTCAGTTAAGGTAGTTGGGATTTCAAATATGACACTGAGAAGCGTCACTAAACGTACTATATCATGAGGCTTTCAAGCGTCATTATAGAGAACATTTAGTGACACTGAAAAGCATCACCATAAGCTAATAAGGCGGCCACCTATGTTACGCTTTAGGGTAGCGTCACAACAGAGAAAGTGTCACAACATCCGCATATTGAGATGCTTTTCAGCGTCGCAAAAGCCGCTTTTTCTAGTAGTGATTAGTGAGCAAGAAAACAAAACCCAATTGAATTGGGATTCCCTTTGGTGCATGATCCCTACTACTATAAATAAGAGGTCGAGGCTTCTCTTACATTTTAGACCAACGTTCAAGAAGCATTAAGTTTTTGAGAAAATCAAAAGAAAAGTTTTCAAAACAAATATCCTAGCCTAAGCATAAACCACATAACTAACATTCTCACTAGTTTGATCGTGTTCTAGGACTGGTGTGGATACGTTTTGGAGTGTCGCTACTTTGGGATCTATCGAAGGCCGTTCGAGGGACTTTCTGCTTGAAGGGTGTTCAATAGGCGGTATTGACATCACTAGAAATCTTCTATCTTCGTAAGTTTCTAAACACCCTACGATACAAATATGAGAATTGCAAGTCTATGATTAAACTTTCAGAAAAAAATTTAATCTTCCGCTGCATTTTGATTCGTGTTTTCCAACATCTATCCACTTGGTAGATGAACAAAGTCCGCAGGAAAGTACAACCTCTCAATTCATAGATTTGGAAATTTTGGTTTATTTTTCTTGATAAAAATGTTAACTTTATATTTTAATCATTCTGTTTATTTTTTAATATTTGAGAATTGTATTTGCCTTATTCTTATGAGGTTCATTATTCATTATTGAGTTTCGGAGCTAACAATAACCAAGAAATGTTATATTTTAGCCACCTCTCGTGGTGTATGTTTGTTGACAAATGATCTTCTCTGTCTGTGGTAGTGTTCTGTAAAATACCTCATATTTATGGCCACGTCTTGTTATTTTACGCAATCTTTTTTATATGATTCATTGTACTATCAATGAAGTTGTTGTCCCTTTTGCCGTCATAGTAGAATACAAGTATTTGTTTGTATTTATATAGTTAGCAACCATAGTATGTCATGGGAAACTCTTCGTCATTCCATGGTTTTAAGTGTATTTTTATTGTGAAAAGTAATAAAATTGCAGTCTTCTGGAATGTATCTATTTAGTTTAGGTGTAAAAAGAATGTTAAATTTCTATGACTTGAGATTACAAGGATTCATGAGCAGACCGGGGGAAGTTTCGCAGTCGGCTTGACTCAACTCAATTTATCATTTATTGACTCGATGCATCTCGACTGATTTGATCATTTCTTGTCTTGAATAGACTCTATGAATCGTTTAAATAATATTTTTTGTTTTATCTATTCTTTTGTTTAGACTTGATGAATCGTTTCTTTTTATCTCTTTTTTTGTTTAGGGTGGGGTAGATCGTGTGTATTTTATAAGGAACTTTTACTTTTATATGCAATAATTTGGTACACATAAACCTAATATGTTCGGATACGACATTGGAATACCAATAAGATACAAAAATGGCTCAATGGGTTCAAAAAATTGATAAACGTGTTTCATGGATAAAAATAATGACAAACGGATTAAAAATATATAAATGGGTCCAAAACGGTTCTGTTCGGACCTGAATCCGACGGGTCCAAAAATGAATCCGATAGGTCCAGTGGGTCTGGATCGGGTTTGGACCCGTATATATCTTAAGGGGTCCGGGTCAGGTCCAGACCCATTATGGGGTAGGTCTGGATCCTTCGCGCTCGACCCAGACCCAGCTCGCTGTCAACCCTAGTTGTATCTGCACGTATATTAGACAAGTGAGTATATATTAAGTACTTCAATTTCAAAGTCGTGGGGTTTTAACTTAACAGTCAAATCTTTACCGAAAGAGACAAAACATAAAAACATTAGCGACTACACTTCAAATACACCCGCGCAAAATATTCTCTTCTTGTTCTTAAAGATTTCAAGATAAACATTTGACCTTCCACATTTAATCTTCCATTATCTTCTTCCAGATTTCATCTTCTTTGTGATATCTTCTTCCATATTCAACCATCATTTTTTTCGGAAGTTCTTGTTGTTTCACGTTTAGTCTCCTCTATTGATTTTTCAAGATGCATTTTTTCTTCGGTCGTTCTTCATATTATATCCATATTTCACATCTTGGGGTGCCTCCATTCTACATAAGGTTTTCAATATTTACCTTTTTTCATTACACGCCTAGCTACTATTCTTTTTATTAGCTCTTCTAAAATTGTTACCCAAAGCCCCAAAACACAGCGCAAAATATTCTCTTCTTCTTACGGTGGAAGATTTCACAATAAACATTTAATCGTTCATTGTCTATTTCCAGATTTCATCTTCTTACATATCCGGTCATTTTTCTTTTTAAAAAGTTTTTGTTGTTTCATGTTTCACCTACATTATATTGTTTTTCAAGATACACTTTTTATTCGATCGTTCTTCAGATTATATCCATATTTCAAGTCTTGAGGCGCCTCCATTCTACATAAGGTTTTTAAAATTTACTTTTTTTCATTCACGGCTAGCTACACTTCTTTGCATTAACTCTTCTAAAATCGTTACCTAAAGCCCCAAAACACATTGCAAAATATTCTCTTCTTTTTACGGTTGACGATTTCACAATAATCATTTAATCTTCCATTGTCTTCTTCCAAATTTCATTCTTGATATCTTCTTCTATATTCAGTCATCTTTCTTTTTCGAAAGTTCTTGTTGTTTCGCGTTTTGCCTCCATTATATTGATTTTTAAGATATATTTTTTCTTCGATCGTTTTTCAAACTATATCCATATTTCATGTCTTGGGGCGCCTCCATTCCACATAAGATTTATAAATTTTACTTTTTTCATTAAGGCTAGCTACTCTTCTTTGCATTAACTCTTCTAAAATGGTTACCGAAAGCCCAAAATACAATGCAAAATATTCTCTTGGGTGCAAATAAAAAAACACATTGAATTTTTTGGGTGATTTTTTTATGCTTAGTTTTTCACATATTCAAGTATCAAATACAAAATTATCTTTGGAATGTTTATATATAAATAAAATCTAACTTTAACTAATAAACACAATGAAGATTAATAAAAAAATAATATTGCATAACTAACATTTCTAAACTGTTGACACTAGTAAAAAATAATATTGCAAAACTAAAATTTCTAAAATGTTGACACTAGTAAATTATCAAACTTTATCATTTAGTTTAAGGTTTTCATTTTTCATTGATGTGAATTGGAGAAAGATGATGATCAGATTGGAGGAAACCAAATAAATAAAGAAGGGAGTTTGCCTAACAAAGGAATATATTTGTGAAAGTTGTTAAACAAGCAATTTTATCAGTAATTTTATCACGTTTTCGAGTGGGACATCTGTAGAAATTGGATGTTTAAGTAATTGTATGATGAAAAAGATGTAATTAATTCAGAGGTTGTTAGGCCACGTGTCTAGGCATGTAAACGAGTCGAGCCGAGCCTTGACATTTTTTTCATCTTCTTCCCATTTTTCTTTTTCAATTTTTCTTCCTGTTTCATTAACTCTTTGACATGGCTGCACGGCACTCTTTGACATGGTTGCAGTGCATATAGATCACATACGAAGTGCTTTCATTGAAAACTCTGGGGTAGTAGGTATAAACATTTTGCTCTCCTGAAATTTTGTTATTTTTTTATAATTTTTTCATTCATCATGTACTTTTTTTATAATTTCTGAAAAGTATATTATGTCAAGCACCCGACTTAAACATTTATCCATATTTCACGTCTTGGGGCGCCTCCATTCCACATATGATTTTCAAAATTTATTATTTTTTTTCATTCAAAGCTAGCTACTCTTCTTTGCATTTACTCTTCTAAAATCATTATCCGAACCCCCAAAATACAATACAAAATATTCTCTTCTTCTTACGGTTGAAGATTTCACAATAAACATTTAATCTTCTGTGTCTTCTTCCAAATTTCATCTTCTTCTTGATATCTTCTTCCATTTTCAGTCATATTTCTTTTTCGAAATTTTTTGTTGTTTCACATTTCACCTAATTATATTATTTTTCAAGATATACCTTTTATTCTATCGTTCTTCATATATATTATATCCATATTTCAAGTCTTTGGGTGCCTCCATTCCACAAAAGGTTTTTAAAATTTATTTTTTTTCATTCATGGCTAGCTACTCTTCTTTGCATTAACTTTTCCAAAATCATTACCCGAAGCCCCTAAACACAACGCAAAATATTCTCTTCTTCTTAAGGTTGAAGATTTCACAATAATCATTTAATCTGCCATTGTCTTCTTCCAGATTCATCTTCTACCATATTTGGTCATCTTTTTTTTCAATTGTTCTTCTTGTTTCACTTTTAGTCGCCTACATTATATTGATTTTCAATATACATTTTTTTATCATTCTTTTATTATATCCATATTTTACGTCTTTGGGGCACCTCCATTTCCACATAAGATTTTCAAGATTTACTTTTTTTTTTTCATGCTAGCTACTCTTCTTTGCATTAACTCTTCGCGCAAAATATTCTCTTGGTTTTACAGTTTTGGAAGATTTCACAATAAACATTTAATCTTCCATTATTCTTCTTGATATCTTCTTCCATATTCGACTGTCTTTCTTTTTCCATTGTTCTTCTTGTTTGCGTCTCCTAATTTTGAAGATGCACTTTTACTTCAATTGTTCTTCTTACTATATCCATATTTCATAAGGGGTGCCTCCATTCCACATAAATATTCTCAGCAGAAATGCGATTCACAACAGGAAAATAAAAAACGCGGGGGAACCCTACATTCAGTGGCAATCTTCCGTAATTAGCATTAATTCTTGGTTTGAATGATAAAATCGCCTACCTAGGAAAAGATAAGAATGCTGGAACACGCTAATTTTATGTGTCTGATGGAGGTACCAAAAACACGTGAAACCTACAGGCCCGTACAACATCAAAAGATTAACGAGGCCTTAGGGACTTGATTGCGAAATTGTCACACGAGCATTCATTTGCATTTCGGAATCTCCAACCTCGTTCCTCATACTTTTTAGAAGTCCGTTGACTGCCTTTTAGTCCATTTCGTAGCTCATTACCTTTGAAACCTGCATATTAATTTAATAAAAAACTAGACCAGTTTATTTGAAAATAACTCAAACTAAATAAGATCCAAAATATTTTTTCTCACTCTCCTTCAAATTTTTCTCTCTCACACACACACACACATCTTGGAGAGAAAAAGGGAAGGAGCCCAAGCTACTGAACTCCCGTAGAGACACCATCATTCAGGCCACGTTCTTCGTTCGCAAACGTCACCTCCATCGGCTGACCCCCACTCCAGCCAATCACCTTCTTTTTTCTTCATCTCCAATCTACATTTGCTTTCATTCTTAAGTAAAAGTAAGCAAGAAAAGGGCTAGGACTACAAGCCATCACCATCGCTTCCGACATCTTTTCGGTCGGCCACCGCCAACTCCAACCGCCTCTCTTCTTTCACTTTTCTTTTGTAAGCCTTTTCCCATTTTCTCCTTATTTATTACATACACGGGTGTGTGTAATCATGTGTGTTTATGCTCAATCTTGCTCACTTAATTGCTTCTAAATACCTAAATACATGTATTGGGGGATATTAAGTGTTTTGCTTGGTTGGATTAGGGTTTGGGATGGTATTGAAACCTTCACTGGCGAGCTGCTCATGCCCCACTATATTTTTTTCATGCAGAACATGGCTACATGGCCATGTTGCTCCTCGGTACAATTCCTATATGGTCGTATCTTAAGTCACTGGTCCTCTAAGAACTTTTACATGGTCGGGTAAATTTTTAAGATATTTCTTACATGTCCATGGACCTTTATAACATGCTCAGACTTGTGTGAAATTTTATCATGTGAAACTAATTTGAGTGTAGAATATTTTCTTTTTATGACTTGTTAAAATTAGTTCAAGGTAATGAAATATACCTGTCTTAAATTTGTATTGATAAACTGCCAAAATTTTACTTTCACCCAACTTTCAATGAAAAACTGTTTTGATCCGCTTTAAACTAAAATTCGAATGATATATAGTTCAACAAGTAATTTAGCTGACCGAACTAATAAAATCAATAATCATTAGGACTTTTCGAGTATCTCAAAGATGAAGATATGATGGAGCATGAGCCCAAGCAAAATGCTTCGAGAACATGGAAGGGTATAGTTAAAAGTATTCGGAGTGTTGAACATGCAATTCGGTGGCGGATTGGTTCCGGGGATAATATATGGTTGTGGGATGACCGTTGGTTATCGGGAGAAACACTTTTGGACCGGGTGGGGAGTCGTATAGCTCCGGAGAATCGGGACAAAGTTGTTAGAGACATTATTGGTGAAACTGGGGAATGGGACTTATCAAAGCTTAAAACGCCACTGCCTAAGGAGATATGGGATGAGATCATGCCGTTGCCACTTTCGCAAATGTCGGACATAGATACTCGAATTTGCACAGGTACCACAGATGGGAGGTTCACGGTGAAATCTGCTTATAATCTAGTGGGGATTGCTGAGCAAGTTAGAGGCAGAGGATGGAGACACATCTGGAAGCTGAAATGTCCCCAGAAAATTAAGTTTTTCCTTTGGCTTTGCAAGCATGATAGTCTGATGACTAATTCTTTGAAGTTTGATCGGAAGTTTGGGAGTTTGGATAATTGCAGTAGGTGTAAAAGAGGACAGGAAAGTAGTAATCATTTGTTATTTGCATGTCCAGCGGCCCAGAAAGTTTGGGAGCTGGTCGTTAAACCCACTAGCTGGAGTGTATTTGAGAAGTTGACAGAAGGGAATTGGATGGAGAAGATGGATGGGGCTGGCTGCGCACATCAGTTCGAAGTAAATTGGCCATGGTGGGCGGTGGCTTTGGCAACGATTTGGTGCGTATGGTGTGCATGAAATAAGTATGAGTATCAGCAGTTCAATGAACCTAAGAATGTCACTTTACATAATATTCAGAGATTGGCGGCGGATATGGTACTGATTATGGATCACAAGAGCAGGGTGAATCACTTGAGGCGTAGTGTTATGAGGTGGGAGAAACCTCCGGTGGGCTGGGTAAAGTTTAACTCAGACGGGAGCTTGTATAAGCATAATATGAATGCTGCAGTGGGAGGCTTAGTCCGGGATGATAAGGGAAATTGGGTCTTTGTCTATGCAATCCGTCTGGGCAAGGTTTCTATTAACTTAGCAGAATTGCTGGGTTTGAGAAAAGGTTTGCAGCTGGCATGGGAAAGAAGATTCCCTAAAATTGAGGTTGAGCTTGATTCGAAGATTGTTGTTAATTGGGTGAGTGATGGAGACGTGGAGGATCACCCTTGGAAGAGAATTATTATGGACTGTCGCGGCTTCTTCGTAAGCCATGGGAAGCGAAGATTAAGCATGTTTTTCGGGAGAAGAATGAGGCCGCGGATAGATTGGCCAAGATGGGACATGGGATTAATATGGAGTGCGTGATTTGGGATGCGCCTCCGGATTGTTTAGATTAATTGGTTATTTTGTTTTGCCCCGGTCTGGGCTTCTTTGTTGACCAAAAAAACATTAGAACTTTTCGGTACGATGTCCGGTTCGGGTTTTAAAACATAGCCTGCTGCTGTTAAGAGAGAAAGGAAAAATTTTAGATGACGAAAAAGCCCCCAACGGCTTAAGAGGTGCGAATGCAGACTAGCACTAGATGCGAGGTCACACTCTTACTGGTACACATAATCACGTCATTTTGGCTTCGTCCTGGTATAATTTCATCCGCAATCACGCATATCTTCTGAAATTTCAGTCTATCATGTGGAAATCGTTCAATTCACGCAAGAATCGTAGTGAGAATTTTCAAACCGCTATTGATTAATTTTAGTTGAATGTAAGATCTCAGTGATCCCTTCGCTTAGGATGAGTGATGGCAAGAGGGCTGATCAAGAACTACTGGACCCGGTCTGTGAAGATTACTGTGATCTGGTCAATCTGCGCTGTTACTTTTTACTGTCTTCTCCAGATGGCTCTACGAAATTCCTCATCCCATGAGGGGAATGATTCTAATCGGCACTCAAATCCAGGTAACAAAGGTTTCATGATTTTATTATATTTTTGCTATTTTGAATTTTTAACTAATTGATGCTTTAATTCTGCTGTGGATTATGCTTGAATGAACTTTGATGTCTTCGGGGTGTATTTTCTTCAAATTCGTATATGGTTTGCTGTCTCCTGATTGTAGCCAAGATAAATTTGATTTGTTTGTTCTTTTTCCGAATTTCTTTCATTAAAGGGCTTTGAATGACATTAACAAAAATTATTTTTAGTTTGCATAAAAAAATTTACTGTTTAGTAGATTTATGGCTGTGATGATCTGCAGCAGTTCTTTTTAATCGGTGCAAAACAAGATAAAATTGGCAAAAAGTTCGTTAATTTGATTCTCAAGTCATAACCCAAAGAGAAAAGGTGATAAGATTGGGAATTTGTTTTGCAGGAGGGTCTTTAATTGCGAATGCTGAGCAAAGGTCAATATTGTACTCACAAATGGCAAAAGATTTGGATGAGAAAGGAGCTACTTTTATTAAACATGGAGAAACTTCTCGATCGATATCCCTCTCGGATCTTTTTACTCTGAAGAACGAGACTGTGGTGCCTGTGCTTAAGGTAATTATGAAAGAATGGGACTAATTTGTGGGTGTTTCATGTATAATTTGCGACAACTCTTCAAACTGGATTACAATTAGTTTCGATTTTATGTAGGTTGCAAATCCTCCGGTGCGAGCAAATGTATTGCACTTGAGCACTCAGTACTCTGTTCCAATCTCGTGAGTTGCTATACTTCATACCTATTTTGCACAGTTGCACTTGCTATGTTGTAAGCTTTAATAAATTCATGCTCCTCATAAAGAAAGATGAATGAAATATTCTTGCTATTAATGCAGAGAAGCTGTGAAAAAAGTATTTTCGCCGTACTTTGATAAAGGTAAAATTTTTCTTATTTATACCACCAGACATCAAACATGTTCGTTTCATAATAGCTTTGAATTTTGCTCCGAAGCAAATTCATTATATATTATTGTGAGGATATTGATTAGATTATTGCATAGCAATTTGGTTTCAGAACCCTAGTATGTATCATTTCAGCATGGTCCACGCTTCACATCACATTGCTCCTGTTCCCGCCACAGAAACAGAGGTACTAACTTTTAAGTCTCAATTATTAACCTTTCTTTCGTTCTTCTAATATATAATGCTAACACTAACTGAATTTTCAACATTTTTAATTCTCAGATTGAGGCTGAAGTTGCTGCTGTAAAGGCTGTTGCAGAATCACTCTGCCCGTTGCATATTTTCCTAGACCAGGTGGTTTTAACCTCAACTGGCGTACTACTAGGTTGTTGGCAGGTGATATCTTTTTATTTTCTTTAATTGTTCTGACTATTTTCTATGTGTAATTTATTGCTCATCGAAATTCTTTTATCATCCTTAGGTTGTCTCTGGTACAGATCCTGTAACTATTCGTGCTAAACTAAAGGCTGCTCTTCCACGTGCTCCACAAAAGCAACTTGTAAGGGCATGATTAATCTTTTATATATAATTAAGCTTTGTGTTGATTATAGAATATAATGAAATGCTTTTGTAATTCAAAGGGTAGTGAAGTTTCCAAATTGTTCTCTCATGTATGTAAATCTTTCCAGTTTTTGGTTACCAAAAGGTGTTATATGTAATTCTGAGAGTAAGAGGGAGGTTTCTGCAATTACGCATTGTTATAGGAGAAGTTAGTGTGATTGACCCATTTATTTCTCTTTATATTCTCTTTCATCTTAGCACGCAGAAAAAGGAATTAATCCAGCCTTTTCTTGTCATTATTAACTAGTTCAACAATTTTTATAAGCTTTTTAGGACAATGTTATTTTTCTGACATTCCTTCACTTTTTTGGTGACAGTATAATGAGGCAATGCTTCATACTTCATTTGCAAGGCTTCTCGGCCCCCCAAAGAAGTTGAACCAGGTCAGTCAAATCATGCAGTTTTAGATTGTGAATTATCAAATTCAACAATCAATTTCTTCTACCCTTTTCCTGTTTCCGATCTACAGGAGGAAAATAAAAAGTCGGAACTCCAAATCTTTCATGATCTTGTAGAAAGACTAAACAACCAAATCCGGGGAGTGAAGGTACATAAAACCTCATTCAACTGATATAACTGTATATTTTGTTTGAAAAATGAAACCATTGAAAATCTTGATTATCACTTCATTACAACAGGCAACAGTCTCGGAACTCTGGTACGTAGAAGAGTACGATTTGCTCGCTCTCGCAGTAAATGGAAACATGAAGATTCGCAAGTTCAACTTCAGCTGTCCGAAAACCTAACATTTGTGATGTCTAAGTCATAGAAGGCTGTTAAATTTACAATTTCCCCGAACTATCGGACGAGGCTACAAGATTATTGTTAGATGTGTGGGATGAATGTGGTCCTTTGACTCACTTTGTTAGGAGTCTTTCTTTAATGAATTATAATATTTCATTAATATTTCTTGACAATTTCCGGTTTGTACGAAGTTGGTTGGTTGGTCTATTTATTCTATTTAATTGCGTTGCAATAGTCAACATATGAGCTTGTGTTCTCCACAAGACTGCAGTTTACTTTGTATTCACAAACATGGCTTCCACACGCCACAAAATGGGTTTACTTTGTAGTCTTGCAGATTATCTGTTTATGTAAATTGAATTTTATAGAAATTTTTGTCTGTTATATTTCAATTTTCAGTTTGGTTAGACATATGAATGTGTATCAGACATAGCATTGGAGGATTTAGTTCGATTTAATTCAGTTTAAGAACTTGTTTTGGAATGGAACAGATTCTCGAATTATGTTTACTCTTGGCCTCTTGTGGAATTAATCACAAAATTTCAATTTAATAAGGGTAGTACAAAAGGGTGTACATTTAATCTGACTTTGGTTTGACTGAATAATTAAGATCTGAGGACGAGAGTTTTGCTATTGTTGTGTAGTTTGTGGAAAATTTAGGAGATAATAAATTAAATAACAAATGTAATACATCGGTCGCACAAGTAATTTGTCAAATTTTGAAGGTAGATGACAAATTAAATAGCTAGTGTAATCGCACATATAGACATAGAAGTTACAAATTCGAGTCTTTTACACCTGCCATGTGATTTATAAAAGAAATTCAAACAGACGACAAATTGAATAGTAAGTGAAAAACACTTATTATATCTGTAGGAGATAAGTCGCAGGTTTGTGTAAGTCGCATATTCGTGTCTTTTCTACTTACCTATGATTCGTGAAAATTTTAATATATGTGACAAATCAAATAATAAATATTATACATTTGTTGTAGCTGTAGACACTTGTTGTACTAATTGAAAAATTAAAGATGATTATATTATAATTAATTGGATTTTCAAAAAAATCGCAATTATTATATCATAATTAATTGAGTTCGATCGATCAAATTATCTGAAATAGGTGACATGGAGGGGCAGAAGGGTCAAAGCATGTAGAAAGGTTGAGGCCTACACGTGCGAGGAGATACCAAAGGACAGAAACTACAGACAGCGTGTCACGCAAAATACCTCGTCTTCTTCATCATCATATGTCTTCCTTCCAGCAGATGCCCGCCACACGCCATCCCCACTCCCTCTCTCTCATTTCATCATAAATCTTAGTTAATAATCTCCACCAACTACCATTACAAACACCTCTCAGTTTCAAGATTCCTTCATCTTTAGCATTCCAAACAAAGTTCGATTATATGTAAGTTGCTCTACTTATTTTCTTCATTTCTTGTATAGGTCGGTCAATTCTGAGTTCTGACTCGTCTCTCATGTTTTTCCCCTGATGGGTTTCACTTTGGGTATCGTATTTAGCTTTTTGGGTTCTTGTTATTGTGTAATTGTAACTTGATTGGAGAAATTGTTCGGGAAAGATCGGATTTTTGGCTCTGTTCTTGGTTGATTGAGGGAAAACGCGTAGGGTTTATTTCTCTTTTTCAATTGTGGTGGTCTGTACTTTGATGTGATTTTTTATTCGTTTTACATTTAAGTTTCTGTTTGGAGAAAAGGAGAGTGGTCCCTGTATGTATTCGTTGCTGTTTTGTTTCCTGGTTTCAACTTTCTTTATGTTATCATATTCCATTTGAAATGGAGAGTTAGAAATTTTCAATCATGGCATGTGAGCCAAAATTTGCTGCTTGGGTGCCTTAGTTTGTTTGTTGATCTTGATTATTCTGTTATAGTAAATGTTGGTTTGTGGTACTTTGATGGGAGCATTCTTTAAGGTTTTGGCTGCAATTTACTGTTGACTGACTTTCAATTCGTTATCATCTCAGGCTGATAGGGAAATTTGAGGGGTTCTGATAATTCTGCCATAGTTAAGTCTATAATGGCGATGGAGACAACTACAAGTGGGTAAGGACTGTAAACTCTGTGCTTTGTTTCCTGGCGTGTTGCAGTGCGATGATGCAGTCGATTTGGAAGCTGGTTCAAATAATCCTGTGCTTCCTTTTCTGTTCTCTTTTCTTTTTTTCCGAAATTCAGGGATCCCTCTAGCAAGAAGAATCAGAAGAAGTTTCCTAAGAGAATTCACAAGGCTGAGAAAGAAAAGATGAAGCGAGATCATTTGAA
>JBBMKE010000001.1:6618437-6631189 GCA_037834125.1 Lippia alba | reverse complement strand
TAAAATTATTGTATCAACTATTGCAATTTATCAGTCTAGAAAAACACAAGGTTGATCATTTTGGATAAACGCCATTGAGAATGGCAATTATACTATTTAAAAAACGCCAATGGCATTGACAATTTATACCATTTTATTAAGGTTTTAAAAAGTAGATTTAGATTATGAAAAACTTTAGAGAAAAATACCATTTTTGAAAATGGTTCCGACTTATATACTAATTCTAACATCTATAATTATTATTAACTTTTTTTTAGTATTATTTTTTTTGGGGTCAAGGAGAGGCCCAGACTGGGCCGAACAAGGAACAAAAAAACACAAAAATTTAATCAGATAGGAAGCCACTCCAATCTAACATCTATAATTATGAAATAGGATAAATTACATTTAGATATTTTATAATCAAGTTATATTTATAGTTCAATATTAGAAATTATAACCCAAAGTATAAATGTACTTTTTATAATTTAGAGAATAAGACATTGTGCGGTAGTAACAAAGTCATAAAAAAAAAAAAGAAGAAGAAGAAAAACACAGTATAATGTTTGATAATTGCAGTGATTATATACTAATTTTAGTAAGAATTAACAATTTCGATTGATTAACATAGACCATCTTGAAGTTTTAGTAATTTCATAAATATCAGTTTGAGAAACTTTAATACCGTTGACAGTTTTATATTATATAATTATATTTTCAAAATGACTCTCTGGAGAATTCAGATTAATCAATTTGATAAATTATTAGTTCTTACTTTAATAGTATCGCATATAAACTTTTTAATTAAAATGTGGTTAAGTGCCCAACTAGACATCTAGACCTAATAGAAGCAAGTGTCATACGCTAATGAAATATTTTTTAAAATATCTTTTTGTCATATTATATCGTGTTGAATATTCATATCAAACCATATTTGATGCTTCTCACGTCATAAATTCAATAAAAATTTTGTGTTGATATATACGTATCATCTTATCCTTGCATCATAGTTACTAATGAATCATAAGGTATAAAGTGTTAAAGCTAAAACTAAAGAGGAGCCTATAAATATATATACATAACTAAGATGTATTATAAAATCACTAATATATCTTTTATGTTTTTTGAACTTCATTTTACATATTTTATTTCAATATAGCGTAACAGAGTTAGAACTAATTATCTATACAAAGCTTATTTTCCAGTACGTTGAACCTAGCTAACCAACCTCACTACGTTGTGGCTTTATCCACGACTTTACATATGATATTAAATTTACAAGAGGAAATGTAAATTGGGAGGTAAGTGTAATTAACCAAAATAAAGAAGGAAGAAAAAACCATAAACAAGGCTGCCTATACACCACAGCACTCTTCTCACTTTTCTATTTCAGAAGGTCCCCATATATGTCCTCATAATTACATTTTCGCTCCATAAGTTTTGGCCACACCACCTCCAACTCCCCAAGACTTGAGGAATCAACAGTTTTGCTAAATATAAATTAATCGAACAAATGGAACTTGTCACCCTTTTTTCATCTGGGCATGAAAGGGATGCTACTTTCAGATTATTCAGTCATTCAGTGCTCCACGCACAATTTCTTGTGCTTCTGCAAGGGGAGACTCGTTCTCATCCGTAGCATACAATATCTTCTTAATCGCCACCGACATCTGCAAGAAAGTTTTACGGAAATGACCCCTTTTATTCTAAATTCCACGAAAGTTGCAAAACATACAACATTGCACGGAGAAATTTCTCACCGGTAAATTTTCTACTTCCGGAGTCTGGCAAAGTATTTCTACATCACGTAATTTTGCAAAGTAAAAGTCTCGCTCCTTTTCCATTAGGTCAACAGAAAGCTTGAGCTCTGCAACCTGGATATTACCGTTTATCATCAAACCGATGCACTTAAACGAAAGTATAAACAATGCAAGATGCAAAAGAGTTCCGTTACCTCCTTTCTCAATGTTTCAGTATCCGCCTTCCCTTGTTTAGTGCCTGAAAATACGGGATATAATAAACAAAAGCACTACCATGAGGAAATAAAAAAGAATTCAGAGAACATAAAAAGGGTTAATTAGACAAATTTCCCCTCTTTGTTTCAAATGACAAATGCCCCATTTCGATCAAGGGAAATTAAATATGACATGAAGATTTTAAAGATAATCTTGGTTAACAATACCTATACATGAAAGAACAATTTGACAAGTCTACTAAGCTTTGAATTGGAATGTCATTTAACTATGTGAAAACCAACAGAATGAGGTGATTGTATGACCAACAAATGTGGAAATTCGAAACTAAGAGAGAATATTTGTGAATTTTATATAGTTGTTTAGGCTGTAATTAGTTTGACAATTGAAAGAAAAAAGAAGAACAAAATGATTACTTGTAGTTCTCACAAGAACCTTAGAATCGCCACCAGACGAAACAACATTTCCATAATTGTTCGTTTGTTGCAAGGACTTGAAGTTCTTCTGAGAACCCTTGTTATTTCTGTCCTTTCCACCTTTACATCTGCGCTCCACGGGATTGTAATTCCTGTAATACTCATTACCACACATACACAATTTAGCAACTGCGCTTAAATTTTTAAGAAGGTAAACTATTTAAAGATTGCATTACTCATTCATTAGGCCACCATTTACGGAATCACAGTGGCGTTTCAGCCACTGTAGAAACTCCAAATTGTCCAATGGTCTTGCTTTCACAAGTTTGTTAACCTCAATATGCTGCAACAATCAAAATACATGATCAACATTTCATGTTCTATAAAAAAGTAAGTGAAGAAAAATAATAGCAATCCTAAAACAGAGTATTATTACCTTTTCAATTTTGAGTTTGTTAAAAACATCCTGTAGTACTTTGTAATTCTGGATGAAATCATATTCGGTCTTAGCATCGAAGTTCACCTACAAAAGAATAATGTCAGAAATGCTTAAATATGAAAAACAAGAAAAAGAAGACCCAAAAAATAAAGTAGTTACCTTATGCATGGGAACAACTCCTGGATAAGTCATGTCCATCATTTGACATTGCACAGCCCCAGAGGCTGCCTAAATAAAAGTTAACACATTTCAGAATTCAGATTAATGCTAATACTCTCATTTTAGACAGCACTTGCCATTACAAAGACATGCAGCAAACACAAGTAGCATGAATGAAGTTGGGTCAGTACTTGATCAAAACTCAAAGCCGTAGCAATTTGGGATTAGTATCTTTATCCTCGTTTCTCTCAGAATCTATCAGCAAATATCAAATGTTGATCGTGGTTTTTCATGCCTATCCCTTCTAGCAAAAATTTCATAACTTGTAAAATTATAATCACCCTTTATTTCAGAATAAAACGGCAAAGATTTAAATAGGGTATCCGTCAATCTATTCGATGAATCAACAGCTTAGCTTCCATAACAATTTATAGCCAAGAAGCATGCATACGAAGGGAAAACAAACAGAAATAAAATAGAAAGAAAAACAAACCCCCCATCTTTACAGAACCCAATTAACCAAATTACTCCGCAAAACAGAGAAGCTAAAAAAAAAAAAGTTAACTTTTTTCACCCTTCAAAGGCAAAAATGAACCAAAAATTACATGCTATGGGGGCACAATTTGCCACATTAAATCTACTGAAAAAGAAAATCCAACAATCTAAAAGCAAAAAAATCCAAATTACGAAATGGTGGACAATGGGTTTCATTTTTTCGCAATTTAATCTTAAACTTTTTTACCTCTTCAATACGAGAGAGATTAAGCTGAAGCCTGGCGTTGATCCATGCAAGAATCTCATTCCTCCCAACAAAGTACGCACTGTCCATTATCCCTATTTTTGTTGCCATTGTTAATAAGACAACAACAACAACAACAACAACAACAACAATGATCAGGAGAAGAAACGAAACCCTTCAGAATTCTCCACCAGGTTCTTGAGGATTTGAAATTCAAATGCACATATTCAAACCATTCTTCCTTGTTTTGCTATATTATCGTTCATTTTGGGTAAAGGAGAGAGAGGCCGAAAATATAGGGTTTCTAATTCAAAGGGAAATTGATTTGTTTGAGGTTAGTACCATTGGTGGAAGTTAAACAGAGACTTTGACGAACTAAAATTGAATGAAGAGGAATTGGCGATATCATTTGGATTTTGTGCTGCCATAAAATACTAAACAATTTCATCGTAAAGTGACCCCTTCAAGGCTTCAACGACTGTGCCCACTGGCCAGCAATTGGGGAAATTTAAGTTCTTTTCCGGCATTTTCGTATTATTTGTCGATTCATTTTTCATTTAAATGTGAAACTTTTTTTAATTGTTGGGAGATTTATATATAATTTTCTGTATTTAGAACTTATTATACTGTACTTCGTTTAGATTAAAAAATTATATTTTAATTTCTATAAATTTGTTTGGTCTTAGATTTTACATATAAAAATATATTATGTCTCCAATAGTTTATGTATATGAGGGTTAAATATATGATCAAATTATAAAATAATTTTAAATTTTACAAATATAAACAAAACTATTCCTATAATTATGAATTATACAAATCAATTAAAAAAATTAGAGGTATTTTTAGAATGACATAACCGAATTCTAACGGGGATCCCCTTTTAGTCCCCTCCACTCAGAATTTGGTATCAGGAACCACAAATACTTCTTAAAAGTTGGGGATTAAAATTTAATTTTTTAATTTAAACAAATTATGTCGTAATTACACCTAGGTGAAGGATAGTCAAATATAAATAATACAGAATCCGACGGACTATTCACCAACTCCTTGAATTTTATTTTGACGCCTTAATAAATACATAATTTGATTAATAAAGTTTTTTCCCAAAAGGAACAAAGATTTTAAATTTAATTTTTTCATGTCATCATTTTATAAATATTTAATTTTAACTGACATAAGCAAAAAAAATATCAAAAATTGAAACAAATATTATTCATTATTATTATTATTATTATTATTATTATTATTATTATTATTATTATTATTATTATTTGGTGTATAAATATAATTCATTATTGAAATGAAGAAAAATAGAGTTTGCCAAACATAACAACAAATTACAAATAAAACTTTTTTTTAAATTTTTTTTACTAAAAATAAATATTTTATAGTATACATGATTTGGGTCTCTAAACGAATCACAAGTTACTCAAAAAGAGGTCGAGAATTAGAATTAGGATTTAAGAATACTATTGAAGTTTGAATAGGACTATTAACAAATAACATGGCATCAAGAGGGTGAATTGATACTTTAAACAAATTTTATTTTTAAGAAAAAAGATCGTTAAAATAATAAGAACTATGATAAAATAAAATGCAATCCTAATTTACACAAGTTTAGTTAAAAGTATACATGTGTTTTACAAGAATCACCGTTTCCTGTGAACATACCCCTCCTATTTTTTTAAAAATTAAACCATCTAATATATTATTAAAACAAAAGGTACAAACAATGCGGCACAAGTCGAAATAGCTCAAGCCGAAACTGCATGGTACAAACGCTAGTCGAAATTGCAATTGTCAAAAGCGGATGAGCTAACACAATTAGCCCCACGCTCAATATTAACTTCCATAAAGAAGATTAGAATTAAACTTTCATTCGGAAGAGACAAAACTTCCATACGAAAGAAATAAAATTTTCATACGGAAGAAACAAATAAATAACTTAACTAAAAAAATAATGGTTGATGTCGATCTAGAAATACTGCGTCTTTATTGTAATGACTGATTCGACTAATATCACTAAAAAGGCAAATCTCAAATTGAGTAGATTTGAAAAAGTAGCAACCGAATAGATCTGAAAGCATAGCAGTAACTCTGAGAAGACTACGAAAGTCGATATGCTGATGGCGAAGCGAATTTGAGACTATCTGACGGTAGAATCATATTGATTTAAACCGATTCGACGGTGAAAACATATTCTCCACCACCGGATTAGAGCTTCGATTGACAACTTGAAAGATAAAAAATTGAGAAAGAGAGAGGCGGCTAGATTTTCCGAGAGAGAGAGATAACATACCCCTCTTATATAAATTTGAGTAATTGTTACGAAGAAAACCACTTCAACCGCTTTACAAAACTCACACATTAAAGAACTCAATCTAATCAATTATCAGTTGCATACTGAATGATCACTCAGAGGACTAGACGACTAGTACCTCAATCAGCAACAATTGATTTATTACAAATCCAAAATTCCACGGTGTACCGGCAACAATGGATTATCACAAATTCGAAATACCAGCAACATGATATGCCTTAATTTTCTCTTTTCTTTGATGCATTAAACTGGAATATGGAAAAGGATCCATTACCCTTAAATCTTTATCAATCTTCATGTGTGGTTCTTTCCTTCTAGTTATTGGCACCGCATCTTCTATTTCATTTTGGTGCTTTATTTCATACACTATCAATTGAATGCGTGTAAAATTTTGTTAGATTTTATAACACAAATAATGTAAGATTTTTTCAAAATTTCTAACACAGTGAATTATGGTATTATTATTAATAAAAGGAAAAAAAAATCTTTATATATTTAATATTAAAGAATTTTTTTAATAATATTCAATAAATTAAAAAATAAATCCTACTTTTTATTGGGATTATTTTATAATATTTAAAATAAAGTTATTAAATTAGTGTCGTCTTTTTTTTTTTTTGAAACGCAAACCCCCGAAGGGGAAATATACCGACTCAACTAAAATTAAAACATACAATGGAATAATAAGAAAAGCAACGCAGGCTTAAGGCCGCAATTCGAACAAATTTGTGGGCAATCATATTTGCTCCACGTCTAATTGAACAGAAACATGTGTTCTCAAAACTAGATCTAACACGAATAGAGACCGTGAGAATACCACAAACTTTTTCCACCACCAGATTCTCAGAACTTGAAGAGTTTATAGTAGCTAACGATTGAGTAGGACTCCTGATCAGGCGTGTATCATCTGATTTGATATCGAAATAGACGCATCGTACATCCATCAGTGGCAAAAG
This sequence comes from Lippia alba, assembly GCA_037834125.1. Classification (NCBI taxonomy): domain Eukaryota; kingdom Viridiplantae; phylum Streptophyta; class Magnoliopsida; order Lamiales; family Verbenaceae; genus Lippia; species Lippia alba. The sequence goes on along the minus strand of JBBMKE010000001.1, from coordinate 6,624,205 downwards.
ATGCGAACGTTTGCAGCACCGGGAGAACCACCTGCAATAAGATGAGATCTCGAAAGTAAAAGAAATTAAACCTCTCATTCGAGAGGGGAAAACAGCTCTCATACGAGAGGAACAATAAAATAAAGAAAAATAAATTACAAATAACATAGATTAAGAACTCAAAGAGATCCACATCTCGTTTGAGATCTGAATCTCCCTAGAAACCAAAACAAAGAGAAGAGAAGACGACTACTAGAGAGAAAAAGAGAAAACCCTAATTCTAGAAAATAAAATGTGTGTTTTTAAAATATTTAGTTTTAAGAGCAAAATATTAATATTAAATATATTTTATAATATTCAATGTGAAAAATATCTTACAATGTTCAAAGTAAAAATATTAAATTGGTATTCAAAGTTGTTGTATTTAATATTAAATATATTTTATAATATTCAAACTTTAAAGTGTTATAAAATGATCCCATGTGAGTATTATAATAATCCTCGGTGTTAAAAATTGTGACAAAATCTTACGGGCATCCAGGTAGTGGAGTATGAGATGAAGTTCCAAAATGGAGTAGAAGAGGCATGGGTAATTCTAACCCTGAGCTAGCTCGGCCAAATCGGTGTAACGAGGAGGCGAGTGTTTTGCACTTGCCGTGTAGTTAGTGGAAAGTTTGGGGAGAGTGACAAATTAAATAGCGAGTGTAATACACTTGCCTTTTTAATTAGTTGAGTCCGATCAAGTCAGGTTTGGGCTAGAATTTTTCGAAAAGGCATAGGTATGGGCTGATTTGATTTGTTTAGGTGAAGAACATTAGGATCTTTCCTTAATTCTCTCTAATCAGCAATCCTTGCCATAATATAACGTACTATAATATTTTTGCGGAAAAAACAGAAAGAAAAACTCTAATATAAGCCATATTGATATAGGATTGGTATTTGAGTGGGAAAGGGTCTCTTCTCTCTATTAACAAGCTTAGAGAACGCATAAAAGTTATATGTCCAGTTGATTTACTTTCAAAATCGTCAAACACGATGGCAGATTGGGCTGTGCTTCCATACGACCTGCTTCTTTCCATCGCTGAAAAGATAATACTTATCGAAGATTTTGTCGCTTTTAGGTCAGTCTGCAAATCATGGAGGGAAGCAACTCGGGATACTAAGCAATACTTGCGCCCTCAAGTTCCATGGCTGATTCTTGCGGGGGAAGAAAAGGACTACAGCCAAATTTACAGCATTGCTAAAGAAAAATTACTGCCGAAGAATCTTTATATACCGAATCTGTGGGACGATAGAAAGTGCATCGGATTAAACTACGGATGGGTCCTGACAATATCTCCACCGATAGACGGGGAGATAAGTTGTTTAGTCCATCCGCTTTCTGAACATGAGATTGAGCTTCCTTATGAGTCATCGGATTACTGGTATCGTAAAGCGTATCCTTCTTACTTCGACATAAATAGCGCAGCTCTGTCTGCAAACCCGTCAGAAACATCGAAATTTGTCTTGATGATCGCTCAAGGTGGTCATCGGTATAGGAATTTGGTTTATTGGAGACCAGGAGACAAGCAGTGGAATATGGTCAAAGATCAAGATTCCGATCATCCCGTTCATAGCAACCTGATTTATTATAAGGATCAATTTTTCTCCCTCTCGGATCATGGTACTGATCAACGAGTCTGGAGTTGCAAATTAGATGATGACGGTAATTACCGTCGCAGTTTGGTCGCTAAAATAGACTATCAATTAGTAGAAGACTATTTGTGGTATATCGTGGAATCTGGAGGTGTCTTACTTGTTATGGTTCAAAAGGAACGTTGGGAGGACGAAGAACAAGACGATGATGACTCAGATCTAAAAAATGAAGAACAAGACGAAGAGCAGTGGCGGAGCCAGAAATTTCTTTCAGGGGGTCGATCAAAGCATAATACTAAAGAAAAAATAATTAATTTAATATATTGACCCCCATTAGTATTAATTTTAACTTTGGTGAGGGGGGCCAATAATGTAAAATTTCATAAAATTATATACATGTATACCTATATACTCATATAATAATTAAAAAATATATATTTTTTGAGGGGGGTCAATTGCACCCCCTCAAATGGCTGTGGCTATGCCACTGGGTACACCGGAATGGCACTCCATATGGCTGAATCAAATTTTCATCCACTGATTTTTTCCCTTCCCACATTTCCAGTTTTTCTCTATTCAATTTGAATAGTTGACAGAAACACATTATCAGTTTCGCATATAAAACGCCTTGGTCGTGCACAAATAGTACTTCTTTTGCACTTCAATGTCAACTACTTTGCAGATATGATCAAATTATAACTTGAGGCGGTCGTATCTAGATAACACGCTGCTAGCTCATATAAGACGCAACTTAAGACCTACGCGAACTCCCTCAGAAACCCAATGAGAGCATAACTTGGAGAAAAAGGACTTGTACGACACGTTAAACATAGATGAGACGATCTCCTAAAAAAATATCAAGGCTTGTACCAAATTATCTAACAAGCAAAGCAACTAAAATTTAGGAGTACTCTACGTCTATATAAACATAATTAGTGGACATAAATGGACCCAACAGACAAGCCAAAACAATAGAAAAGGAGAGGATATTAGGTTCAATTTGGCGGATACTCATCACAATTGAAGTGAAAATAACAACATTTCAGAAATTAAATCATGACTAAGGTAGTCAATTACAATATCTTCCAAGAAATTTCCCAATTGAAGAGAAAGAAAATAACAACATTTCAGAAATTAAATCATGACTAAGGCAGTCCATTACAATATCTTCCACGAAATTTCCTAGGAAAACAGCCGATTCTCCGACCGGAACAACCATCGACTACAATACGTCGAACCAACTATATTCACTAGAAGTGGATAATTCAGGATCAAAAACATTACAGGCACACAGGCAAACAGTACCAGAAGAAGGGTTACGGTTACCAAACGATGTTGAAAGAACAAAAGACACGTGCAGAACTCCACCATCATCGCCACAATGGAAATCAATAGCGCTGCCACTCCAGTAACCAGCCAAATGGGCAGAGAATTGAGGAAATCAGTTTCCTCATAACGAGAAGTGAGTATAGACAAGAACATCACCATCGAAATCAAGGAAGACAAGGTTGCCACTGCCTGAGATACAGGAAAAACCATGAACAACCTTTTATTTTCCAGAATCGGAACTCCTGTATCATTGTTGTAGCCACCTGGAACGGTGAAAGCGGTTGTGAAGACAAGGGTGATGATCAGTATTGTTACGACCATACTAGACTTGGCTGTCTGCTTCATAGATTTTTCTGCTTCTTTCATCAAATCTTTATGTTCGGCTAAGAACAAGTCATAGGGTGTTTTGTTGTTTGCGTTCATCATGTTTCTAAGATAGGGCTGGGCAATCTTTTCTACTTCCTGGAAATATCTCGTATGACATGTTATATATTAGAAATGAAGATTGATAATACTAGGGACAACTACACTCGCATTCCCTGAGGTTTTGGTTAATCACAAAATCTTTCCCTGAAGTTTGAAAAATTACATAACCTACACCTAGCGTGCTCTATGGTTTTGCCGGACACATGCTGCTATAATCATGAAGTTAAATTTAAAGACAAAATATTGTCAGCATGTGGCAAGGGAAAAGTAAGTTATTCAAATAAAAACTAGCGATGAAATAATAAAATGGAATATATTATTACTTGATGGGGGGACGTTTTTGTAATTCTTAAAGCTCGGGAGAAGTTTGTGCAAAACCTCAAGGTGTGTAAGTGTAATTTGCCTTTTCAATGTAAATCTAAAGGTCTGTATTTGATATTACCTTGTACCATAGTACTTCTCTTTGCATCTGAAGAGAATGACCAGGAATTTTATTGAGCTGATCTTGAGGTGCTAATTTTGCAGCTAAGTGCAATATATTGTTACCCTCTTCATCGGCATACGTTGTAATCAGATCCTTAATCCCGTTTATCTCATATATCAAATTGAAGATTCTCACATAACGATTTTTCACCGCTATATGAAATATGCTGTGCTTTGATAGGTTCACTTGATACAAAAAATCAGGATACTTGCGAATGAGCTTAACAAGGAAGCCATCGTTTCCGGATTCTGCAGCTATAAAAGGCAATTTAGAAGTGTTTTCACTAATAATTTGCCCTCTTTCAACATCCTCCTGGCTCAACATGCTTTCCCAAAGACGGTCTAATAATGTATAAGCATCAGTACATGTTGCTGGCTTTTTATCGGTCTTCCCTTTCACGAAACTTATTACTGTATCAATAACATATTATGTTGTCAAAATCAAGTTAAACCAAAAACACACACAAAAAAAAATAAATAAATAAGAAGAAAGAAAAGAAACGAGAATTATGATGTATAAGGAATTGGAAAGCATTAACTTGTAGCCAATAGTCCTCGTTGACTGTTGGCACAAAATGCTAACGGGCTCCGTGCAAGCACTTCAAGTGCAGTCTGACCATTGCTATCGGTCTCTACAGCTAATGTTCTTTTCTCGCCCAAAATCTTCATTGCTAGATCTGAACATTCAAGAAACACACACTTATTTAGCTCATGATGAATTAGTTGACATAGCTGGTCGCAGGTGACTTTATTTCATTTTTCAACAACAATTATCATGAATTGAACTAATGCATATATAGTTGTTTGAAAATGATAATAAGCCTGAAGGGCTGCATGTAATTATACCAAAACTTCATCTTCTAACCTATAACATCTTGTATACGTATGAGATAGATAGATAGATAAGTTGGTATATAAATTACCATATAATCCTGATTCCATGGATGTCGTAAGAAGTGTAGTTTGATCCTCCAAGTTCCAATTTGCGAAATCAGATGAAGGAAAAAGATACTCCGCCATTTCATTATGGCCTTGCAATGCTGCCATATAAAGTGGCTTAACCCATTCAGGATCCCTGATTCCTGGTAAACGATTGTTCTTCCTAACCATTTCCGTAGCTATATCGACATGACCGGCAGCAGCAGCGAAACAAAGCGCATTGCTCCCCTTGTTGTTCCGAATTTCCATATCCTGTTCATCCATTTCCTCGAGTAAATTGGAAACAAAACCGTGATGCCCTTCTAAAGCAGCTAAATGCAAAGCAGTTTCTCCTCCTTGTGTTATTCGAGCTTTAAATAAGTCTCGATCATGTTGCAATAAAGATTCAGCGGCCTCCCAGTCACCCTTTAGTGATGCTATTTGCAGTGGTGCGTGCTTCTTGAAATACTCTTCCCCTATTTAGCATTCAAGAAGATATACTATAAGAGATAATTGAAATCAAAGTGAATACTTGATGAGACAACATTAGGATTAGTTATATTTAATTAATTGCTTTACATTTAATAATTTCACCGGTATTGTAATATTTTTCAGTCAATTTCAAATATTTCTGCATATCATAATTGATATGTTGTGGGGTTGTGCCGTTGGGGAAGATCGCGTGGATGATCGACGACATTTTTAGATAATTTTTATCTTCAAAGTTCAAACTCAAGTGGAACACCAATATGAGATGGCGAAAGAGTTCTTTTTTTTTTTCTTTTTTTTTTTTAAAGAAATCGATTTCAAACTCAAACCACTTAAAAAATGAGATAAATTCGCTATCAATGTTATATATATTTTTTTAGGGAAATTTACTTCTATGTACCCTGCATTTAGCCATAATTACAAATCAGGACATATTCTTTCATTTTTTACATATTAGTCCCTATAGTTTGATTCCGTTTGAGGTCCCTACCTTCCGTTAGGGTTCCGTT
>JBBMKE010000001.1:6598423-6609383 GCA_037834125.1 Lippia alba | reverse complement strand
TGGAGAATCTAGCATACCTTGCTAATGCTAGTAACTTGGTACTTTATCTGTCCAAGTACATGAATTTTTCTCCATCTGCGTCAGCAAACACAGTTACATGCTTCATGGGCACAGCTTTTCTCCTTGCTCTCCTTGGTGGCTTCTTATCTGACTCCTACTTCTCTACATATTGCATTTATCTGATAAGTGCAATAACAGAATTTCTGGTAAGTATCATAAGCTTTCAGATATTTAAATGTTAAATATGTTTATTCATAGATAACTGAAGCTTTTATAAAAAGTTCACTCATATGGCTAGTCACATTTACCAAACAAAATCTCCAAGGCCATAACCATGACCCCATTTCCCAAATGACAAGGTGAACATAAGGACAGATTTGAGTACGTGGGAAAGGAGGGGCAAAAAAAAACCCATAAATCCCTTGCTAAAAGACAATATTGATTTAATCAGAAGCAAATGTAGATGACTTATATTGCATATGATAGGGGACTTCATTATCATTAAGGATGGAAAGATTGTTGTGCCATCCTACGGCGTATTTAAAACTTGTCGAGAGTAACACCACATAAATATCATATTATCGAGAAAAGAGTGAAAAGGCAAGAACTACAAAAATTAATGTGAACACAAAAATTCAACGTCCACTGAAAAATCCTATGCAGATGAAGAGAATAAAATTCGTATGCTGGAAAACTAGGTAAACATAATTCACTAATAACTTGATTCAGTGTTTTCAGTTAGTTTCCATGAATTCAACACGCATGACACAACGGCATCGATTACATTTCAAATCCAGTATTCAGTAAAGTACTAGAAAATATTTTTCCCTGACTCTAAATATATATGCAACAGGGTCTGTTGATACTCACCGTGCAAGCTCACGTTCCATCCTTTAAACTACCTGTCTGCACATCAGTTAACCTGAATGATCCATGTCAGGAAGTTGAAAAGGGAAAGAAAGTGATGTTATTTGCAGGCCTCTACTCAGTCGCTTTAGGTGTGGGAGGAATAAAAGGTTCACTCCCTCCACATGGAGCCGAGCAGTTCGACGAGCATACCCCACAAGGAAGGAAACAAAGATCAACATTCTTTAACTACTATGTTTTCTGCCTCTCCTGTGGAGCATTGGTTGCAGTAACATTTGTAGTGTGGATTGAAGATAACAAAGGATGGCAATGGGGTTTTGGTACAGCAACTGCAGCAATATTGATCTCCATACCCATTTTCCTCCTCGGTTCGGCTACCTATAGAATCAAGATTCCCACAGGAAGTCCCATAACAACCATACTGAAGGTATGCAAAATATGGATACAGTTAAATACTACACCATTGAAATTTTAGCAGTTCGGAGTACTTTACTTATCAAGTGTCATCATTTGTTGCCGATAACTGCCTAAAGTTTGCATTTTGTTGTAGTTTACTTCCTTGCTCATTTTCGTCACCTGAGTCATACATGTGGCCAAATTTTGGACAACATTTTTTGGTACAAAATTGGGAACATGATATCAGGAGGTAAATAGTAAGTAATGCAAGCCTTAGGTTGCAATTGACAACTAATGGAAGTTTGGGAAAGTAAAGTGTAAAAACTGCTATAATTTGATAAAAAATTATCATTTTACATCTCAGTTAATTATTCAGAATCTCTTTAGTTTACGGTTTAACCTATTAGTGTTTTTTCTTTAACAGGTTTTGGTATCTGCCATATATAAATCTTTAAATTCAAGAAAAAAGAACAATTCAATTGGGAATATAAGCACACCTCCTCCCATCACAACCCAGGAGAGTAAGGAGAACGAACCCATCGGACGGAAGAAAGAAATTCAGACCCCCATAGAAGACCTCAAGTTCTTGAACAGAGCATTGGAGCCCACACAGGCCCCACAATGGCTCCATTGCACTGTAAACCAAGTGCAAGAAGTGAAATCAGTTATCAAAATCCTTCCCATATTCATGTCAACAATTATGCTAAACTGCTGCCTCGCGCAGCTCTCAACTTTCTCTGTTCAACAAGCAGCAACAATGAACACCAAAATCGGACACCTAAAAATCCCACCTGCTTCTCTTCCAGTGTTCCCCGTCCTCTTCATGATGATCCTCGCACCACTCTATAACCACATCATGGTCCCATTTTCAAGAAAGTTCACAAGAACCGAAACCGGAATCACTCAGCTCCAAAGAATCGGCATCGGCCTAGCCCTCTCGATAATAGCCATGGCAGTCGCTGCATTGGTGGAGATAAAGCGAAAAAAAGTCGCTTTACAATCAGGGCTCGTGAACTCAACACAACCTCTTCCAATCACGTTCCTCTGGGTGGCATTGCAATACTTATTCCTCGGCTCCGCTGATCTTTTCAGCTTAGCTGGCATGATGGATTTCTTCTTCACCGAGGCTCCATTCAGCATGAGGTCATTGGCAACATCCCTTTCTTGGGCGTCGTTGGCAATGGGCTACTACCTCAGCTCGGTGCTCGTGGAACTGGTAAACGGTGTCACTGGGACATTTCGACAAACACCTTGGCTGTACGGCAGTAACTTGAACCACTATCACTTGGAAAGGTTTTACTGGTTCATGTGCGCATTGAGTGGAGCGAACTTCCTGCATTATCTCTTCTGGGCTCGACGGTACCGGTATACGAACGCGGGGCAGCCTGCAGATAGAGAAATTCAAATGCAGTATCAGTCATCCGAGGTTTGAATCAATGTTGTATTGATATCATTGATACTATAAGTTATTATCGTGTACACGAGGTGGGATTCATCTCAAGTATCATTGTATGATCCACATTGTATTAGCAGTTATTAGTAAATCCTATTATTAACTATGAATGTAATTATGAGGGTTAAATACTTCCCTACATGATTCCTGCCCCTGGATTGAAAGAAACTAGTGTGGTCCTGGCCTCCAGGATCATGAGTTATGAATCTTATGATGACAGAAACCTAATCTTAACACACGCGTACGTACCATTAATACTCGATCTGTAATACAAGGAGTGTGATTGCAACGAAGCATATTTCGTCGGAGGATGGCAATAAACACTACTTGGTGACTCACAGACTTGCTAAATGACAAACTATGACACAGAACAGATTAATATTGTTTTTGTAAATTTTCAAGATAAAACTGTGAAGTGAAGTAGCAGTCAAAATGCATGGCAACAAAATCCCAAGTAATAGAATGAAGAAGAAATATAATCGGGATGCAAACAGCCAAATTAAATATGATCTCAATTGTACACAACCTGGGGATGTAGCTCAGATGGTAGAGCGCTCGCTTAGCATGCGAGAGGTACGGGGATCGATGCCCCGCATCTCCAATTTTTATCAATATCTTAGAACTATGTTCGCATTAAAATTTATATTAGGTCTAAATGTCTAATAAATATAATCTGTAGACATGTACCTTTTTGGCTTTTTCTCTTTCTCTATCTCTATCTCTTTCCAAATTATAAAATCACAAAACTAGCAAATGAAATAATCGTCTTCAATATTTCCATTTTCTTTCCTCTTATTAACTCAAGGAACAGAATATACATTCACAAATCACAATGCTAGTACAATCTTTATTTCCTTGAACTAATCAGCCTCTTGCAAACCCTCCAACACAATCGAGCCAACAAACAATCCAGCACCACCAATCGCCAGCAAACCACCAATCAGCGCTTGTGCAGCCACCAGCGCCGCCGAGTCATCTGGGATCACTACCACTACCAGCACTGCCGCCACAAGAAGAGGGAGAGATGCTGAGGCCAAGGCCGCAGGCGAATAACCAGCAGCATTTTCTAACAGACTCAACAGTCCAAGTTCCTCTGCTTTCGACAAAAGCCCAAGCTTCTCTATGCTCGACAATGTGACTCCCAACTCCTCAGCTTTTGAGAGCAGACCAGCTTTTTCGACAGAACTCAGCACTTTGCGCTCCTCCAGCTTCTTGAAAACATCAACTTCTTGCTGTTCGCTGGCCTCGTAGAATAGTCCGGCTCCAAACCATTCCTTTTTCCAGCCGGCGTCGTACTTGTTCACCTGGAAGGTGAAATTCATATTCATAAGAGAAATGAAATAAAAATATGGGATCATCACTTCACTACTACACCCCTGAAATTTGGCCTAAACGCACATAGTACCGGTAAGGTTGGAGTAGGTACAGTGACCTACTGAAGTTTTGCTTCATCTTACAGTCACACCCCCTCCAAAGTTCTGTAACATTATGTGAAGTTTTGGGAGTTGTTGTTAACAGTTTCTGTGAATTAGGTTACCTTAGACAGGACAAGATTCAAAGAACCACTTTTACACACTAACTATTATCGTATAATAATATTTGAAATTTAACAAGAACAAATCACTCTACTAAAATTCATATTCAATGTATCAATACAGTAACCAAATGTGTAGACGCAAGACACCAACAAGTGATCTCATTTATCAGTTCGACGTTATCCTAGTTTAGCCAGACATCTCGTGTCCGAATATCGAGAAACCCAACTAGAAATTCAATTCGTACAAACCTTTACAAGACTCAACACTCCACTCAAACTCCACCGGATCATTAAGCTCAGCAGTCACCACCAAAGCCAATTATTATTGCAAGACTACCTCAAAAAGAGAATAATCTTTTTACAAGGCAACAAACACCACCACCTCAATGATCATAATCACATTTTAAAAAGTGAATTTCAGATTATATTCAACAACAGTTATAGTAATTTACTTGAAAATGGCGCGCAATACCTTCTTTTTGGTGGCCATAGCTACGACTCTCGGGGCGTAATTGGCGGGGAACAATCTGGGCCTGGAAGAAAACAATCCCCTGTGGGGGGTTTTGAGGCAATTGGAGGCAGTTGTTGCCACCGCCATCTCAGTTTGATTTCCCTGCAGCAGTTCGTGGAAATGGTATTCCTTCCGGGAGGGGTTTGATTTCTGGGAGAGCTTCTGTTTGGAGAGTTGCAGTGAAATTAGTTTGCAAAGGAAATCTTCAGCTCGACCAATCAGGATGCTCCATATCCTATCAGGATTTGAGGTGGATGGTGGTTTGGAATTGCTGAAATCCCGAAGTTGCCCTTGATTCCCGTATTATTAATATTAGAATTAATTACATTTAGCACCCTTTGAAATTTGAAACCCCTACTAGTCATTTTAATTATTACATTTTAACTCCCGTTAAAATATATAAATTATATCAAATCAGTCTTCTCTTAAATTTATAACTTGAATTTCCGGTTTTACTTAGCTCTACCTTCAATTTAGGATGAACTTGGTAGTTGGTATAAAAAATTACATGTTAAGACATGTATAAAATGGAAAATTCAAGTCTCAAAAATGTATGAAAACGTAATTCTGATCTAATTTAATTTATAAATTTTATAAGGGACAAAAATATTATAAAATAATTAATAAGGATCCAATTATAATATTTAAAAGCCCAATAATTAATAAGGATCCAATTATAATATTTAAAAGTCCAAAAAAGGCTAAATGTAATTACTCCTTAATTATATACTAGCGATTGGATTGGAACTGAATTACTTTATGTTTAAGTTAGGACATTTGGAAATGATTTAATTTTTTTTACCGCACGCTCCTAAAAGAATTTAAACCTAAATTTATTTATTATTTTTTTTGGGTGCACAGACGCAGCTACAAAATGCAGCAACTAGCCTTCATCCATCAAGATGTCTTCCGGCGGGCTATTCCACATTACCCTTTCTTCAAGCATGTTCTGACCAGCTTTAGCTAAAGCATCAGCGAGGACATTTCCTTCCCTTCGAATATGTTTCAGCAAGCAGTACCAAGGATTTCTGATGAGGCTCCGACAATCCTCAATAACCGCACCGAGGGGGTGTTCGTTCACTTCCCATCCAAACCTAAATTTATTGTCATAACAAAATAACCATTAATTACTTGTTTCAACTCTATTGGCGAGGAATGATTTAATTTGATATATGCAATAACTTTGATATATTTACTTTAATATAATTACTGTTTCGATTTTATATTTCATTTCTTATTTCGCTTATACATGCACACCATATATATTTATAGACGTATGAGATTAGAAGATAAAAGCAATTGAGATATAAAAAAAAATTAATAATTTCAATAGTCTATTAATATATTTGATGATTGACATGGGTGGATAAAAATAGGAGATAACACACCAACTTGAAATAGAGAACCCACTATGAGAGTGATTTTAGTTCCAAATTTATAATTGTACTTAATAAATAGGATAAATATATACATCACAATGATATTTCTATAATTAGCTTTCTCAACACAAATCTACCCAAACAATTAGCTTCACAAAAGCATGCAATCGGTCAGCATCAAGACAAATTAATCCAATTACATGCTAGTTTATTTATTCAAATCCCGATTACATCTTTAAATTAACACATTATTCATCGATCATGAAATAACTCAAAAACACCTAGTCATGACGACGTAATTTAGCAATTAAAACAACAACAAGGATAAGCAAGGCAATCACAGTCGCCATAAAGAAGACAAGTTTCTTCTTCTTCTTATTATCTCCCTCCACCACCTGCAACGGGTTACGCACATTGCTCCCTTGATGCTGCAGCGGCTGCTTGGTACTGCTGTCATAGCTATGAAACGAGGGAGTTCTTTTGCTGGGTACTCTGGGATTATTATCCAGGGCCCTGGGATTATCGTCCGGGACAGGCCTTTTCCCTGGTTTGGGAATGGAGACTGCGCGCTGGATGCCTTGTCCCTCCTGTATCTTTGGGATAGTGATGCAGTATATTTGATTGTTCTCAAACAGGCCGCTAGCCTCCCTGATGTCGGCGTCTTTGGGGACTTCAAACGTTTCTTCGAAGGTTATGAACTCGTTTTCTTTCACTTGCCTGTCTCCCCGGACTACCAGGTGCCCGTATTTGTCCAGGTTTATTACGATGTTCTTGTCCTCGAACCCTAAAAATAAATCGAGATCGAGATGAAATGAAATGAAATGAATAGTTGGCGTAAGATTAAACATGGTATTTAGGTAGGGCACAAGTTGTATATATAGTGATAGAGCTAGAAATTTATCGTTAAGAAATTAACTAGCGACATGAGAGTTTAAGAGTTTGAATTTTTGTAAATGGGAGAATAATATTCTGATTATATGTTTATTTGTAATGTTTTTATTATATAGTTTGGTTATGTTTGATAAATAATTGACCAAATTGTTATAAGTTGCTCGGTTTGTCAAGAAATCAAAGATCGACAACCCTAAATGACCTAATTGAAATTAGGGTTGGACAAACCGCTTTAAAGTGGTAATAAAAAATTGAGGACTTTTTTGAAATTTATGATGTATGAGTATGGATACGACAAAATGGACAAAACTTGACATGGATATGGCGGTACAAATTTTTCTTAAATTTTTCACATGAAAAGTATCGAACATGATATTGTCTGAATCGACTCGACACGAAAATAATTAAAACTTGAAATATACAAATAAAGATTACATGATTCATGAACTTGGTTCCTTTAGTAAGAAATTTATAAATTAATAGCTAAACCACTAAAAGCAGAAAAATTAAACGAATATATTAATTATAACGTAATTAAAGTTAAATAACTTGAATCAATCTTACCAAGAAGAGTTAAGCGCAGGTAATGAAACGCTTCATCCTCCTGCCATCTATGAGGCGGCCTAATCTGTGTAAACATCTCTCTCACCCTACAAAGTTGTTGTTATTAATTTCTGTATTTATGTTGTGTAAATGAAAACTGCCTATGGTTGTTATTTATAGTTAGAGAGAAATGTACATGGAGATCATTTCTCGCGAAGTATGTGTAAATAGTTTAAGTTATCGAAGAGCTAGGAAACAAAGAGAAGTCATTATGCTTTCCTTCGTCCATATGTCATCGCTTTATGTTGCTTAATTAAATGAAAGGACCTGATTTCCACAACTAGTTACAAAATTATAATAGCTCACATGGCGTATCTCAGTTAGTTCCGGAAGAGTAAATTTGTTGTGAGGTGCAAGATTCAATTCCCAGAAGTAATGTGAGAGTTTTATTTTTTAGTTCAATATAAATTTTGGGGGTGTGCTCTTGTAAACTTGTGGGAATCACACCTTCCATTTAACCAAGCGCTAAATACCTAATTTACCTTCTCTCACTTGCTTCGTCGAATCGGGATATAAGAAATTCTTAAAGTTAGAGATCCAACCTTTTTTTTTCCTGCAAGCTATATAAAAAACCGACTAAATAATGCACTCATTAAAGTTAGGCATCTTCTTTGAAAAACAAAAAGAAAGAACGATACAAATAAATATTGATTAATAGAACTTCAATTTAGGATATTTTTTATTACCTTATGAGGTTTCATCCAATTACAAGAAATAACACTCATAGTTGAGAAATTACAAAAGAAAAAAAAGATCAATAAGTGTGCAACTATTTTGTCATAATTTTTTAATTATAATTTCTTTAAAGAATCGAATTAAAATTGAGTAACAAATAATTAAATCTTTTAACTTTTGTCGTGAACAGTGTATACGATCGTTGGATCATGAATAATTGTATTTTTTTTAGTCTGGTTAATTATATAAGAGGTTGGGGTCTCGGTAAACACCCTACGACTGTCTTAGCCGGTTCTTTTTAAAAAAAAATTTATCTCTTTCTTCAGAGTTACAATTCGTTCGAAACCAGAGTTTATATTTTGATTATTTTCTTTCTTCAGTTGGATGATGAATCAAATTTAATTGAAAAAAGTACAAAGAATCACCCTTTATTGATTTACAATTTACAAAACTTAGAACGTAGTAGAGGTGTAGACCTATGATTCGGGGCATGAAATCTCAAATCTGTACTTTTTCTCCTTTATTAAATCCTGAAAAGTATTAAATCCTAACAGTACTGGGGACTGTTCAATACAGTACTTAATTATTATATTAAAAATAAAAAGTAAAGTAGAACAAATGAACAATGCATTTGTTCTTTACCCCATCGTAGTACTTTAATTGAAACTTAAACTTCTGTGTGTGTATATAATTATTTATATTTCCTTTCCATAGTCTGCGTTCCCTAAGAAGCTTCCCCATTACCTTTTTCTCCTATGTGCAGGGGTTTTTTCTCTTTGTTTACAGGATTTGGAGAATAAAGGTGTCATCCGGGGAATTGCAATTTGCAGGAATGCCTCCCACATCTCCCTCCTCTTATTTCCTGATGACACTTTGGTGTGCGGTCGTGCTGATTCTCAGGCTTTTGAAGGTTTAGCTAAGGTCCTTCATTTGTACTCTCGCGCTTCTGGTCAGGTGGTCAACTTCGAGAAGTCTTCTGTTGTCTTTAGTCAGAATATCCCGCTTGATGCAGGCTCGGTTTTAGCCAACCATTTGGGGGTACAGTGGGTTGACCGGTTTGATCTCTGTTTGGGTCTTCCCTCTGTCACGGGGAGGTCTAAGAGGACTCTTTTTGCTTCATTGCGGGATCGTATCCGGCGTAAAGTGTGTGGTTTCTCTGAGAAAAACTTATCCTCTGCTGGTAAAGAAATCTTGATCAAAGCTGTTATCCAGGCAGTCCCCACCTATACCATGGGATGTTTAAAATTACCGGATTCATTCGTGAAAGAGCTTGATTCCTTCTCAGCCAACTTTTGGTGGAATAATAAAGATAAGAATCGTGTTCACTGGCTCGCTTAGGAGAAATTGTGTTTATAGAAGCATAATGGTGGTCTCGGATTCAAAAACTTCAAGGATTTTAACCTTGCTCTCCTTGCTAAACAAGCATGGCGGATCCTTACCCATCCGAACTGCCTCCTTAGTAGAGTCCTTAAAGCGAAGTACTTCCCGAATACAGATTTCTTTGGGGCGAGTTTGGGACGCTCGCCATTTTTTACTTGGAGGAGTATTCTTGCAGTTAAACCCATCTTGATTGCAGGGTCTAAGTGGCGTATTGGGACTGGAGAGTCGGTTGATATTTGGAGGGATAGATGGCTTCCAAGGCCGATCTATTTCCGACCCCTCATTAAGCAACCTCAGGATCCAACACTCACTAAAGTGGCCCATCTTATTCTCCCAAATGGTTCTAGATGGAATTTGCAATTGGTGGATGGATCCTTTTGTTCAGCAGACACTGCCCACATCCGTAGCATCCCTATGAGGCGGTCGGCGCAAGAAGATAAGATTATTTGGCATTTTGAAAAGAACGGCCAATTTTCTGTTCGTAGTGCCCACAAAGTGGCTCTAGCTCTGGAAGAGACGAATCGGGCTTCTACTTCGCTCTTAATGAGTAGCATTGTTTGGAAAAGAATTTGGAAACTTCATGTCGCTCCGAAAGTTTGGGTTTTTGTTTGGTGCGTTTGCCACGATATCCTTCCAACAGCCTCTAAACTCAAGTCACGCCATTGCTTTGTTGATAGTCATTGCCCGATTTGCCTTCATGAGCAGGAAGATATTAAGCATATTCTCTTTGCATGCCCGTTCGCCCGTCAGGTTTGGGCGATCTCGTTCCTCCCTTAGACTCCTCTCTTGCGCTTCTCCGGGGGAGTCCATGAGTGGATCGAGTCTGTGTTCTCCTCATTTGATGCTTCTAATTGTGCGAAATTTGCAACCATTCTTTGGGGTTTGTGGTGGTCTCGGAATAAGGTAAGAATAGAGGGATGTAGCTTACGCCCGGACGAAGTGATCGATTTTGCTGTCTCGATGTGTTATCCTTGCTTAACTCGTGACTTTGCGATCCTCTCGCCAAATGACAGAACTGATGAGACAGTTGTGTGGTCCCTGCCAGAACTGATGAGACGGTTGTGGCTTAAAGAAGGCACACGCTTAATGTTGATGGGGCTATTTTTTATGACAAAGGAGAATTGTGTAACACCCCAACGGGAGGCGCCACATCCCCCGCACTATAGCTCTACACGTGTACGAAATGGAGGGTCCATACACGTACCAAGCTACAGCGAACGGGTGACAAACAAAAAGACCAACCTAGCTAGGCGGAACATAGACCCTGG
>JBBMKE010000001.1:6519974-6531976 GCA_037834125.1 Lippia alba | reverse complement strand
TTTTTTCCACGCTGGTCTTGTGACCGTTGGACGCGTGTTTTTATTTAAGTGTGTTGTATTCTTTGTTTAGGCTTACAACCTAATTCATTCAATAAAGTTTTTTTCCAGGGTTGAAACCCTAAATTTTCTGCCGCCTTTGTTCTTCATCTTCCTTGTTAGATCTAGGGTTTCTACAAAAGGTCTTGAAGCAGGTAATATTTAGGCATACTAGGATTCTGGCCGACGGTGCAGGCGAAAACCTCAGCCATTTCCGGCAACAAATGGTCTGCAATGTAAGTCGCGATGGACTCAAACATGTCGTCGGACCTGTCATCACCTCCGCACAAAATCAAATCTGTATTTCTCATGCTTTCCCTCATATTCTTTACAACCATGCCTTTGCTCACACCCTACTGAATCATAACAATTGATATCAGGGACAAAGTTTTTAATTTTGAACAATTTGTTAGGGAAAATTACAACAGCAGATCCTGGGATTTGACTTAAATACACAAACTTCCCCTCAAATTCCCGAAATTACAAAAATTTCCCCTGTGTAATGAGTTTCGATAGAATGCCTGTGTGCCACTATTTTCATCAAAAACTTCCGCTTGGTCACATGAACAGCTGTGAAAAAAGATACGATAAAGGAGTGTATCTTGCTGCAAATCATTTTTGATGTCAGCAACCGTGACTCTGATTCAAACAGGAAAAATAAAATTATCAAGATGCACTCAAGATATCAATTTTACGTAGATTTTCCTTCGCTTAGCATCTTCATTTTTGACATGAATCAGAATCTATTTGCTGGGGGATAGGGACAGTTAGGGTGCGTTGTGGGGAGTAAACACAGGTAATGCGGAAAATGTTTAAATCAACCCAAACTTTTCGAGTTATTATCAATGTGCCCCTGTTGAATCGTTCCATTAATTAAAAACAATTTATTTTTCATAAGGGATAATTATGAACTCCCCCTTAAGGTTTGACGAAAATACAAATTCCCCCATGAGGTTTGAAAAATGACGAACACCCCCCTGAGGTTTACATTCTCTCTCACAAATTGCCCCAACTGTTAATAACGGTGTTAACTTTTGCTGACGTCAACAATATTATTTTTAAAAATTACAATCATACCCTTGGGGGTATATTGTAATAATATTAAAAGTGTAATGATATATTTGTAATTTTTGTTAAATTTATATTTTTCAATTCAAAAACTTGTAATTTAATTAATATTTATATTTTTTTATAAGTATGAATCGAAATAAATATTTCATGCATATTTACTCCAATAAGTATGATAAAAAAATTACAAATTTCACTTTACGTTTATGTCTTAGTTTTATGCATATTTTGCCTGAGTTGATTTAAACTTGTTTAATTAGAATAACAAATTTTTTTAATGAAATAGAGAATCTTAACAAATATGTTAAATTCACATAAATATCCATCATAATTATTTAAACAAATATTTTGGACGTTGGTGTTTTCTAATGCATGTACTATAAATATTAAATACGAATAACATTTAATATAAACAGACATGCCTAATTTTATTTTCAAGAAAATATTTGGTATTCATAAACTTTAGGAATGAAATTAATTCATGATCAAAATATTAAAATATCATTAAATAGCATTCTTTGCTAATTTTTTTAAAAAAAAGTTAGGTAAACATAAAATTCAAGTACTTACATTAAACCCCCCAAGAATTTTAATATTTACACTAACCTCCTTACTGTTGGACTTTTATTACATATACCCCCTGAGTTTTAGGATTCGAGGGGTAAAATAGTAAAATTATAAATTCTTGTTAAATTTAACGGAGGAGGTAACAGGTCGGGGGGAATCCGTAATTTCTCAAACCTCAGGGGGGTATCTGTAATTTCGCCAAACCTGAGGGGGGCGTTCGTAATTATCCCTAAAGAGGAAATTGACTTGGTCCAGTTGCCATTCAATTTGGTAAATAATGAAATTGACAGAAGAATAACTCGGACTAAAAGAAACTGTTGATAGCTTGAGTTTACTGGAGTTGCTTAATTTTCCTTCAAATTGACAAAGCATCAGTCTTGAATGACTAAATTGCATTAAAAAGACTTTTGAGGTAATATTAATGAGTTAGATATCAAATTAGAAGCATCTCCAGGAACCAGTCTTTGACAGATATCATGGAGTTAAGCCTATGACTAATAGTCTAATATTATTCTATGTCATTTGCTTTTCTTAAGACTGTACCAAATGTTTAAACTAATAAAATTTCCACTTGCAACTAAACATTGACTAAAAAACAGGAAAAAGAATTTAAAAAAGCATGTTGCTGCTTATTCTTGTAACACTGATCAAATTTACAGGGAAGAGAGAACATCATGAAAATTGCAAAATAATCGATAAACACAGCTTCCCTGAACTAATTTATTGTTCCTTATAACAGCCCTCGCGAAAAGAACGAAACAATAAAACAAAAGTACACCCCTTCCCCCTCAAAAATGAGAGAAAGGAAGGGAATTCATCAATGGAAAATGAGGACAGTTTTAACCACCAAACTTGGACTTGATCTCATCGATGACACTTTTCTCGACTAGGAAAGCTTTGGTCAGCACATCATCCGGAACAGAAGGCGTCGAAGCAAACAGAGTCGGAGCAACCAAAACCGCCCCCGGAAAATGGCTGTTAAAAGCAGTAAACATCAAAACCTTTTCCTCTCCAACATTCATCTGAAAATGCACAAGCCCCCTTGGAATCACAAACATCTCTCCAGCTGTCAAATTTTTGAAATGAAACACGCTCCCCGTCGTTATCAGTCCGACAAGAACCTTACCTTGAACAACTATACCCGACTCAGAGGCTCGAGGGTGCGAATGGGGTGGGTTGAGTCCACCAGGAGCGATGTCGACGCGGTTCATAGAGATTCCGAGAGTGTTGACTCCTGGAAAGGCAAGAACATTCGCCGGAGTTACACTGCTTTTGAAAGAATTGTTTGTGTTGCCTTCTTGACTAAGCCCATCAAAGAAAAAATCTGCTGAAGTAACGTTTGAGGCCGGTTTGCATGGAAAGCCGTTTAATGAGAACTTCTCGTTTAAGTCTGCTATGCAGAAATCCTGTAAAGGATCAGGATCAGATGAGAGGGAAGGCAGTGGTGAGAGAAGAAAAAGTACAACAATGGCATGCAAAGGTAATTTAGCCATTATTGGTGTAGCTGGTATATGTCGTTCGACGAAACAGCTGATTTATAGGCTGTGTTTCTTTGAATCTTGTCCAGTAAAGTCAATGAAGAAATGAATATAAAAAAATTTTGAGGTAAGAGTGTTGTTTGGAGCAGTTATGGAGAGAAAGACAAGGTCTATGAAGTGACAGTGAAGGAATGGCATCATAGAGCATGCAAGGTCTTGATGATAATGAATTAAACTGACAAATTGTTTGGATAAAAAGATTAGATTAAAGGAATTGATCAACAGCGAATCAACGACTGCTTTCTGTCAACTAACTCAGTGAAAAATGAGTAAATTTATCATAGTTTAGGAACACATTGATGCTGACATGTTAATCTTTGACATTTTTCTTTGGCTTTTCATCCCTCTAATTAGCTGTGCTAGAAAGAGCAGCAAAGGCTATAGTCATCTTCTTTTCGACTCTGTAAGTCATCTTCTTTTATTATGGAGTGCAGCAGTATATGTGTTACATAGTGACCAACTAACCTTTATTATATAGAGATTAGAGAGAGACTTAATATGGTAAGAATCATAATCCTATCTCATTAAATAAATCAATCCTATCCAATGTCAGCTTCCTAATCCTACTAGGTATCAACTGAGACAGTAATTCTAACAGGATTATAATAATTACAGAAAACCTCCCATTGCAAGGGAAAGGGAAATCTCTTTCTGGCCTCCAGAAACTTAAAACTATGTTATTGGTCACAGTTCGGAAATTAGAATATAAAACTAGGAAATGGAATAAATGTTTCTATATATGTCGTGTTTAATTCTTTTCGTATGAATAGAAGGTAAAATAGTTAAGTTGCTGTGTGCTTCACCTTAATAGAACAGTTACTATCACAATTTGGCATAAATTCTTGAAATGCCGTCAGAGTTACTAGTAATCTTTGTCTCAAAATTCTATGAAAATAATTTCATCTTCTCAACTGTCTGCACTGTAGTGTAACAAGAAAAGTTCATATAAAAATCGGTAAATCACAAAACACTGCTTCATTCTTATAGCAGATGAGCTTCACAAATTTCCTTTTAAATTTCCCATGTGACAGGCACGATACGGCAAGATGGTATTTTTAGAAAGTGCTCATGCTTCATGGCTTTGACTATACAGCTTGAAAATGGAGAAAAAGTGCTTTTAAGTTCCTTTTTAACTTCTTTACCAAATTTGTTATATCTTCATACCTTTTTTCAGGTCTCTGAACTACATCTTTATAAAGAAAGGAGAGAGAAATCACCTGCAGGACAACATATTACGCATCTGTTTGCGAAATAGTGTCTCCTCTGTAAACCGATATTTTTCTCAAATCCCTTCTGGCAAATCTACGACTTGCTTGAATTGAATCCAACGGGATTCCAAGGAATCTGTTTCCTCTAGCAAAACTAGGTGTTATAATAGGATGTTCATTTACATCCTCTGAACCTTGCACTAATGCCCAATGGCATGGTTAAAGATTTGGAGTCCTCTTTTTTTACCTGCTATAGGATACAAAAGGAACTGCTCAGCATCAATCTCTACACAATTTACATTGTTTCTTTATCACAAAATTAACTTTTGAATAAACAAATATGTTTCAAAATAATAATTACAGTTAAACCCCCTCGTGGCATGGTTTGTGCCAAGCCGGATCCCCTCAGGTATAGAAAAGTTACATCTACACCCCTTGATGTTTGAAACTGTCTTACACTAGGGTCCAATTCTTAAATTTTTTTAACATAATTTGACTATCCCATCTAATTTCTTTCAGTAGAAAATCCAACTTTCACCTTGTGAGCTCAACACAGGGAGATAAACACACAGATAACCACAAAAATCTTGATAAATAAACAAATAACATAATTTTTCCCTGCTAGGAATGCATTTCTATAACGTAAGATGGAAACCGGAAGGAACGTAAAAACAATGGGAAAATATTGAATTGTTCATCAATATCAATTATCAAATTTCATTTTGACATAGGAGCAATGATACTCACCTTGGCAATCCACATTCGAAGCATCACCTTCTTGTGCCTTAGAATATTGCCTGACAGAGGCTTGAGTTCTCAGCACTTACTATGTGCCATGTGGCACCTCCGAATTTCGTTCTTCACCTCTATTCACCAGCAATGAAGCCCAAGGGGAAGGAGTCGGATCATTCATTGACAAACTTTATCCTCGTATTTCTTGGAGGGGGATTTCAATTTCAGAGGCTCCTCACAGCAAGAACACCTAGGAATACACCTCTTCCCATCCTGTCATTCTGTACCGTCCTTCTTTAGAGGTTTCACAAGCAGTTTCCATTCATCTGCCATACAGCAATCGATATCCTTGTGCAGAATCTCGACAAGGGATTTGTATTTATCACAATCGGCATCTTTACATGTGGCAAAGGAAAGGAGACATTCCTGACACATTCTGCGAATATCAGACAGTTTTTTGTGCTTGTGGAAGTAGGCCAGCAATATTACCTAAACCCACAATATCGACCCATTACTAGCTATTATAACATTCCATACGAAAACAACTTAAAAAATCTCCAATTCTGAGCAACACCACATAATAATCAATGCTTAAAAAATGGCTTTCAAGGCCATCATCTCGTCCATACTTAGAACTGTCTTCACAGGTTGTAAGAACTCTCCAGCTGCTGAGTCTGAGTGTGGTTTCTGCATGCAAGCTTAACAGGCGAAAAGGGCATGCAGGTCCTTCCCTGTCTGCATGAGTTTCATACAGTCTGCATTAGTAAGTGGTTTTCGGTGCCACATTTCACGTGCTCCATATGCAGATTTTCCATGAAAAAGGGAAATAGATAAATCAACCGGTGGAGATGAGTATGACGAGGGGTCTGAGGAATCATGAGTGTTTTAGAGATGAAATGGTCATCTGCTTTTCTTCCTTTCATGTTTACGGATTCTGATGCTCGTGTTTTTTCCTATTCCGAACATGCTTCTTTGTAAATGCAAGTGAATCAATGGTGTACCATGAAACTGGAGTTGTGAATTTTCAGCTATCCCATGCAAAGGAAAGCTGTTTTCAATGTTTCTAACAGAATGTTTTCTTCCTCTTTTTTATTGTGGGATAATGAAACTGACACACACACAGTGGTTTGGCATACTTGCAGAAACTTCTGTTGAGGTTTAGAAATTACAAAAACTTCCCCAAGAATTTACATTGCAGATTTGCATCCTGATCCATTCATTTTCATGATTTCGTGTCTAATTCTTTAAAATCACTCTATTTTGTCATTGATACTTATTGATAAATATATGACTTCACATTCACGACAATAACAGCATGCGTTAAACTAAATCTTACACTATTTCAGGGAAAGTTTTTGTAATTTTCCAAACCTCATGGTTTGTGTAGTTATGCCAGTCAAACCTCGAGAATGTCAGTGCAACTATCCGTTTTATTTTTCTATGGCAAATCTATTGATGCTGCAAAATTAGCTCGTGATCACTGAGAAAAATGGAAATCTGAAGATTCTTGTCATGTGAATGGTTGGATTTGGCAAGATTTTCGCATGAGAAAAGATGAAGCAATACACTTTAATGCAAAACACTTATGGAATCAGAAATAGGAAATTGGCTAGATCCAGTTGCCATTTGGTACATAATGAAATTGACAGACGAATAACTTAGATTAAAGGAACGCATCAACAACGAGACTTCACTGGAACTGCATATTCTTGTAACATCGATCAAATTTACAGGAACAAGAGAACAACATGCATCAAGATCAACATGAAAGCAAAAATGCACCCCCAACCCCAACATAAAAAGATACCAAGAAAGCTCAATAATGGAAAACAAGGACAGTTTTAACCACCAAACTTGGACTTGATCTCATCGACGACACTTTTCCCGACTAGAAAAGTTTTAGCCAGAACCTCATCCGGAACAGAAGGCGTCGAGGCAAACAGATTCACGGGGAGCAAAAGAGTCCCTGGAAGATGGCTGTTAAAAGCACTGATCAGGAAAGCCTTTCCCTCTCCAACATTCAACTGAAAATGCACAAGTCCCCTTGGAATCACAAACATCTCCCCAGCAGTCAAATTCTTGTAATAAAGCACGCTTCTGGTCGTTATGAATCCTATAAGAACCTTCCCTTGAGCAACTATACCGGACTCAGTGGCTCGAGGGTGCGAGTGAGGCGGATTGATCCCACCAGGAGCCAAGTCGACTCGGTTCATCGCGATTCCCAGAGTGTTGAGTCCCGGAAACGCGATAACATTTGCCGGAGTCACACTTAACCCGAAAGCATTGCTTGTGTTGCCTTCCTGACTCAGGCCATCAAAGAAAAAGTCTTCTGAAGTAACGTTTGAGGCCGGTTTGCACGGAAAGCCGTTTACGGAGAACTCCTGGCTTAAGTCTGCCACGCAGAAGTCCTGTAAAGGATCAGGATCGGATGAGAGGGAAGGAAGTGGTGAGAGAAAAAGAAGGAGAAGTAGAAGAATTGCATGCAAAGGTGAGTAATTAGCCATATTGGTGTGATTTGGAGGAATTATAAATCCATGCAGTGATTTATATAGTGTGTGTTTGTTGAATGTTGTTCAGGGAAAGTCGTGAAGAAATTGATATAAAACAAAGTGAGGTAAGAGTGATGTTTGGAGCAGTTGAGTACCGAGTCTTGAATGTGGAAACAGAAACGGGGTTGAGAGTGAAGGAATGGCATCATAGAGCATGAATGGTCTTGATGAAAATGAATTAAAACTAACCATTCATGCATATCTATCTATCTATCTATATATTTATATTATAAAAACACGACTTGGATTTTGGATTTCTTACGACTTATTGATCCCTCGTAATAATTACATCAATAATTTCAATTAAGCTAATTGTGTAAATAAATATGGTAAATTATTGGTTTAAAAATATTAAAAACAATATTTATTAACCTAAAATTGAACTCCTCCTGGAGAATTAAGATTTTTTTAATTTATAAAAAAAGGGGCTAATTCAACTAGAATCCTTTTAATATTAATAAATTGGTAAATTCTATTCAAATTTAATAATATATAATTGCCCATTTTTTAAATTATAAGACCTACCGTACGTATGAAATATTTAAATTTTTACGTAAATTTTATAATTTCCCTCATATTCTTATAATATGAGTGGGTGACTGGGTGTCTATGATGTATTGACATAAATATGATACTACAAGTATTAACTTTAAAAGTTAATACATGAAAGTTCCGCATAGTATCCGACCACGATATAATAAAATAATACTTTTAGTAGTGATTGTACATATTTTTTTTGATTTAGAGATTGTACATCATAATTGAAAGTCAATTTGAAACTATAAACTTTTAACTTGTATATGTGAAAATGTACATTAAAAAATTTAGATTTCGATTGAAATTTTATTACTATATTTTAATTTTTAAAATTTGTTGTTTTAAATAATTAAATTTAATTAATAATATTTAGATAAATCCTACATTTAAACTTAGTTTTACTAGGTTTCATAAAAAGAGTAGATTATAAGAATGGGTCAACAGCGAATCAACAATTGTTTTGTATTAACTAACTTGTTAAAATAAGTAAATTTATCATAGTTAGGAACACAATGATGGTATCATGGTGACATGTTAATCTTTGGGTAATTCTAACGAGTATGATTCGATTAAATTGGTATAATGAGAGAGCGAGTAATTTATATTTATTGTATGATTGGTGAAAATTTTGGAAAGAATGATAAATCAAATGGTAAGTGTAATACATTTGTTATTTAAATGGATTGGGTTTGATCGAGTTGAGTGTGAGTTAGATTATTTTTAATTTTTGACATTTTTGTTTAACTTTTTTTCGGTTGTGAGTAATTTTAATTTGAACTTAATTTGCTTAAAACGATACAACGAGAGACGGATGTTTTACACTTATTAAGATGATTGATGAAAAATTAAGAAAAAATAATAAATTAAATAACAAGCATAATATTATAATACAATCAAATGTAAAAATATTGACCAAAATATCAACGGATACTTCATACTTGCCACCTATGATGCATGGACACGGACACGGCGACACGGATACGACACGACACGGATACGGCGACACGGATTTTTTTTTTAATTTTCCACGTGAGGAGTGTCGGACACGGTGTCCGACACGCGTGTCCGACACGACTCGACACGGCAAAATGATATTTTTAGAAGTGTCGGTGCATTAGAGCTTGCCACACATATCAAACCCTAAAAGGTTGGTCTATTTAAACAAAGAAACATGTAGGTATCTCTTATGCACTTTAATTTTTAGTTTTGTTTTAATTCAGCCTTTATTGCTTTCACACTTGGTTCTCATCAAAAATCAAAACTATTCAAAATAGTGAAAATACCAATTCATCATCTTTTAGTGTCATTTTCTGTTAACTAACTCAGTAAAAATAACTAAATTTATCATAGTATAGGAACACAATGATGGTAACATAAGTGCTAATCTTGACATTTCTTTTTGACTTTTCATCCACCTAATTATCTGGGGTAGAAAGAGCAGAAAAACCTAGAGAAAGATCTCTTCAACTTGGTATGTTTAGGGCCAATTAGATTATTATGGTATAAGGCATCAGAAAAACCATTAAAAAATTACAGCAAACCACCTCAGCAATAACAAGGGAAATCTCTTTCTAGCTTTCAAAAACTTGAAACTATGTCACCGATCAATGATTTAGACTGTAAAAATTAGGGAGAATTACATCTTATTATCCTGTATTTAGGCCTAGTTACAACGTATACATTTTAGGCCTACTTATGTACTTCACCTTAATAGAACATTTACTATAACAGTTTAGTCTAAATTCTTGAAATATTAATGTCTGCCTACCAATAATCTTCATCTTGAAAATTTTGAAATAATTACATTTTCTCAACAATATGCACAGAAAGTTCATATGAAAATCAGGAATTTATCACCAATCACCATTTTGTTTCATCAAACTAGTTCTGCAACTCTATAAAAAGAGAAATCTCCTTGAGATTTCTGGCCAAGTTTTTTAACATAGAAAAGAAAAAAGAAAAATGCGCATAGTTATACTACTTTTATAGATACGCTCCTCCATGTCGTCGTCCCTCATAACGCTGGCTGCCGGTGAGCGCCTGTAGATTCGAACCTATATCAACTTAAAGCTTGCAAACTGCAGTACTATCATTTATGTGGGATGGAATTCTTGCATTTTGGTTGTAAGGAGAAATTGCTGTGTTTTGCTCTCATAGATGTCAGACCTGAATATGTCAACAAGTTTTTCATCAAAGTGATGATTTTTCTTCTTTAAACCATTCTAATTCTTGCCACATAATATTCAGAATCAATTCAAGGTTGGAAGTGTAAGATAATCAAGAACGGAAGCCTCATCAGAATTTTACCAGCAGCAGTTGGGATATGTAGGAGAACCAAGAACTCATCAAATATTCAAGTTTGGTACTCCAACGCTCTGCCCGGCAAAACTATAGGTGTGTACATCCTAATACGCGGAGAAGAGAACGAAAAGGAACTGCAGGAAAAAAGGGAAAATGATTAAGTATTTTTAGAAGTGCTCGTGCATCAGACTTTGGATATGGAGCAAATGCACTTTTAAGTTCATTTTTCACATCTTTACATGATCTGTTATATCTTCAAACCTTTTATCAGGTCTCTGAACTACATCTTTTTAAAGAAAGGAGAGAGGAATCACCTGTGGGACAACATATCATGCATCTGTGATCTGCTCCGAGGGAGATTTTACAGCGTGTCTAAGATTGCGGAAAAGTTGTGCTATCTCGTTCAAGAGTTTAGTCCCTTCTCCCCCACTTTGCAAAGTCATAGCAGCATGTTTTAAGAAGCCACTGTCAGCTTCAATGGCTCTCAACCTCTCCTTTATCAAGGATACTTCTCGAGTAAGAGTGGCCTTTTTAGTTCCTTCGGAAAAAGAAGAGCCATTACAGTTATAAAGCTATGTTTGGTTCTAGGATTGTAGGGACAAAAGGAAAAAGAGAAGTACATTTTGTAGTTTGATTAAATAGAGAGTAAATTCCATCAATTTAATTACCTGTATTTTCTTCTTCTTTCTCAGTTTTGTTTAACTCTGAGGAGGAAAAGGATCTTCCATCTGCCTTCACTTTCTTCTCGAGATCGGTCAAAAAGCCAAGAAGATACGATCTCTCACCCTCAAAATCCAAAGATAATTCTTCCTGGTTCACTTCTCCAATTTCACCGTTCCGTTCATAAGGACGCTCATTTTCATTTTGATCAGCTCCATTTATGCTACAACAGTCCGACCTCTCATCAAACAAGGACAGTGCCTGAGATTTCATGTCTTGGTAGTCTTCATCAAAATCCACTTCACAAATCTCACTCCCGACTCTCTTGATGGTCCCGTATTTTTCCCTATAGCTGTCGAGTTCAGACTCTAAAGCCTTCACTTCGTCCTCTCTCTTCAAAAGCATGTCTCTCATGACCTGCATGGCTTCTTCATCGTATTCTGCTTGTTCTTCCATCATTCGCTGATACTGCAACGCCTCCATTTGAACAGCTGCCTTCTCTGCTTGCAGGCGGGTAATCATGGCCATTGCATTATTTGCTGCTATAGCTGATGCGCTACGTTCTTCGTCCAATTCCATGTACAGATCCATCAGGGATTTGTGGTCAGCTCGACAAAACAAAAGAAGAAGATGAAAACAGGAGAACACTTCGTTTTCTTCCCCAAGACACCGTCATGCCAACAGCATCGCCGGCGGCGGCCTCCATCGCTGTCTCCCCAATCGACCACCGCCACCACGAACCATCACCTCCGCTCTCCTTCACCATCTTCTTCTTCACACACACAAACACACAAACCTTAAATTGC
>JBBMKE010000001.1:6447544-6459157 GCA_037834125.1 Lippia alba | reverse complement strand
AGCATCTCAGGCAGTGGAAAACTGCAACAAACATCACAATTCAGCAAAACGATGTGGGACTGCCAGATATAATATGATCTTGTCAATAATAATCTCCAAAAAAGAAGTTTGAGCAAAGAAAAATAAAATCGATTTCTTAGGAAGATATATAACCGGATTGTCTTCCATGATCAGATCCCTAAAGTTATAAAGTCCACCAGCTGAACCATGTGGCTTGTCCTCTTTCAAGTACCTAAGACAGAAACAAAATCAGTACACAATAACAATTTTAACAAGAATCTGACATTAAGAAATGATATAGACTAAATAGTCTTATAAAGCGGTGAAATTACCTGACAGGGACCCTAAGCTCATTAGATATCGACGAGACGAACAGTGCAAATTCACGCTCCTCGTAGAAACCAATAAGGTAGATCTGTGCTAGATTCGGGATCTAACAACAGCAAAATGGTACACGAAGTTACTCTACCACTCCACTCACCATCACAGCAATGCACAATTAATATTACCATTAAAAATAACTAAAACTGTTACGAATGAATCGATCTAGTTAGCATACCCGTTTACAAGCAGATATGGGATGATTAACCATCGGTTGCCCTGCTAACGGGAAAAGGGGCTTGGGAATATTCAAAGACAGCGGTCTGAATCTTGTCCCTGCATTTCAATACCATCACCAACCCATGAAAAAAGATTATAAAGTACTCATTATCTGAAAATACATAAACCATCTTTTTTCATAGCAATAATCAAGAAAACGGGCCATCCAATACAATCCTCAAAGATCCAAATCCCCAACAAGGACAGCTTAGTTTGAATAATCACAATCAAACCGCAATGAATTGGACAATAATTTCTTCCAAGGCAATCAAATCATCACCACATTAAACATCAAAAACCATAAAAGTACAATTATCAACAAAAAAAGGGGTAAAAATCATACCTTTAGTGGGTCCACCCACCATGATCACAGCCACAACCCTCTCATCAGAGTTCTCCATTGATCACCACCGATACGAAAAACCCGCAACCCAGATCTCAAAATTCACCAATCAACCTCGCTAACTACTGCAGACAGTCAAATATCCACAGTCCCAGATCACTTCAACTCAAGAATACAATAAAATCAATAAATCACGTGATGATCTCCAGTCTCCACCATTACTCAACAGAACAAGAAATCCTGAACCAATGCAAGAAAGCTCCAAGATTGAGTGAATATACAAACCCAAAATCCAGTGGACACTTAGGATTGGGGAATATCCGGGGTGATATAGAAGGGATCCCAAATCAAAATTGGTGGGGGTGGTGGGGTAGGGTGGGTTGGGGTTAGATATGAAAATAGAGTAGCAAGAATCCAAATTTGAGAAGGTGAGAAATGAGATGGGAGTTTTTACTTGCATGTGGGGCACCATAAATTCCATTGCCAGATCAAGAACTGATTTTGGATGGAGTGAATCAACGCTTCAAAGATAAGGTACCTACTATCTTCTGCTTCTTTTTTTTTTTTTTTAAATAAAAAATAAAATAATTAAAAAGAGAAGAGGAATTTAAGAGGAAATTATGAGATGATTAATTTCTCTTAAATGAATGAGGTCCAAAGTTTGGAGTTTGGACAGACCAGATGTGGTTACAGATTCGTAGGGTGGGTCGGTGCTTTATTAATAGTAATTAAGATGTTAATTAATGGATGGTTATTACTTATTAGTTAATGTCGGTTCTTTCTGTCCGAAGAAATTTAGTTTGGTCTTTCCAAATTAATTTTGAAAAATTATGGAAATATCAATGTCGATGTACTATAGTATCAAAGATGTTGTGGATTCAAAAGCCCGAATACGAATACGGATTTTGCAAATATCTTTTGTAATACTAGTCCAATGCAATATTATTTTTTTCTGAAATTTACACCGAGTTTTTTTTGTTTCTGTTATACCAATTTAACAGAATTTCTTTGTTTTTGTTACACTAATTTAACGGAACAAACAATAGTGCATCTTGAAACCACTTTAAAGAAAAGAAGAGGTCTAATAATTAATAAACGGTTTTAAAAGTACCCAAATATTTAAATTCGAGATATCATTAGAAGTTTATTGCACAAACTACCCAAATTCGAGAACTAAAACACAGCATCACATTCATTATTCATCACTCTAGATCAAGGATAATATTCTGGCCATTTTAGAAGCTTTTCACAGCTTCGAAGGAGATTTGTACCAGTCCCATGGGTCTTTGGAAATATACGAAGTCACCGCCTTCAAGTTCACGTAGTTGTCGATTCCCCTGTTAAAGACAAAGCAATTCAACGGAGTTTAATGTAATTAGGCCAAACTTTAGGAGTGTGGGTTGTAATATACCATTTGTTTTTTCTCTAGGGGAAAAATTAAGGTACAACTGTGCAAGTGAAAGTGAAAGTGAAAGCATAGAATTATAAAGGGATATAGTTATTACATTTCACCAAGTTCACGCCCGAAACCACTACGTTTCTTGCCGCCCCAAGGTGACTGGGTGAAGCATGGCTGAGAGCAGTTCACCCAAACAATCCCACATTGAAAAGCCTGTTAAAGATTAAAACAGCAAATGAAATTAAACAAACCACCCATTCTTTTTTGGATTCTTGTACTTTTTACAGCTTAGATACGAAAAATCCTCACCTTTGTCACCCGTTCACACCTTTCCAGATCTTCTGATAATACAGCAGCACCCAAACCATACCTGAACAAAGATAATATACCCAAATTATAAAAATAAAAATAAAAATTCAGATCATGCACGTAATAGCTATAAAGGAGTATGAAATCCGAACTCACTGGGTGTCATTTGCCAGCTCGATAGCTTCTTCTTCAGTGGAAAATGTTTTAACACAAAGAACAGGCCCGAATACTTCCTCTCTCCAGATTTGCATGGAGGTCTTCACATCTGTTATTATTGTTGGTTTCACGAAGAAGCCTTTCTCTAAATGCTGAAAAGTTAATCAGAAGATTAGGCAAATACCACTACAAGCTAATTTTAAAGGGTCGGTTGAAGTTTTACCTCAGGTCTTTCACCACCAAATAAGATTGTTGCACCTTCCTCCTTAGCTGTTGAGATGAACTTCATCACTTTCTCATACTGTAAAATTATTATCACATTCAAATAATGAGTAAAACAATAATTCCCGCATTTCATTCCAACTTTAATTTTTCCCTATGGCATATAAATAAGCAAACCAGCATAGTAGTTTATTTTTCAACCATAACTTAGAAGCCCACTTAGCATATTCATGTTTTCCTCCAAGACACCACAATGCAAAATGCAATTCAGCTTTCTATTTCGAGGTTTTATAGAATACACAGTTATAGCAGCATTAACATGGAACCATCACATTCAATTATATCCTTATCCAGAAACGGTTCGTGTCATTTCTTACCTGTCCACCACTAACAACAGGGCCAAGCCTGCAACCTTCCTCAAGGGGATCGGATATTTTAATGTTCTCACACCATTTCACAAGCCTATCCAAGAATGCTGGTGCAATGCTTTCCTGAAAACAATTCCCATAATGTTGAAAAATTAGCTAACTTCTCAGATGTTCTGGACTGTAAGTTAAATAAATAAATGACAAGTTACCAAGTATCCCATCAGCTAATTGATGGAAATCAAATTACTTTGTACTGTACTTTTATCATTAAGTGGAAAAACATCTTGTAAGCTTTTTTAACTTTTTGTTTATTCAAGGCCCAGAAAAGGAATATCCATAGAATCGCTATTTGCTTCTCGTCAGCCTAAAACTTGAGGCCTTATTTTTCTTAAAGAGTTCTCACTGAGTCACAAATATACTACCAAACTCGATATTCAGGTTAAAAAGTGTTAAGCACGGCGTATTGTAGATTAGATTTGGGATACAGTTGAGACAAGTCCTCCTTGTCACAAATAATTAAGTATCTAGGTTCTAGTGTAACCATTTTTTTTATATGACAATGCGAATTCCTTCAACTCTCTCATAAGCTGCTGTTACAAGCATAATCTTCGCCTTGCAAGTTCTTTGTGTGTGCGTGCGGAAGGGGATTGAGCTTTCGTAAATAGTCTTATCCATATACTTACATGAACTATGAGTCGAGAGGTAGCACTGCATATCTGACCGTTTGTCCAAAAGCAACCAAAGAGAGTCCACTCAGCAGCTGATGAATAGTGAACATCAAAGGTAAAGAATTAGTATAACTTGCTTGATAAAAACAGTATCATGAAATTTTCTGACAACAAAATTACGCTAAAAAGACATTATTTTCTTTAAATACAAAATAAAACCATTATTCTATTTCAAAAGGACCATACCTTTATCAAGATCAACATCCTCAAACACAACAATTGGACTTTTTCCACCCAGCTCAAGTGTAACTGGCTGCAATCATAAATTCATAATCAAATTTTTTTAAAAAAAAATAGCACTTTGATAGCTAATAAAATTATCAATACACTCCAAAGTACCTTCACAAGTTGAGCTGCAGCAGTCATAACTTTGGTTCCTGTGGCACTACTCCCCGTGAATGCTACCTGTTCATTAAAGATGAGAATTATTCTTACAAATGCCATTGATATCAAACCTAATATACATAAAATATATGAAATGTCATAAAACCTGACCTTGTCAACATGAGGATGAGAAGCCAAAGGAGCACCAGCTTCTGGTCCTAAACCACTCAAAATGTTGAGAACTCCGGGTGGAAGATCAACCTCCTTACACACTTGTCCCAACTCCAAACAAGTGCTGCAGAGCAATAGTCGGTTTAACTTTAGGGAGCTCCAAAGATATTTGCAAGAAATTTTATCAAATTTGTTCCAATGTGTTATCTAGTCATATTTGTATTACTTTATAAAGTTCACATTTAATATCCAAAGAGAAAATAGTAAGGAATAAATGGGCTACATGAGACATCAATGAGATGAGCAAAATTGATAAAAATCAATGAGAACTTACATCGATGATAATTCGGAGGGTTTAAGTATTGCAGTGCATCCAGCTGCCAGGGCAGGGGCAACTTTCCATGTGGCCATTAACAGAGGGTAATTCCTATGGAAATAGAAAGAAGCAATTCTAAGAAATGATTCATCATTTTATTCCAGGTAAAATTGAAAAAGAAACCATCATTCTGAACCATCAAACAATAAACTCCCAAGTTCCAAATGATATGCATTCGAAGTGATACATAAATTCAACTACTAATTATACGGTCTAAGTTCAATGCAATTTGGTGGATCTGTGATTTACTTCTGGAATAAGATTGTCAAGTGTAGTTGACACAAATGATGAATAAAATTTTGAATATCTTGTACCTATAGCAGAACCATAGCAGGGTGGAGAATATAGAACCAAGAGTAAGTGTAACCAAGAGAAACATAGAGATAACAAATGCTTAAAACTATATATATAATCACATTCATAATGATTTCCAAGAGAATATGTAGCAAATGAACAAAATGCCTTCCCTTTTTAATTCTTCAAATTGGGAAAGAAAGGAAAAAAGCCAAACAACTGAAGTAGGAATACCCACCATGGTGTAATCAAACCAACGACACCAAGAGCTTCTTTCACAACATGACACTTAAATGTGTCCATTGGTACAGCAACAGGAGTCGTTTGCTTTGAATCCAATGCTTCAGCGATGTCAGCAAAATACTCAAAACATCCAGCAACATCGTCCTGGGAAAACGAAAATGAGTTTGCATTAATAGAGAAATTAAAGGTTCCACCCCCCACCCCCCGTGCAGTATTAGAGAAACATACCATATCCCAATTGGCTTCATCCAATGGTTTCCCACAATCAATTGCTTCAAGTTTTGCTAGATATGACTTCTTTTCGGTAATCTGCGTGTAACTAGATATGTAAATTTCATAGATACATAGAGAACGGTAATCTGCGTCTAACAAGATATGTAAATTTCATATATACATACAGAACATCTACAGGAAGCTCAAAAATATTTGCGAAGCGAAACAAACAAATAAGTGTCACGGACAAGTTCCTAAAGCTATTTATTCAAT
The DNA here is from genome assembly GCA_037834125.1 of Lippia alba. NCBI lineage: Eukaryota > Viridiplantae > Streptophyta > Magnoliopsida > Lamiales > Verbenaceae > Lippia > Lippia alba. The sequence continues at coordinate 6,453,138 of JBBMKE010000001.1, read as the reverse complement.
TCATCAGGTACAACAACATACAATCTAAGAACTGTTGCCAAATAGATGATTTTCATTACTTTGGAGATATTCAATTTAAGGTCACCAAGTTGATACCAAAATGGGAGCCAGATAGAACGAATTCTGTAGCCTGTGTGTCAGATGAGTATGTAACAGCATGACAAGTTGAACTATTGCTGTACTTAAGTACGAACGTGAGAAGAATGGCATAAGCCTCCTCTTCCACGTAAATGTGTTGTTCAGTCAGTAAGTTCGCAAGAATCTCTATTCCTTTTATTTTCCAAATACTTAAAGGTCAAAAACCAACACTGGACATCGCGGCAATCTCAGTCGGCCCATCATTACTTGGAAATCAGTTAAACTTTAGAGATGCTAGAAATTAATATTCCCTCCAGTATCTTAACTCAAACGCAATAACCGTGATCTCAAGTGTGACTCAAACAAACAAATAACAACTCGCTATCCACACACAAAGATGCTACTAGGAGAAACCACAAAACCAGGTGAATGACAGATAAATACAACCATACAACTTAGGAAAGAAACGCCAACAATAATGGAGCAAATTAAGTAACACAAAAACCGAATCAGCAACTGTAATTAATTAGAAAAGGAACAATGAATAAACCTTTGCAGCAATGGCTCGTAAGTACTTGGCACGATGGGCTCCAGAGGCAGAGGACCACTCTTTGCCCCCGTTCCTGTAAAACGCTTTCCGCGCAGCTTCCACAGCGACATCGACATCCTCCGTTGTAGCTGCAGGAATATCCCCTGAAATCCACAACCGCCACAAAGAATCAGATTCAAGTCGCACTCAACACTAACAAATAAACCAATAAACCATCTTCTGTTCTGTAATACGAAAACTAACAATCGAATCCACAAAAATCCCATCATTACAAATCTGGAGCATCTAATTTCCACTATTCCAATAATACATCGATCCAAAACACGGAGCTCAAGAAACAAACATTACCACACCTTGGAACCGACAAAAGCGACAAGCAACCAAGAATCACAAACTAAAACTCTCCGACAACATAAAGAAAGAAAAAAAAAACAATTACAATTGTAAATAAACAATCTCCGATTCCGATCACAGCAAAGTCGAGAAACTAACCGATTGTTTCTTCATTGGCGGGATTGATAACAGGAATCCGATTTCCTTTGATGGGCTCTCGCCAATCGCCGTCGATGAAGAGCTGCCGAGTGGGAATCGGGATTGTCATTGTTTCAGATGTGTGTATGATCGGTCGATCGACTCAGCTCTGTGTAGTAGTTAGCTCAATCTGGAGTTCTGGACTGAAGTTAAAGCAACAAAGCATTAAATAATTGGGGAAATCAAGAATTGATTGGGGGGTAATCTTTTTTTGGTGGGAGTCTTGATGTTAATTTTAAATATTATCGTTGTCATATAAAAAATATATTTTATCATGTGTTAGGGATCTATTTTCTAGCACAGATCGGCCAATTACTTTACTTATGCCAATCCATATATAATTTATAATTTTCAGTAAATAACTAAATATATAGTAGTTGTTATATAGTTTTATTAATAAGTTTGTTTATTATTTTCAATTATATATATTTATATATATTAGAAATTTTGTATACTAAATGTGTGTGCAAATATTTGTTTTTTTCTTTTTTCTTTTGAACGTATATAAATAATAATTAAAATTTCAAGAAGATAATTGACACAATAAGTGAGTAATATTTGAGATCGATTATCTGCATCTATACTATATACTATAAATTAAATTAAGAGAGAGACCGTATTGTCCAATTTTTTTTTAATATATGGTTTATTTAATATAAGAAAAATCTCCCTGCAGACCATTTTCAAACACGTCTTTTTTTGCTTTTTAATCAAATTTTACTTTATTTAATTTAAAAAGGCTCATTTACTATATTTTAAGTATATATTTTTAATCTTTATTTGCACAAATATAATGTGTCCAAGATTTACTAGTAGTATTTTAACTGTTTGAGATCAATTAATGTTTATATAAGTAGATTTCTTTTTTTTTTAAATTAAATAAAATAAAAAATAGTTTGAGATAGGTTAGTATTACACGTGAGGTGAGTTTCTTTTTATAAAATCAAGTAAAGTTAAAAAAAATAAAAAGTCTAAGAGATCAAATTTAACTCAATCACTTATATAGTAGTGTAGTATAGATATTGAATAATGTATAAATAATTGGTTTTTAACTGCAACATATAAAAAATAAGCCGGCAATCGAAAATTGAAACAAAAATAAAATTTTAAAGCAAAAAAGAGGTAGAGATGTTAATATAAAAAGGAAAACTAAATATTTATCTTTGATGAATAATATGTTTGGTCTTACTCACCCCAAAAGCTAGCTATTGAGGGGAGGACTGCCAAACCATTATATATTGAGCTTCACATCTTTGATTATTCGATGTGGGACTTAACACACTCCTGTCACACCCAGGGCTACAGAATGTGGGATAAACTGGAGCGTGAATATTGCAGGAATCGGAACATCTGCAAGCCGGGAATCGGCGGGATGGAGAGACAGGCCTAGAATTGGACCTGGTATCATCGAAACATCCGGCGGGATGAAGAGATATGCCTAGAATCGGACCTGCTCCGATACCATGATGAATAATGTGCTTGACCTTACTCACCCCCAAAAGTTAGCTGTTGAGGGGAGGATTGCCAAACCATTATATATTGAGCTCACATCTTTGATTATTCGATGTAGGACTTAACAATCTTTACTAAAAAAAGTATATTTTAGTATGCATGATTATATCATTCAGAATTACTATAATATTTTGAGAAAAAAATAAAAGTTTAACAGTTTTTATTATAATGGTGAAAGTAGATATATATTTTTAACAAATAAATTGTATATAAAAAAGATATATATCATAAAATTTCTTGGTTATAGAACAATAACCTTTTAAATGAATACATTGTTAGTAAAAATTATTATTTGATTGATATTTTATTTCATGATATATACTTTTTTGGGAAAAAATAAAATTTATAAAATTATTATCCAACGTGACATGACATGATATCAAAATGACGGTTGACGTTACGTTGTACCAAAGTATGCCATGCCACACTACACACTACCGTTCTAGTGAGATTGTTGGTTGAAAATATACATTAAATGTTCCCGATATATTTCACTCAAATACGTTATGTTTACGATTATTTTCTCAATAAATGTTAATACACTCTAAGTATGTGTTCCTTAAAAGTTTGAATAAATACAATTAAATTCACCACTTATAAATACCTTTTGATTTATTTTGCATAGTAAGTATATTCAATTTACCGAACTCTTTTTTTTATTAAATTTATGAGTGTAATTTATTGATTGAGTACTTGTGCAGTATTTCTGTACCGCTTGGCTTCAAGCCTTCGACACCATAAATATGTCCAATTAGTTTCACTCTGCCATGAGCACATCAAGGACGCGACAATAACCCACAACTAGTTGAGTGCTCGGACACTCTCAATTTCCTTTATAGTTAAGTCCAAGACCAGCGACAACTCCCCGAACTCAATCAGGTTGACATGCATAACTCCACAATACTACAATAGTAAAGGATCTGATATAAAACAATGCTTTCGAGTCATTATTGCTCCCACTCAATATGCTGACATATACATGAATGTCAAGTCGGACCTAGTATTGAAAAATTAATGTCGGGAACATCAAATATAATTCATTGTCCCTTTTTTTTAGTCTAATTTTATTCACAACTTAACAAGATTATAATAAATCATAAAATAATGTTTTATTCTTTAAAAAGCTATATTCCAATTATATAGTTTTATCATTTATGGGGTGAATTATTATTTAAGAATTAGAAAGAATTAAATGTTTTCCCTACACGTATCTTTTGTGCGGCCCAAATTATGTTTATACGTTAGACTATATTGGCTATGTACGCAATTTCACACGTGACACGACAGAGACCTCAAAATACCAAATAATAATCCAATTTTCTTGTTAGGCTTGCCATTGAATTTGGACGGTGACACCATTTTTTGAGCTTGACATATCTTAGACATGTTGATTGTGATCACTCAAGTTCCAACCCCACACACGCCCTATTCTTGAGTCTAGAACATATCTGCCATTAATTTAAGAAAATTCTCACAAATTTGATTAACATGTTCTAATAGTTAAAAACCACGGATAATTTATAATCAAAATATTGAACCGTATTGAATGTGAAATGAAATTCTCCGTGGATGAAGATACTTCTAATTTAAAAAATTTAATCATGTCGGATTTAAAGAAAAATTTTTCTCGATAACACAAAAAAATATACGTATCGAATTTAAATTAAATTTCTTCACGAATTAAGGTATCTCTAATCTAAAAGAGGGTATTTGTATCTCCAATCCTAAAGATTCGACTTTGTCCCGTTACTATAATTTTTTCCTCTACAAAGAAAAAGAGCATTTTGTTTTAGTTCAAAAATTCGACCACACGAGTATGAATTAAAATTTTCCGTAAATTAAAGCACATATGGGCGACCAAGTTACAAAATTGAAAGGTGCACTTTCTAAGAGTAATATGTGCGGCAGTTATTGCATATGACAGACAATAGGAAATACACATGGACCACCAAGTCACAAAATTAACAGGTGCAGCTGCTGCAATTATTTGTGGATGACAAGTCATAATAAATACATACATGGTGCAAAGTAATCTCACGCACAACGAAAGACCTGTGGGTTGTACGTTTCCTGAAATTCACGTTTCTCATTCTCATATTTATACCACTCACTTTGGCGGTAAATAGGCGGGTTAAGTTAGGATTTGGATCGGGTCAAAGGGAATTATAAATTGGATTAAAAATACATATTAAATTCTAATATCAATTAGCCAACAGAGATTTGATCCAAGTAATTAATGAGTTTGTTCTCAAGGGCGAGATCCGAAGTGGATCCGAGACTCAACTTTTCGGATTTGGAGCCTGAGCCCGGCCTGGTCTGCCAGCTCTTACTGGCTCTACGTCCGGTCGAACGTGGTACGTTCGCGATTCGTACCAATGGAACGCATCGCAATTGCTACTCTTGTGCAAAGCGGTTACCCGCATTCCTATCAACAAAAAATTATAATATAAGGTTCTAGTGTGTTTCAAAAAAAATTGTAATGTCAACTTATCCAATTAGTTCTATAACGTTGTAATGGGTCATTAACGCATTCAATGAATTGTTGGGTCATTAACGCATTCAATGAATTGTTAATGTGTTACCAAAAAATAATAATAATAATAAATATGAATTCTTAATGAGTTCATATAAAATTCTAATATCAAATTTTCCAAAATATTAATTACTTACATGTTTGATCTGTTTTTGATATGCAAATATTTTACCACAGTTCCAGTCCATGCCCAATTGGGCCCATAGGTTACGGCCCGTATTGGCAGCCGTTTACCTGGAATTTAAATACATAATCCGAGTTCATAATATTAATTAAAAACTGTATAGGGGGCGGGCATAGGGAGGCCCGCGCGAGCGAGTTCTGCAAAGTAAGCAGCGTCAACGCTCGGCCAGCCTATAACCCCTCCATAAATTCTTGCACCACCTTTTT
>JBBMKE010000001.1:6427507-6447444 GCA_037834125.1 Lippia alba | reverse complement strand
AGCGAGTTCTGCAAAGTAAGCAGCGTCAACGCTCGGCCAGCCTATAACCCCTCCATAAATTCTTGCACCACCTTTTTATGTGGGATGCGGCGTCCGGTTCTCACCGTCCGCTTTGTTTTCCTTACTCATTAGTTTAAGGCAAGTCTTAATGTCAGATCCGCATCCTTATTTATAAACCGCCTCCTCAACCAGGTTTCTACCCCACTTTCGATGTGGGACAAAAATTCTTCAACTAATAATATTATTCTTCTATTCCCCTCCCTTTATACCTTTGTTCCCTTACAGTTCAGTTCATTTACGCTCACAAATGAGAAGCAAATATCTGATATTACAATTCAGGATTCTGTTATTGGCTAAATTAGAGCTCGTGCGATTCGGGGTCTTTCAAGTACTTCTTGTATAGAGACCGGGATATGTTGAGAGGATTGCCTGTGCTTTCGGTTGGGAAAACGTTGTTGCCGTTTTGCCAGTCGTTTGTTAGTTTGATCCATTGCCGCCTCCATCCTTTTAACTGGAAACCGTCGCCCTTTTCCAAGCTGTCTATCAGGAAATGGAAATAAACAGCAGCGCGAGGGCCGTAATAGTCTTTTAAGAGCCCGCTCCAGTACTTGTTTCCTGTAATGAAAATGAAGTGAATTACTGATCTATTCCGCCTTACTAAAGGCTCGAGACTTGAATGGAGTTCAGAATTACCGTAGTCGCGAAGCAGACTAGCTTCCTCCTCCGTGTTGTCGAACCACATTGTAATTTGTGTTCTTGCATTCCATTCAAACTGCATATTTTTTTCATGAAGTCATGCAAATATTGGTTAAAACCAAGAACTATATTAATAATAGTGATGCTAACCTGTTTCTTCTGCTCTGCATTTTGAGCAAGCTGCTTTGCACTCTCTAACCAAGGTCCTAGTAGAAACCCGTCATGGGATGCCAAAAGCGTGTCGAGATCTTCCACAAGACGGAGAAATTTCTGGCTAAGGTGTTGGACACTCTGCAGATCTCCCAGCTGATAGGCTTCGACAACCTTTAGAAACAGTTGATTTGCGTACTTCGCCAGAGCTTGTCTCATTAGATCCACTAGATCATATCTGAAATCACCAAATCATCCAGTTTACGAAGCAGAATAGAAACAAGGAGATAAAAACTAATGATAATATGATATAAACCTGTAAGTGTTGCTCTCTGAGAGCTGATCACCACTTGTAATAAAGAGTTCTAGAGCACGTACAACGTCTGAAGTTGAATACCATAGATGTGGATGAGTATAGGAGTCGCTTGTTAGCTCATAAATCGCTCTGTGAAGGCTTTTCCGAGGCTCTTTGGATAATGACAGATGAGGAAGGGTGAAAATTGAATTGGGATCTACATCCGGAAATGACACAATTACATCTCTGTTCTTGTCCTGTTTCGAGGTGATGGATTAATCATACGCGGTCCTCTCAATGACATAAAACTATGACGAGAAGCAAGTTGTTCACTTACATTCAATCCATCTGTGCAGTTATATACCGTATGATATAATATGTTCCAGGCATCGCGTACAGATGGAACCAATTTTCCATATCGTCTGTAGGAGTATTTGTCAATCCATTTCTGAAAGAAGAAAACAAGTGGAATTTGATTACAGTGATGCTAAAAATGAAATGATACAGGGTTCTGAGTTTACTTTACGCATAAAAATAGACAGGTGCATGAAAAACACTCACGGATTACCTTGATGTCAACTCTGTTCTTTCGAAATGCCATTTCAGACATAAGATCATAAACAATGGGGTTCTGCTCAATACCTTCCATTGACATTCCAACACCTACCTGCCAAACAGTGAGATATACACGAATATTCAATATTCATCCAACTATTCAAACACTTAATCAATTGTTTTCGCAAGAGAAACCATACTTGAAGAGCACATAACACTAGTTTGATTTTTAGTAGACTTACCATGGTGGAGTTTGCGCTAAGACGAGCATCTATGGGCCCGGACCCCACTGCATCGACAATGCCATACATTTCGATGTTCCCAGCAAAGTTGTGCAGCATACACCTGAAATGGAAATTTAGATCCGTTAGCATGCCAAGTGATTAGACAGACATATCACACAAACCAAGAAGTCAGGACGTATACCAGATGTAAGGAACGCCGTAAAACTGCTCTGAAGTGGCCCAAACTGGTTTAACTTCAGCGTACAGATCAAGAACAACCAACTTCCCCACAGGAACAGAATGTAATAGTGCCTGAAAATGGGATAATATTTTATTTATTAATTGTTAATGAAAACCATCTGATCTAAAGATCAAGGCAGTGAAGCTACAGCATATATCATTTATGCTGTCTATGCTGATGGTATCAATAAGAACCATGGGAGAATGTATAGTTACGCGTTATATATCAGATATCACATCGATGCAGAAATTTGATTTTGGCAATTTTATGAGGCAGTGCTTTTTCTATGTTTGTATATCTATAATCACTATTATTATGACAGTACCAATGCCAGGTTTCCTGATGCAAATACATGAAAGGATAAAATTCAACTGCATAAAATTGGGTTTTGACCTTCATCTGTGGAGGCTTCCAAAATGGATCATCAGTGAAAAGCCATCCCTACAAGATGTACGGAAAATCATTAGAACGTGGATGAGGAAGCATAAGCTAGCTCATTGGCGAACAACCATAATAAATATGCATTAGAGTAATACATATTTGTCATTTTTCCGTATTCGAGGGAGAGTGAAGTTAATCTTATGAGGGTTTTATGTACTAACCTGCATCAACCAAACAGCATCATCATCACCACTTTCCATGCCCCTAAAAATTGCGGCAGCTAATGAAGAGATATAGTTGGGGTCATCTACCGGAGGAGTATTCTCATCAAAAGTGTCGCTGCATTAATTTTTCATTGACATTGTAAGTGATATGAAATAATCCTCAAAGACCAACTGCTGATACAGCAAATAACAAATTAGTATGTCTATTATCAATGAAATCAAACCAACTTTGTGTTTTCACTCGTTTATTTACACGTTACCATGTCGGTCTTAGGCACATAGATGAAATAAACCTTCATCAAGTTCCCCAAAAATGGGGCTCATAATCCACATATGTCAAGAGCCATTGGTAAGAGTTAGGTATATTTTGTAAACATTAAAACTCAAATAAAGAAACAAATTGAATCACACATACAGAGTTAGGCATAGTTTGAAGTTTGAAGGACAGGGGAGAAGCAAGATTTTACCAGTTATAGATGTGGCTAGTCCTTCCATATTCTGAATACAGAACCAATATCCAAATGTCAAAAAGTGAATGAAACCTTTTAAGCATGAGTAAATTACAGATATTCTGCTTGTACAAGTTGCTCTCAGAACTTAATATTCGACAATCTTATCAATGTTTGCAGCAAAAATAGCTAAGTTGCATACCTTTCAATTGCTGCTTTATGAAAGCCCTCCCAATTTCAACGAACAAGGGATCTGTTGCATCGAGAAGGTAGGTACAGCACCATCTAGGATCACTCCTAACAGTAAACCTAAAAATGGACCAGAAAAAGAACAAGTCACTTAAATGGAACTTCAGACTTTCTTTCTTCATATATCCTGGCAATACTGATTTGCCTACAATTGTTAGTGGGTGAAGTGCAGTTCCATGCATTGTTTTAACATCTATAGTTCTTGATGAGCAGTTAATGATTGTTCATTTCTACAATGCAAGGAGAGGCACTTTATGGTTTCTTTAGAGAATTAGATGTTCTTTCGTTAGATCTTTTTACCTTTGTAATTGTCCGGAGACTGAAAATGAATGCCAGAAATGCAACAAATATGTGAAATTAATGAATCATAATGCATCTACAAACAGAATATGTGACATCAGGACTTACCAATTCCCAAGGCGTGTTATTTTTGCCGATGGATATACACTCTTCAGAGCTGCTGGAACATTACCAGAGAACGCTGGAAGGACTGCAATGCAAGTTAAGAAGAAAATAAAATCAAAACAGAAGAAAACTATGACAAAAACTATCTCATCACTCAACAGTAGCTGAAATTTGTATTTCAGGCATAATGTGAACTGTGGTTCAGAAATTTTATACATATCTAAATTTCAGTGACATAGTGGTTCTGAATTTCCAATGGTCAAACCAAAATAAAAGGGGAGAAACAAGCTCATTTAGAAGCATTGGACATACTGAACAAATAAAAGACAAATGCAGACTAAATGTCCATCTGATTTATGAATTTTCGAAATATTGCAGATTGATTAATCCAATCCACACAGTCTTCGAACTATTCATGACAATTTTTTCGATTTTTTTACTGGTATTTGAACTTCTTTGAAAATTATAAGACTCAGTAATGCGGCGTGTGCATTCAACAAATAATGGCCAGCATGCACTCAGAAAGATTAAGGCACCTGGATTCATTCCCAATTCGTACATTCTGGCAAGAATTTTCTTCTGAAGTATTAGCTGTTGGTCTAACCAAGTTTGCGGAAGTGGACCACCCCACCTGTAATTAAGATGTCACATAAGACTAAAGGAAATAAATCTTTGGACCAGAAAAATTAAGAACATAGTCTTTCTTCAAACATAAGATTTCTTATCCTTTGGAAGCTTGTTACACAAACTAAACGAAAAATAGAACCAAAAGTAACATTTGATACATTTAAGTTGAAAATCAATAGCGTGTATCATCTTGTAATAAACGGATATTCTAATATACACACTAAAGATACATGTACACTCTTGGATATAATGAGGATTAAGAAAGTCATTAGATTGAACTCCATCGATAAGTTTCAGACACTAGTTTAGGACCTGTAAGCTTACCCATGTAGATTTCCCATTCGGGACCATGCAAGGAACGCAGGACCTCCAAAAAAATCATTTAAATCTTGAGCACTCATATTGAAGTTCTGGTCAATGATAGTTTGGGGAAGTTAATAGCTAAACCGAATAAAGAGTTAAAAGGCAAGACACCTGAAAATAATATACAAATCAATTGCTCTTTGCTGCATGCATGCGGAAACATTAATATGTTTCTAAAAATCCAATTCAGCTGAAGAAGAACTCCTATTTCTGTTGAAATTCAATGACACGATTGGTTCTTAATTAGGAGTTCTGTTGTAGCTAATTGATACTCTGAAGGCTGTCAGTTCTCAAATATGGCTCATTTATCCTTTCCCGTCTTTTTGATGAAATTCGGCAATAAAAGTAGCTTATGGTGATGCTTCAAAAAATGAGAAAAAAATAGCCGTATCAAGTCTTCAAAAATACAACAGAATCAATACAGAGGACTTTCAAGGATAAGATCCACTCAATGTGTTAAGTTGTAAACATATGTTTATACCACCTTCATCTAAGCACAACATGCCTCAGATTCACCTATATTTGTTCGACATTATGTCTAATTATTTCCCATATGGCCGAACCATTTAATTTTTTCTTAACAGTTTACTTTAGGCTGTTGATTATTAAAGTAGCCAAACCCAATAGACCAAGTTAATGCTGATTCATACTTACTTTATTTTCTTTTCGTTTAAACTTTATCCATTCTGGAAAAACAAATTCAGGGCATTTAACCGAAAAGAAAATCATATAAAGGGCTAATATAGAAGAACCTGAAAGACTTTCTGCCAGATGGCTTCTTGACCTGTAAACGCCAATGGCAAATTGATGCCGTGGAGTGCCATCCAGTCAATTTCCTTCTCCCATCTTTCCCAGTCCCACCACGCAAATGTATCTTTAAAACAGAAATATCAAACATGAATACCGGGGCAGTTTAGAGCACATTCAAGAGCAGGGAAAAGGAAAATGAAACGGTAATGCTCACAGCTAGACGAAACAGCATTCTGATAGTAGCTCCAAGGCGTAGGCCTCTTGATTGTTATTCCGGAATCTTGAACGGGAGGAAGGAATCCTGGTCTTGGTACCGAAGAAAGTTGTGCTCCACCAGTTTTGGTCCAAGATATATGTGCTCCACACCAATATTTGAGGTACCAGTGTAGACCAGACAAAAGCTCCACTCCAGTAGTTCCGCTTATTCTGTGAAACACACGAGTATCATAAGTCTTTTGAAGATTTTGAAACACATTTCGATGAGAAAAAGATACAGACCTGCTGTTTAAATAAAACATCACTGATATCCAGAGAAAACGATACATAGTACAGCTAAGCAATTAAACGCATTGACAATCGATGCAGCCTAGAACATAAACATGCAACGAAAAAACTAAACATTGGAAAATGATCACTGGTGAAAGAGGATTCAACGTACAAAATCTCAGGAGAGCCACCAACACCGGCTGCGGGATGATTGCTTAATTTAAAGCAATAGTCTCCACCACAAGAACCCTGCCCAAAGAATGAAAGAGTAATAAAACGAAAACGCAACCATGCTAAGTTACAATAATTACATCAGTTTCAAACACATACACACACATCTGAATATCTGATTGCTTAATTTAATTTTGATCTCCTCCCTGTTCATGGAGAACTTCATAAAATGAGAGAATTCTTGGTTTAGGCACTATCAACTTGAGTCAATGGGTATTGCCACACAAATATTAGCAATCGAACTAATAAATCTTCTAAAAAATTCAAGTGATTGAAGCCCAGAACAAGTAGAATTGCACTTGGAGCAATCCACCAAAATTGAGTCGAAATAATGCATCATTGATGTGGTGGTTAGCAACTTAACATCAACAAAGGAAGAAAAAAAGAATATCAATTTTTAACTGAAGTAGAAGTCTAACATCAATCCAATCATCATATTAATAATCTTAAAGCCCTAAAACCAGAAAAAAGAAAGACACCAGCGAGTATCAATAAGCACATAGGCGGATGAAGCAGAATAAATGCTTGCCTTAGAGATGATGCTGAACTGGAAACTCGAAGAATGCGAAGGAATGACGCGGTTAAGGGTGGAATAAGCGGCTGAGATTTGGAGAGACGGCGGCGCTCTCTCCCGGTCCTGAATCTCCAGCAACCGCGAAACGTACTCCACTCCAAGTGTCCCTGCATCGGCCTTCGGCACACCACCAGCCCGAAGTAATACCATCAAAACCCAGAAACCGATCACCATTCGAATCGAATAAAAGCGCGGAAAAGAAGAAAAGGGAGCCATGGACGAGGGAGTGTGAGGGCAACCGGAAGCAGAAGACATGGATGAGGAGTCAAAGGGGTTGAAATATATAGAATAGTAGTGTCAGTGGAAATGGAGAATATCGACATAGTTTAGTGAGTGTGTGTATGGAGAGTGAAAGGATGAAGACAAATGTTGCAGGCGGGGGAGAGAAAATGCTCTGTATTTTATGCGTCCGGTGATCGACGACCGTTGAAGATGTTTGGCGGGTATTTTCTGGTAAATAGATTCTTGTATATATGAATTTTGTCGATGTTTTTTTTTCATGTATATGCTATTTATTGACTTTGCTTATCTTCTTGGAAAAAACTTTTTTCTTCTTTTATTATTTTTATGCTAAATATTGTATTTAATTTCATATGTCAAGTAATTTTTATCAAGAATAGAAATTAACAATAATCATGCTGAAAGTGTTATTATTAAAAATTAGGATGAATGATATGCTATCTTATACCTATGGTAAGATAGTGTACTACAATCCCAATACTTAATTTGTCAAGTTGAATAATGCGTAGTCATCGACATTATTAAAAAAATTTAGATTAAAATCGTAAAAAAGGTGAAAAATATAATTATTAAAAAATTAAAAAGGCTCATTTGTAAATATCCCCAGGCCCTAAGTACAACTTACAAGGGGTCCAAGCGTAATTTAACCCAAATATTATTATAATACGTGGGGTGATGGCAAATTCTTGTAAAGAATTATATATAAAGCTAAAACATGTTGGACTTCAAATTACTTAATATGTGTCTTTGGTTCTTTGTGAGGAGCATTCTTGTTTGTCCAAGAATCGCTTGTTTTTTAATGATGAAATAAATATATTGTTAAAACAACACCATCACCACCAAAAATTTAGAAATTAAATACCACAATTTTTCTGCCCCCTAAGTTGTCTTTACTACCTTTAATCTTGACATATGGGGTGTGTTCTTAGGGTACTTGGATATATTTAATCAGACAATACTTTTAAATCAAAGGAAGGTGGAAACTGAAAACGACTTGAAATTAGCAAAACGTACATATTCAGAAAATCGCAAATTTCGTCCCGTAAATTTAACTTATTTGAGTCATTTATCATTTTTTGACAAATTTAAATCATAGTCCCATACGTTAATTTTGAAATGTTTTACCATATTAACACAATCCATTAAATCCCAACAATTTATCATTCTTGCATTCTTGAATATGACAAAATAGTTTGATAATTACATGAGAGGATTCTTGTCTCCATGAACACAATTTTGGCAGCTACAACGTTGCAATCTATTGTTTCCAGGCCTACAGAAAAGAAAAACAGCGGGAAAATTTCTCGACTCATATTCCTACACAATTGATGCAATCTTTGTATCTTTTTGTGTTAATGGTAGCTTTGAACTGAAATCTTGGCCTGAGCACCGCCTTGGATATATACAACCGTGCATTCAGAGCCGGCTTCCAGGACTTTTTGATACTCAGGAAGCACGTAAGTGTTCTTCTCGTGAGTCGGGTTGAGACCCCATACTGATCCCGTCAGGTTTTCCACGTACAGCTTCAAATCCGTGATGGGTTTCGGGGAAACGTTCTTGATGATCACCTGGTGTCGGTAGTACATTTGGTTCTTATAGCTCCACGAGGTAGTTATGGAGTGAAGAAATTCGAGAGGGGCAGCTGCAAAGAGATAGAATGGATGCTGTCAGTATGCGGATTTATATAACTTGGTGGTGTTTGTGTGGGCTAAAAAAATGCATGGGCGTTGCACATGTATCATTACTTTTTCCTCCGTTACTCACCTCGTTTTGTATTAGTAGGCGGTGTGTACTTTGGTTTCGGAGTAGCAGGTGGTGTGTACTTGGGAGCTGGAACTGCCAAATCAGGAGAGTTCAATGATGTTAACTAAATGTTGTGTGATGTTCATGATTTCAGGATGAATCAATGTATCCAAGAACCTAATATCCAAAAACCTTGATGATATAACATGATTACAAACCTTGTGGCTTGGGGTGGGGAATTGAAGGTGCTGGAGTTCCGTGGCCGTATGAACCTAAAAACCACGAACCATATAATCAAACTTCGATAAAATACAAATTACACGACACACATCTTGTACAATATTACATCTACCACCCTTGCAGTTTGATGATATTACAAAAAAGTCCACCGAGGGATTATTTTGTAAACATGCTATACCTGACAGACCGTGAAGTTTGGAAAAGAGTCCAAGAAGAGGGGCGGTGCCGGACAATGTCGGCTCGGTCATTTCATAACTACTCCTGTCGTCATAGAATTCATCTCTTTCGTTCGGGCCTCCAACAAGTCCTCCATATAAAACATTGGGATTGGCCTCGGGGCGTTTGTACCAAGTCTCAAACCCTTCCACACATCCAACAGAAGATTGAAGATGATAAATGGAAGTAATAGAAGCACCTCTATGATGAACATGGTTTGGATAGTTTTGTCCATAACCAACCAAATAGCTCAAGGACTTGGGATTCTTGCCAAGAATGTAATCGGCCTATAAGTTCAACCACCTCAGTCAGATTAATGCAAATAGGTTTCAAATGAAGAAGCAAAAAGGAAATCAGATCATTCATATATATAACATACTTGGGATTTGGCAAAGTTGAGGATATCTTGAGGCTGGACAACTCCATCTGGACATTTGACAATGCTTTTGCCCTTGGCAAGATAGTCAGAGTAGACAGAGAGGAGAAACGATGCAGAGGCAGAGTACTGAAGGTTGTTCCACTCGCGCACGTAAATTAGGCCGCCTATCCAAAGTTGTCAAAAACACAAGTAAAGATCAGCATTTCTCGAAAATAGAATTTTTACGAATTTAGAAACTAACGCATTCGCCATACTAACCGGGAGTCAAGCGCACGTTGTAGCCGTCGTTCTTCTGAAGACAAGCGCATGTGAAATAGTCGGCCTTAGCCTGATATTGTTGCAGTGTGGAAGTGTATGCTCCTCCAGCTCCATCCAGCAAAATCTTCACATAGTTCAAACCAATAAGGTACACTATACTCTGAACTATGGATTACTAATCATGTGTTCTATAGTGTGAAGAGAAGGCCTTGAGTTGAGATATTGTTTTACCTTTGATAGAAGAATTTGAATTCCAGCATATTTGTTGTCCCAAGAGAATTCTCTGACAGACCACCCTGTTCCTCCCAAGGAGACACAGTTATCCACAACATATTTCAAATAGTACTCTTCATTTGTAGCTCTGTAGAGCCATGCTGCAGCCCACAGCAGTTCATCCTAGAACAAAGAAAATGTTGATTAGATTAGAGGAGTGAAATAAGCATTTTGAGGAGATAGTATTGTGTTGGGCAGAAATATGTGTAAAAGAAGACGAGTCGAACTTACGAAATAGCCGGATGAGTCGTAGAATTGCTTGGCATTCCCGATTGACTCATCGTAGAATCCCCTGAATCTATCTGCAAATGAGAAAATCTGGAAAAGAGAAGAAAATATTAATTTCTTGTTCTTGACTCTTACTATAATTCATATTCATCTAGCTACTCAATAGCTAGACATTTAAGAAGGGACAGAGCCAGAATTTCCAAATTTTAGAAGGGTAAACTAGGTATTTAGCTTCACTTGGAGGCTAATTCCAAAATTTCAAAGTTTTGAGATTATAGAGATGTAAAAGATTCTCACTTGTTTTGCATGCACAAGTAGAACATTAGAGTAGGTAGAGTCATAAGGCTTAAAAGCCAGAGAAGCTGCAGCCAGTGCAGCTGCAGTTTCCCCAGCTAAGTCAGACCCCGGATGCTCGGCATCAAGCTTATACGCTGTCCTCGACGTTGTCATGTCCTCCGCCCGTTCCCAACAATAATGATCCGATGCTCCATCTCCGACCTACACTCGAAAATTCCAAAAATAAAATAAAAGCTAAAAATTGCAAAAAAAAAATGACGTGATATTTTCAGATAAATTTGTTGAACAAACATTTGACCGCAATTTTCCCAAGTATGTCTTGTGACATTGTTAAGTAAGAGTAGGAGAGAAAAAATCTAATTATAACTTAGGTAATATTTTGTACCTGTCCCCAAAGCACAAATGGCTGAGAATGTGCCTTGATGAAATAATCAGTCCCCCATTTGATTGCTTCCAAAGTATGTCCCATTTGGTTGAGGTTCACCAATTCTTGCTTGAAATCAATAGCACCCCATGATAGCATTGTCACACTAAATGCCATAGGTAGTCCAAATTTGACATGATCCCCTGCATCATAGTACCCTCCCACCAAGTTCACCTGTCCATGCACAACAAAGAAAAATTTGTAAACAATTTTGCAAAATTACAAAATCACCCCTATAAACGCACACGTAAAAAGTTACGTACCCCTTGATCGTAGCCGTCGCGAATGCCCGAGTCGCCTCGCCACTTCACACGTTGATTCGCCGGTAGTTTGCCCGACCTCTGTGCCTCGAAGAACAGTAGGGTCTTGTCGAGGGCGTCGCCGTAGTCGAATGAGGAGACTAGTGTTGCTTCCGAAGCAAGTAGGCCAACTAATAAGGCCAAAAGGAAATGTGATAGTTTTGCTGCCATTTCTTGGTTTTTAGTGTTTTGGAAGAGGGTTTATTGCTTGTATGATATGATTATCTTTGTAATGTGAGTTGTATTTATAGAAGAAGGGTGGAGGGAAGGAGAGGGTGGTGGTAGCCTCCACGTTCATGGAGAAATGAAATAAAGAAATGGAAATCAGTGCAGAATTGAGCTCCCCACGTTGTGTTTGAAGTTTGAACGTTTTTTGGTGTTATATTTGTTTAATTGAGGAATTTTTGGTGGGTGGGGTGGGTAGGAGGGGACATATTTAATTATATGTGCGTGTTAATCTTGTGATGTTGTATGATTTAGACGATTCTTGGATCCATTTTTGTGTAGCCCAAATGAAGAGGGTATAGGTTGGGCTGTGCCTCTGCTGTGGACTTGTGGCCTTGTGGGCAACTGATATTCATTGAAGATATATGACCAGATTTTTAACTTGAATTTGATTTTAATTTTAAATTATTTGATTATTAAAAAAATGGGTAGATTATATCTGATTATAACTTTATAAGTATCTATTATTCGAAATAAATAAATTATATATGAAATTAAGAAATTCAATTGGTTAAAAATTCGATGTATGAGTTTTTATGATATTTTATTAAATTAATTATTTTATTCATAAAAATACTAATATATATGATTAAACTAATGAATGTCATTTTTATCGTGTTGGTTTCTATCAATAGAGCCCAAAGTTCAGCCCAATATATGAATAGGTCAAATCCAAGTTTCAATCCAGATGCAAAAAGGGAATAGACTCGACGAACAGAAAAATCGAAATAGAAGACCTGAACTCGCAATACCAATTAGCTAGATGTGCTTGTAGCACCAATTCGCTCTACAATTTGGAGAAGTGTCACGCAAGAAATAATGACTAAGCAATATATAAAAGAATATGATAAGATAGTAATAGATCAGAAGGAAATGTTGAATCATGATAGAAAAAAAATCTTATACATAACTAAAACACTAAATTTTGAAATTTTATAAATACGGGCCTACATAGAACAGTTCTTGAGATATGACGATTAAAGTTGTCTTGGGAAATACAATCTAAGTTGTCTTGAGAAAAAAAAAAGTTAATTCCAGAATGTGTTGGATCAAATGCAATAAATTTCCTTTTGAAAATTTAAACTTTCATAACTCAAATTAATATAAGAAATAAAATACATAATTAATAAATTTATTATTATTTTTAAATATTATGTGCTTGTGTGTTATATTTGATTATCAATTTTTATTTGATTATCATTTTTTTATATTTTTATAATTGGGTCAATCTTTTAATGAGATTTCGATTTTCTCTTTATTAACAGAAAGGATGAGATGTTCGCTAAAGTTAGAAGTATCCTATTAATTAGAGTTGCCACTTGCACATTACCTGTTGATGGAGGGTTTAATGAATTTGCTCTATTAGATTATGGCCTCATATATAGGAGGTAGCACAATAAGAACAAAATTAGAATTATGGAAGGGAAAACAATGTCAAGGATAACATTCATTAGGTCTTATGACCTTGTCCCACTTTCGGTGTGAGGATCTGCATAGGTCAGGTACAAGCTATTCCTCTAATACTTTCTGGACTTTTTTCGTTTTAAAAAAATACAACCGATTATAATCCAGCGATTCAATAACGAAAAGATACAAAATGTCCAATAAAATCCAAGGAAACAAAGAGCAAGGACAATTCTAAGCAATAGATCCTTTTTAAATAGTAGATCTCCGTTACACGTAGACATTAAGTGATCATTTGTTGATTTTTTAAAGAGACGTCAAATCTTCTAAACGTTAGACATAGAGATATTAAACTCATATTACCAGTAAGTCTTGCAGCAAATAATCTTATATACCTGGACATCCTTAGGATCAATCCCACCCTACTTCTTCCAAAGCCTGAAAAGGCAAATTTCATCATCGTTTTCTTTAACCTTGTGGGGTGACCTATGATGCATGGATACGGACACGGTGACACGGACATGACACGACATGGACACGGCGACACAAATTTTTTCTTGAATTTCCCACGTGAGGAGTGTCGGACACGACACAACATGGCAAAATGATATTTTTAGAAGTGTCGGTGCATTAGAGGGGGTGGCGATTCCGGTTGATAATGCTTTCTAGTTTTTAGACTTGATTAGCTTTAACTAGTCTACAATCATGAACGAACAAAGAATGATCAAATTTTATGAATTTATTAAGATATTTTAGAGAAAAATTGACTTATTTTTGTAATTTAGTATGTTTTGCTAAATATAATGATTTTATTGATTCTATCTCTTGTTGCTCATAAATGTACGTTTTGCAATTATTTGTGGTGTTATGCAATACATGATAACTTGATCACTTGGTTCATTTACGTGTTAAATACTAAACATACAATTCACATACACCTATAAAAATATAATTTTAACATATTATATTGTGTCGGATTGTGTGTCCAACACGCACTCATCATATGAGATATTAAAAAAAAAATTATATTATGTTTATATCGTTGTATCCATACCTATTCATTATAGACCTAACCTCATTTTGAATCAATCGAACTATTAACTGTTTATAAATTGAAAATTGCTTTCATCTAAATCTGAATAGGATAAAGTAGCGTTATCGGGTGTCAAAAATTTATTGTGTGATGGATTATACATATTAATTTAGAAAATAATTGCTGATTGCATAATAAGTATAATTGGTCAAGTATAGTAATTAACCTTACCCATATGATTATCAAGTTCATAAAATTAGTTCAAATTGAATTTTACCTTTTTATGTGAAAGCATTGAAATTTCTTCATCTTATCAGTTTTTCTTTATCAAATTATCTTTTTAGCCAACCCCACACAATTCCACAACTTTATTCATGTCACATGTCGTATGTAATTGATTACTTGCTAGCTAGGTAATTACGTTAGGCATGCATACGTACATTAAGCTATACCCTTAGGATAGGTAAAAATATAAACGGCAAACTACAAGATTTATGATACTAGTTTAATTAGCCAAATAAACTAATACGTTAACTAACAAAAAACAAACAATTAATTACGGTGTACATTTGTGTGTATAATTGGTGATGAGTATCCGCCAAATCGATCCATTTTTGCTCTCCTTTTTTCTTGTTTTGGCCTGTCTGTTGGCTCCATTTATATATATATATATGTGGAATCCTTCTAGGGTTTAGTTACTTTGCTTGCTAGATAATTTGTTACACGTTTTTTTCTTATGTTTTCCAAAAAAAGTACCATTTATGTTTCACATGTCGTATAAGTCCAGTTTTTTCCTAAGTTATGTTCTTATTGGACTCTTGAGTGAGTTCGCGTCCAATACGAACTCTCGAATTAATCTTAAATTGCGTCTTATCTGAGCTAGTCACTATTATCTGGATAGGACCCATCAATCGGGCATGGGATTTGTGGTTTCAAATGTTTCATGATCTTCTATTTCATTTATTTATAAATAATTATTTTTTTCTTTTAGTTTTAACAATTTATTATTTATGTAATGTATGTACACAAGTAATTAAAAAGAAAATAAAATACGAACATCTAATTTGATTTAATTCACCTTTCCGTCAAAGCCTATGGCCTAGCTTTCAATTAGGTACGAGTATTTATTTGACTAACCGAATAGAAGGCATTGTGATCACTAGTCTTAATCCACGTCCAAATGGTAGGAATCTAATGACATATACCAAAACTCAACTTGTTAAACCACTCTTTCGGGCAAAACAATTAGGTTGGTACGATGTAAAGATTATTAATACAGCCATTATTGTTTTTAGTTAAGGATAGAGAAGAATTAGAAGACATCAAAGAAAAGGACACAAGAAATGGAATGAAGGGCACTTCAAAGGATAATTGTGGAGCGTATAGGAGAGTCAGAGCTCTAGGAGGAAAAGGATGTATTATAACATGGCTAATATATATATCTTTTGGGAATCTATAACTCAAAAGGAAGGGATCGTAGCTGCATGACGTAAGTAATAGAAGAGAAAGAAGTGGAAAAGGCTAGTCTTCCATTGTAAATGAAAAAGAAGACAAGAAAGAAAGAAATATTAAAGATAGAGTTTTGCACTATTGTGTCAACATACATGAAGTGTGACATTATCTTTAACATTGCTTACCCCACTTACCCTTAATCCCTATCGATGTGGAAGAAAAGCAAGTTGGCTTATATTTCCGTATCTAAGTATTATATTCGACTGACATATTTGATGAATAATATGATTGATCTTACTCATTCCTAAAATCTAGTCGTTGGGTGGAGGGTTGTCAAATCATTATATATTGAACTCCACATATTTGATTATTCGATGTGGGATATTTACACACTCACGTCACGCTCAGGCCGTGGAATGCATGCGAGACAAAGTGGAGCATGAATATTGCAGGAATTAGAACATCTGAAAGTTAGGAATCGGAACATTTAGTGGGATGGAGAGACAAGCCCGTGACGTGAACATTGCAGAAATTGGAACATCTGCAAGCTAAGAATCGGAACATTTTGGGGGAATGGAGAGACAAGCCTAAAATCGACATCTGCTGGCAGGGTGGAGAGGCAGACCTAGAATCGAACCTGGTCTGATACCATGATAAATAATATGTTTTACCTTACTCACCTCCAAAAGCTAGCCGTTGAGGGAAGGATTGCCAACCATTATATATTGAACTCCACATATTTAATTTTTTGATACGGGATTACTATTTAGTTGGTCACCCATCTCTCTAAATTTTATTAGGATTTAGGTGTCCATTCTATTGGGATTTAGGTGTGAGTTGCAATGAACAGTTTGCATGGCCCTCCCACCCCACTCCCCTTCAAAGTGTACATGGGCCATGTTTTACCCAAAATTAATCTCCATTTCTTCAACTCTCAATAGTTACAAACTAACTCATCTCCTACTACAGTACTCCTTGAGTCCTTTCCCCCTCTCTCATATATACTACACAATTTTGGTTATTTTTTCCCCAAGAGAAAAAAGAATGATGCAATGCCACTACTCTTCTAACAGGTCAAGCAATGATTCTTCCTTACTATCTAACTCTCCATTTCCAAATGAGGAAAGTTTCCTCCACCATTCCAACTCCACTCCACCGCCCCACAACCACCACCAATGCGTGGCAACGATTAAGTGCCAGAACTCCTACACATCATCCCTTCTCCTACATGGAAAGTTCTTAATCACGGGCTCCTCCGACAAAGAAATCCATATATGGGAACACTCTTCTATAAGCTCGATTACCAAATTAGTCGAGGGAGCCGCAGGAAAAGGCGCTGTCAAAGCCCTTCTGGTAACATCTGATAAGATCATCAGCGCCCATCAGGACCATAAGATTCGCATATGGAAAATTAACTTTGTCGACGAAAATCACCACAAACTCACCAAGTTAGCAACTCTACCAACGATCTCTGACAGGGCCCTGAGAGTTTTAGTACCCAAAAACCATGTCCGGATCAGGAGGCACAAGAAATCGACCTGGATTCATCACGTAGACACGGTTTCGGCCCTGGCGTTGTCGAAGGACGAATCTCTACTTTACTCTGTTTCTTGGGACAAAACCATGAAAATCTGGAGGACAAAAGACTTCAAGTGCATGGAATCCGTGGCAAACGCGCACGAGGATGCCATCAACGCCATCGCCCTGTCGGGGGACGGCTTTGTCTACACTGCTTCATCCGACAGCAAAATCAAAGCTTGGAAGAAATTTCCAGGGGACAAAAAGCATTCCCTGGTGGCCGCCCTGGAGAAACACGATTCGGGGGTCAACGCCCTGGCGTTGACAGAAGATGGCCTGGTTTTGTTTTCCGGCGGCTCCGATAGAATTATCACGGTGTGGACGAAGGCCGTGGGTGGGGGTGGAGCCATGGTGGCTGTGGCGGCGCTCAGGGGGCACGGTGAGGCAGTTTTGTGCCTGACACTTGTGTCGGATTTTATTTTTAGTGGTTCTGCCGATAAAACTGTGAGGATTTGGAAATGGGCCGCCGGAAATTTGTGTTGTTTGGCGATTCTTGAAGGGCATCAAGGTCCTGTTAAGTGTATTACGGCGGCGTTTGACAAGATTTCCAGGGCGCATCTCCTGTACAGTGCGAGTCTTGATTGTTACATAAAGGCCTGGCAAATTTTTCTAACCCCGGATTGACGATATCACTATTCATTAATCATATATCCTGTTTTATTTTTATTTTTTATAAATTTTGTTCTAGTTTAACACATTTTCGTTTTTCGGGTTACATATTTGGTTTTATAGTTTTGTTCACGAGCGAAGGGGACATATATTTCATTTGATTTTTGTTGGTATATATACTTTATTTTATTTTTGTTGAAATATTTCTGATTTAATTTTACTTCATTCATAAAATAACACAAGTTAGGTAAGAGTTTGTATAGTTTTTGAATAAGAATTAGCAAAGTAGAGAAGTTTAAGATGGGCATATGGTCCCTACTATGACATCTACAGATCTCTACTACTTTTTTCTTCCTTTTTTTAGCTTTAAATCAAGCATTTCTGATTTTTAAATTTCTTTTCTTGAGATATTGTTCTTTCTTTAATCTGTATAAACAATTAAACATACATAAAGAGAGCAAGTTGGGGATTGCAGATTTATAATCTGCCATACCCAAAATCCCACTTGAAAAAGGTAGTTCACAATAATGCACTAAACTTTGTGATAAAAAAAGGAAGTACAACCGAGCAAGTTGTGTACATGTATCATTAATCTGTTCTATCAGACAAAACTATACAGCCAGCGATTTACTTTTGTGAATAGTATTGTAGCATTTATTAACAAGGTGAAACATTAAGAATTTCATAGAAATTTTTAGTTCAAATCTAAGTCGACCGAATCCAGTCAATTATATTGGAGAATGCAGTATATTTGCTATATATTTGATTTTCACTTTTCTTAGTATTTACGTCAATCACTAAATAAGTATAGAACAATATATATTTTATTATACTGGTTGGATAGAACCAGGTTAGAAACCTGATATCCGTATGAAATCTACCTGTTTTAATTTAATATGTGGAGAAAAGCATTAAAAATATATTTCCAGTTAAGTATTAGAACTTATCCATAGCCACGTCCCGGCAAGAAAAAAGGTTTAAATTAACTCAACAACCTTCACCATACACTCTACAAATAATCATCAATTGATTTGAAGATCAATGAGTGAGTTCATACACAATTTCCATGCAAATCTTATGTCATTTCAAGTTATTCCTTACATTTTCCTCCTTATATGTTACCACCCTCACATCATAGCCTTTGCAAATCTATGCGAGTCGAGCAGCAACATTTCATCCCCCTTAAAGTTTCTTGACCAATTGATGCAAGTTCAGAAAGGCAACGAAATCCAAGGGGTCCGCCTCCTAAAGAACTACCTCTCTTATCTCGGATACTTGAATTATACCAATTACAATAATATTTTCGATGATCCCTTAGAATTTGCTCTCAAAAAATACCAAAAGTTTTACAATCTCAATGCTACAGGTATTTTAGATGCAAGTACCATCACGAATATGTGTCAGCCACGATGTGGCGTGCCCGATTTCGTATCGCGCTATCAATTTCTTCCGGGAAGACCCAAATGGCAAAAGAGTATTCTAAAGTACTCTTTCGATTGGAACGTAAGAGAAGAGGTTCGATCACCTCTGCAAAATGCACTGAAACAGTGGGAATCGGTGTCCCATTTCAAATTTCACTACGTGAGGAATTTCAACAGTGCCGATATTAAATTTAGCTTTATGAGTGGCGATCATGGTGACGGATGGCCGTTCCCTTCTGGTGGGATGGCACATAGTTTCCCACCGCCTGACGGGAGGGTTCATTTTGATGTTAACCGGAGGTGGTCTTGGAGGGGGGCGAGAAATGCCTATGATGTTCAAAGTGTTGGTTTGCATGAGTTGGGCCATGTTCTTGGGCTTGATCACAGCACGGTTTTTAAAGCTATTATGTATCCTTTGATATATCCAGGGGAGAGGAAAGGGTTGAATGCAGATGATGTTAATGGAATTAGGGCTTTGTATAGAAGAAGAGGGAAATGATCATGTGTGGTGGTGTTTTTTCTTTCTTGGATTTGGTTTGGATGTTTGGGATGGATTGATGGAGTTACGTTGTTGTATTAATAAATTTCAATGAAATACACTTGACATTTTACTAATCCCAAAGAACTATATTAAAAAAAAGTGATTTATTCAAGGAAAATTTTACTAATGTTATTTATGAGTTCATGACTTAGCCTTTAAAATTCAGATAAAAACTTT
>JBBMKE010000001.1:6401364-6420454 GCA_037834125.1 Lippia alba | reverse complement strand
TTACTAATCCTCGCTTATGGAGTCAAGAACTTGTTCCATGTGCCTTTCCTATAAAGGCAAAGTTCTTGACAGCATCTTGGATTAGGGGAGTTCAAAACATGCAAATATAAAGTCTACCCTAACAGATAAATAAGTACATAATGAAGTGTTGCCTATGAACAAATCATTTCGTTTATTATTCAAAGACTGTTTGTGATTTTACAAGGAATAAGTAAAGCACTAACTGTTTTTAGGGCACTATTCCCAATAGAACCGGGGCATGGTTTTTGAATTCTAAAACATTTTAGCCCGTGATAATATATATAAAGAAAAAGGTTTAGGGCTGAAGGCCAAAATCAACCAATTTTAGTAGTTAGAAATCCACTCCCGTTTTACAAACCACAAGCATAAACAAAAACTCACGAACTCGGCGAGTACGAGGTCCTCACCCACTTACTCCATTTCATAAACAAGGCAAAGCAAAGGCTAAATTCTGAAACAATCCCACCTTCTCCAATTGGGAAAGAGAGGCGCTACCCCTCAATCCCCAAACTCTCGGTAAACATATGAGATGGGGGATCCATCCGGCTCCTTCAATGATATTCCATGCCGGACAACAGAAGACCCGTCTTTCCCTCGACCTCCCGAGGTTGGGCGAAATCTCCCTTTTTGGGGTTGTGTTCATGGGATAGATTCGCGACCCCACGACCAACTCGAGATACCATACCATTTTTTCGGGGCCCAAAGAAAACACACAAAGGCATAATACCGACTTATCTTTTAAAGTCCATAGGTCACTAGTAACACACACACACGGACCCTTTTCAAAACAAGAAAAGAAAAGTAGTTTACATATATATAAAACGTTTTTCCAAATGATCCATATCAAAGGTTTAAATCCCACAAAATACATATCTAAGTACATATATATAAGTATATTGCATGCGGGCCTAAAATTCAGATAGGGTTGTAGGTCATTATAACTAAAAAGATTGAAACCTCACCTTGTCGACCAACGGGAACCAAAAGAGCAAACGAACACCTAAGGGGCCGCCTCCTCAGCCATGAAACGAACCTAAGGACAAAACAAAATATGGAAGACAAACTTAGACTCTTTATGAACCACTTAGATGCTCAGCATATCCATATGTTTGAAAGTGATGCATAAAGAATGCAATGAGAATGCACTTAGGTCATCTTGAACCATATTAGCTTATTTTCGAACGTAATTCACATATTGCACATAAGGACATCAAACAAGTCCATGGATTTAACATTTTGAAGGCAACACACAACTTTAACATGTTAACATATCACTTAAGTCATAAAAGAGATAAGAGACTAGCACATGAAATAAGTAAATGAAGTTCTATCTCATTCATGCATTTATAGAAATCACTTAAGTCATATAAGAGCACCTAGGGCATGTACGGACCTATGAGTTCATAAATCAAAATCGGGCATGTAAATAGAGTCATAAATCCACATTATACCACATAACACATAATATGACATGTTAACAACTTATAAAAATCATAAACAAAGCAAGAAAATAAGTAACGAAGCAACAAAACGAGAAAATAAATATCTAGACACAAAAGGGGGTTAACGGCCGTTAACCTCCAGAAGTACCAAAAGCCCCAATGATCGTTAACTGGTACAGATTAAATCTGCACCAGGGTAATGGTTGTTACCCTGACAATGGTCACAGACAGTAATGCCCATTACATGGTACAGTTTTCTCCCTGTACCAGGTAACGGGGGTTACCACCAAAACCACTAAAACGGCCTAATGGCTGTTACCAACACCTAGGCTGAAAATCTTCGGATTTCAGCCATGTTCCAAGCCAAAACCAACCCCAAGCATCCCAAAAGCAAGGTAAGACATCAATAAATGCTTAAGGATTAAAAATACAACAAATACATGCTTCAAACTTCCAAGAAACTAAGCCTAAACAAGCTACAAAATAAGGATATATTGCACACATGGGTTAAAACTTAAAATTTCTAAATAGTTCATTAACGGTATCTTCATGTATTCTTAACCAACACTGAAAAGGAGTTCATATAAACATTAAATAAGGTGTTTAGGTCTTATCCCATGCTTCACATCAAAAGAAATCATAAGGAATCAAGCAAATTCAAGAAATGGGTCTTAAACCCTTACTATTCAACAAATTCATCATATCTCATGCATTACTCAATGAAATCAACAAATAAATATGAAAAAGAAATAGGATAAGATTTAGGAATCAATTATGTACTTACCTTTCAAATTTGAGGCGTTTTGGAGAAGAGATGAGCTCGGAAATGCAAAAATGGTGAAGATGAATAGTGATTTCTCCCCTCTTCCTTTGGAGCTCGGTTTTCAGCTACCAAACCCTTATTTTATTGGTGTAAAATGAAGTTAAATGTCTGATAAATGAAATATGAATAAGTAAGGATCAAGTTGGTCCAAGAATCACTCAATTTGGTCATGTATTGATTAAGTTATGGGCAAAATAGTGAATAAAGGTACAAAACGCGCGTGAGGGTTGGTTTGAACAAATTTCGGGGGTCCAAAAGGGCTTATAAAAATATAAATTTAGGTTTGCTAGCTTCCAAATGTCGTTGCGAGTCCAACACCACTTCCAAAATTCAAATTCGAATTCCTTAGCTCGAGTTATGGCCTCCGGAACCCGAGGCGCGCTAAAACAAGTTAGGCCCTCGAATCCCTAATCAATTAAAATATGGTACATTACCATGTTAAACGAGATCGAAAAGGAAAAAATGAGTACATATACGAATTCATAACTCATGCATCTCCAACATACTAAGATATCACAAAATTTTGATCGTAAATCGAACACAAACGAAATGAGTTTCTAAAACACTCATGCATAACGTTCAAAGAAATTCAAATTCATAATTATCATTTAGGTCAACTAATTCAATTAAGAATAATTAAACATTTAAAATAATCATATAATCATTAATAAATAATTTAAATGCGTATTTAGCTCTCCCGTGAGCATGTACCCGTACGACAGAAAATCGGGATGTTACAACCTCCCCTCCTTCAAAAGGACCTGTCTTCAGGTCCGAATCGAGGTCCCGAACTGAACCGGAAACAAGTCTAACTCCACGCTTCCGCTGCGCCAATCTGATTCAATTAAGCTGAAGAATCCTAGGGATATTGCTTCCTTAATTTAAGAATAAGGGAGCCTTCTCATATCCCAGTAACTCGATGGCACTTGCCGAATTCAAGTAAATCCCCTAGTAAGAGATGCTTCAAAGAAGTCTCGATTTCTCACTTAACTCTGGGGTCTTCTCTTCTAAACCACGAAGCCCTCGAACTTATGAAATAGAGGGTCGAACAACCAAACCACGAGAACATAGATGAACTCATTTAAACGAGCCACCACTTAATTTCTCACGGGATCTCCTTAGCCTTAGCATACCAGACACGAAGTCCTTAGTCGTTTACTCCTACTTCCAAATTGAATTCGAGAGTAGTTAGAGAGTTACCGGTTCTTGATGCTCGATCTTCAATCGATGACACCGCGGACATTGTTACACGGAGTCTACAACATCCTTCTTATGCCAATACATCTTACTGGTCTACAAATCTTGTACAACCTCAAACCTCGAGGGAGATAAATTCTGTGACCTTGCACTTATCATGGCGTAGGGTACAATTCTATGAAAACAACAAAGGCCTTCTTTTATGCCTCAGTTTGAATTAAGTAACCTTGAGTACCTTTAGAGAGGCAAAATCGATGCTAGAGGCAACTCACTTCAACCGCCAATCCCACTCAAAATCGTACCTCTTTCTCTACCAATAAATTAACAGGTTGGTAAATCCTCAAGGGTTAGGTTACCTAGTGTAACCCGCTAACCTCAAAAGACTTCACACTTGAAGTAATTCTCAATTTCTTCTACCTGGATATGTAGTTGGTGCACCACTACGCTTTCAACCCCAAAGCCACGTTAGAGTTATCTGGTAGGGAGTCTTCAAACAAAGCTCAACTCTGGGATAAGGATCACGACAACCTCAACATGTCCTTAAGTGATAGAAATTCACCACCCTCGAGGATCATCGAGAAAATCTTACTTTGATCTTTGTCTCCTCAAGCTTGGCCCGATCCTTTAGTTAACCCAAAAGCAAGCCACTAAGCTTGTTGCACCGCCCCGGAATGATCAACCACTTTCACGAAGGATATGAATGGGCTAGCCTTCAATCTATTACCGAAAAATATGGTCGAGTTCCTGTCAAACCTCCTAAAAGCTACAAGACATGTTCAAAAGAACTACCGGGCAAGCTCGGCCCTCACAACTCACCAACACTCTCCGCACTCATCCTTACCCAACTCTCTTCAAGAAAGAGTTTCCGCACAAGAAGGTAACTAGAGCAACAACAATAGGTACTGAGAAACAAGAAATCAAGTAGGAGAGCAAACAAATGGGTTTTTTCGAAATAAAAATGCATGTATGAAGTGCCATGAATGCTTATTGTACCTTTCAATGCGGTGGTAGTATCGATCTCAGCATCCGATTCTTCATCTTCACTTATGTTAACTCGAGCACGATTCGTAGTCTTGGAATCACGACTCTTCGTAAGTCTTGAATTCTTATTCTGGGGACACCTCTTTGCCAAATGACCCAAATTTCCACACTTGTAGCACCTTTTCAATTTCTTCCTGCAAACTTCTTCCGTATGATTCGGGCCTTGGCAATACGAGCATTCAATCGCCTTCGATGATGAAGACACTGGATCCTTCATCGATGGTTGGAGCTTTTTCTTCTTCTTGGTAACATTGGCATCTTAGAGAGCTTAGGATTTCCTTTGTGACCTGAATCTCTTATTTGAACTTGAACTCGATCCTTGTTCTTGTCCCACATAGAGAGTGTGAGACTCCATTCATGGATTATTCATCTCCTCTTGAACCACTCTTCTTACTTCCCTGGACCATCCATGTACTGGTGAGACTTGGAAAGCTTGTCGAATTTCATCTCTACGACCTTGTAAATAACTTAAAACATTAGGGCAATCTTTGCCGATTCTTGAGCTTTCAAGCTCCTCCATAAGGGTATCCATCTTCTTCAACTATTGTTCGAGATCTAAAAATTCTCAAAGTCGTCTTGTCATCGAACTTGGAGAAATACATTTGTAGCAAAATTCCCGAGTGAATTTTTCCAAGTGAGCTCTTCTTTGGATTCTTTAAATCTTGATTTCACTTCCTTGAGCCATTTTGAAGCTTGGCCTTGAAGTAAATGAGAAGTACAATCCACTCTATCTTGTGATTTATCCGAACAATTATCCCAAAACCAAATCACCTCGGACAACCACACCTCGGCCTTAACATCATCGCCTCCAAACCACTTCGGTGGATCGAAATCTTCAAACTGTTTATAGAACGAAACCATTTGTTTTCTTTGTCCTTCTTTTCATGACTTATGTTGATGGGGAAATGTCATCCTGAAATTAGAGAAATAATTCAAAATAACGATGCGTGCAGGATTTAGTTCATGTCTATGTGAACAATTAATACAATTAATTCACATAATTGATGAGAGTGAATGAAACAATCACGTAATCCAAGCCGAACGATGTACACAGACCCGACACGACAGTAGAACTCTGGTTTTACAACCAAGAGCTCTGATACCACTTTAGGATGTAGCACCCATACGGAAGGCACTACATCCCCCGCACCATAGCCCTATACGTGTAACGAAATGAGGACTCCGCACACGCACCAAGCCACAGCGAACGGATGGCAAATAAAAACACACCCTAGCTAGCGGTCTAGACCCTTATACAAAGTGCCCAACCAAAAACATAGTACATGCGGAAGCTACAGGATCTCATACAAACATAGGCACATGCAATGACCACGGGCCAACAAAATTTAAATACCCGAGCGACACACATACTTGAGAGCACAGGCCTCTTTTCAACATAATTATAAAGCCCGGCAAGGGCAAACTAAATCATACAAATTATAATCTCAAACTTTAAATCTTATTCTTATACATATTTCAACAGTATAAAATTCGTAAATAAAAGAAGTACAATGCATTAGACTCGAGATATTCAATACTGATACTAAGACACCGCCGCCTAGCTCGACATCCAAAAGGTACCTGCAACTCAAAGAACAAAAGGGGAAAAAGAAAACAATGAGGAGGGGCCAGTCCTAAAGACTGGTGAGGTGGCTAACCCATGCACACGTACATATATAAAGAGCAGAGCATTTATAAAAGTAAAAGTTCGTGAACCGGGCATGGTTTTTGCATTCTAAAATGTTTTAGCCCGTGATAATATATATAAAGAAAAAGGTTTAGGGCCGAAGGCCAAAATCAACCAATATTAGTAGTTAGAAATCCACTCCCGTTTCACAAACCACAAGCATAAACAAAAACTCACGAACTCGGCGAGTACTAGTTCCTCACCCACTTACTCCATTTCATAAACAAGGCAAAGCAAAGGCTAAATCAGAAACAATCCCACCTTCTCCAACTGGGAAATAGAGGCGCTACCCCTCAATCCCCAAACTCTCGGTAAACATATGAGACGGGAAAACTATCCTGCTCCTTTGATGATATTCCACCGCGGACAACAAAATACCCGTCTTCCCCTCGACCTCCCGAGATTGGGCGAAATCTTCATTTTGGGGTTGTGTTGATGAGAGAGCTCGGCGACCCCACGGCCGACCCGAGATATCATGCCACTTTCCCAGGGCCCAAAACAAACACACAGAGGCATATTACCTACTTATCTTTTAAAGTCCAAAGGTCACTGGTAATACACACACACTAACCCTTTTCAAAACAAGAAAAGAAAAGTAGTTTACATATATATAAAACGTTTTTGCAAATGATACATAGAAAAAGGGCCAATTCCAACAAAATATGTATAAAACACATATCTAAGTACATATATATAAGTATATCGCATGCGAGCTCAAAATTCAGGTAGGGTTGTAGGTCATTATAACTAAAAAGAATGAAACTTCACCTTGTCGACTAATGGGAACCAAACTAGCAAACGAACGCCTAAGAGGCCGCCTCCTAAACCACAAAACCAACCTAAGGACAAAACAAAAGGCAAAAGACAAACTTAGACTCTTTATGAACCACTTGGACGCTCGGCATATGCATATGTATGAAAGTGATGCATAAAGAATGCAATGAGAATGCAATGAGAATGCACTTAGGTCATCTTAAACCATATTAGCTTATTTTCGAACGTAATTCACATATTGTACATAAGGACATGAAACAAGTCCATGGATTTAACATCTTGAAGGCAACCCACAATTTTAACATGTTAACATATCACTTAAGTCATAAAACAGACAAGAGACTAGCACATGGAACAAGTAAATGAAGTTCTATCTCATTCATGAGTTTATAGAAATCACTTAAGTCATATAAGAGCACTTAGGGCATGTATGGACCTATGAGTTCATAAATCAAAATCGGGCATGTAAATCGAGTCATAAATCCTCATTATACCACATAACACATAATATGACATGTTGACAACTTATAAAAATCATAAACGAAGCAAGGAAACAAGTAACAAAGCAACAAAATGAGAAAACAAAAATCTAGACACAAAAGCGTTAACCCCTGGAAGTACCAAAAGCCCTAACATCCGTTAACTGGTACAGATTAAATTTGCACTAGGGTAACGGCCATTACCCTGACAATGGTCACAGACAGTAACGCCCATTGCATGTTATAGGTTTTTCCCTGTACCAGGTAACAGGGGTTGTAGCACCCCGTAGCGCAAGGCACCCATCCCCCGTACCAAAGCCCAACACGTGTAACGAAATAGAACTCCACACACGCACCAAGCCTCGGCGAACGGATGACAAACAAAAACTCTCCTAGGCTAGGCGGTCTAGACCCTATACAGAGTACGCAACAAAACATATAGAAAAAATGCGGAAGCTCAGGATCACAAATACACATGCAATGGCCACGGGCGGGCAAAATTTAAACACACAATGACATGCAAAATTGGGTGCCTCAGGCCTCTTTTAAGTACAAATATGATCCTGGCAAGGACAAACTTAAATTATGCATACATGCTTACAAATCAAATCATAATCTTATACAAAATCCTGAAATTACAAGCTTAAATACAATGCAAAATACAAGAGAATCCACCTACAAGACTCGAATAAAAGACCCGAACAACTCGAAACAAAACCGCCGCCTAGCCAAACTAAAACCTGCACCTGTAAACTCAAAGAACAAAAAGGGGGGAAAACAAACAACGAGGAGAGATCGATCCTAAAGATTGGTGAGAGGCTAACACACACACGCGTACGTATACGTAAGAGCAAAGCATATCAAATGAATGAAAACTCGTGAACCGGAGCATGGTTTTTGCAATCCAAAAATATTTTAAAACCCGTGATACTATATATATAGAAAAGAGTTAGGCCGAATTACAAAATCCACCAATTGTAGTAATTAAGAGTCCACGCCTGTTTCACGAATCAAGTGTGAACCCACATACACACGACTCGGCAAGCACGAGCCTCAAACTCCCTTTTCTCCAATTGCAAAGGCAAACCAAAATGCACACAAATACGGAATCACACAGACATTCTTTCTTCTTCTCTGATGATGGAAGGGTTGCGCGACCCTAACCATCCACACATATAAGTATAGTTCATGAGTTTCGTGATACTCACTCCCCGAGGATTCCATTCCCCACCTGCCTCCCAGTGGGTTCTGGGTTGATCCTTTCAAAGTTGGAGACCGTACTAGGGAGTATCCGACGGCCCGCTGCTGTCCCGGGACTCCTTTCATACCGCATCTCCTGGGCCCCACACAAAACACACAAAGCATAACTTTTCACAAAGCTCTTGTCATTTTAAAAATCCCTCTTACACACACACCAACTCTTTTCACAAAACAAACAAACGAAAATAGCTTACGTATACATAAAAGGGTTTTCAAATGTTTCTTAACAAAAGGGCAAAATCCCAAAAAATACATATCCAACACTCTTATCTAATTACATATACATATATAGGTCACATGCAGGCTTAAATTATAGATAGGGTTATAGGTCGCTTAACTAAAAGAAAGAAAACCTCACCTTGACGACCAAACCAAACGAAATGAACCGCCTCCTCAACAACCAATCGAACCTAAGAACAAAACAAAGGACAACTGACAAACTTAGACTCAAAATGAACCAATCAAATGCTCAACATATGCTTATGAATGCAAATGATGCATAAGAAATGCAATGAAGATACACTTAGGTCACACGAATCCAACTCAAGTCATAACGAAGCACAAATCACATATTTCACGTTAAACAAGTTCACGAACTTCATACAAAGGACATATAGAATCATATAACATATTCAAGAAGCATACACTTCATACAAGAAGCAAGGGAGTACCATTCAAGGCAAACAATCAAGTATGAAATCATTTAAGTGCATAAAAGGGCATATAACACACATTCGGTAACATATTGAACATAAGAGCATCACTCCCACATAATAACCTCATAAGAAACAATTAGTACATATTTTAAAAAGTCCAAAATACATATATATCACATAACGATCAAGGAATCATAACACAAGGCATGTAAACAAAGTACAAAGTCATTCAAGTACATAGAGAGCACATTACGCACGTTCGTTCATATCTTGCACGTTTCATATCCACGAAGGCCACAAATTTAACACAACACTTGTAACACATCATATAACATGTTAGGAAAGTTTAGGGGTCATGATGGGGGTGGGAGAGAATCAAACAAGCGAAGAAAAACAAGAAAACGGAGAAAAACGAAGAAAACGGAAAGCAGAAAAATCCATGGGCATGGAAGATTTCTCATGCCCGTAGAAAAACCTGAAAAATGAGGCAGAAACTTAAGCAAGCTCCATGCCTGTGGGACTTTTTCCCACGCCCGTGGATCTCTCCCAGAACTCAAAGACAGCCAAAACAAGGCAAAATAAACCAAGGCAAGTTTAAATCATGCAAGAACACTCCAAACTCAATTCAAACACACATATAAAGCCAATAACTCATGCATAAACATATAAGGTATCAAATAGCATCAAGGATACACGAATTCAAGTCCCACATTCCAAAAGTTCAACTAAAAATGCACATACGGGCACAACCGGTATTTGAAAAAATTCTTGCCACATCAATTCTTCTAATTTTAAATAGTTATTTATTTATTTAATTATAATTATAATGAGTTCTAGTGATATTATTATATTAAAAAATGATATGAATTTTATTAAAATAAGTTATATGAGTTACTAACTAATTTTTCTTTCTAACACGAGTATTAAATTATGTTATATTATTATAATGAGTTCTAGTTGTTAAATAAAGTTTTTATTTTATTAATATTATATTGATGAATGAAAAATATATAAATTCCTAAATATTATATACATATGAAAACTTATTACTATTATAATGTAAAAATAATAGTCAAATCCAATAAAATATTATTTATGCTTCTATTATTATTATTTACTTAATAAATCTTAGGGTTAATTACACTTGATCTCCAAATTAGATAAGGTAATTACAGGTGGTATACCACTTTTAGATATAATTACGAACACCACCCCGCTTAAGCTTATTTATTATATTTAGCCCCCAAAAAATTAGGATTTCATTAAAAATTTGCTGATATCAGCAAAAATATTTATGAATATCCAAAATTAGCCCTGTTGACTTCGGTCAAATTTTTATTGCCGGACATGACCTTAGGAGTTTATTGTAATTTAATAAATTAAAATGAGAATTATATGTACTTTTGAGAGAAAAATATATTGCACCATATTAAAGTCAAAACTATAATAATAATAATAATAATAATAATAATAATAATAATAATAATAATAATAGCGCATAAATGTAAAATTTACTAATTAAAAGTTATACTTGGAGATTTCCTTAATTCATCAAAATCCTTTCCAATTATTCATATAAAAAGCTTAATGAAAATAATTATGGCCACAAAATTCCAATAAAAAATAGGTTTAAGAAATTCTAAAAAAATTAAAAAAAAAAAGAAAAGACATATCTCCATCTTCACAAAATTCAGCAATGGTGTCTCTGCTCAGCCAATTACCGGCCAGTGGCGGAGGAGCATTACCAAAATCCACGCACCACTCCTCCCTCAAATCCGCCCACTCCTCTTCTCTAAGTGACCGCCATAACTTCTCGAACTTCCGCCGTCTCAAACCCTCACTCTCGCTAGCGTTGCCGAATCTTTCGACGACTCTGCCGTCAAACCCACCACCACCAGCACATCCTCCTCCTCCTCGACTAACGAAGAAAATTCTATCTCCTCTTAATCGACTAATGGAGATAAATTGGAATTGAATTGCAGTCTTGTGGGTGCTCTAACCGGCGGCGATGTGGCGGCGTTGCTATTGCTCTCTGCACAGCTATGGGTGGTCTGTTCTAAAATTTGAGTTTCTTTTTCAAGGGCAAATTGGAAATTTTCTTTTTAATTTTTTTCAGCAAAAAATTTGTTATTATTTTCCAGAAATAATGAGGGTATAATTGGTAATTCAAATCTTTTTTTAATGGAACCCTAATTTTTGGGGGCTAAGTGTAATAAACAAACTTAAGCGGGGTGGTATCTGTAATTATATCTAAAAGTGGTATACCAACTGTAATTACCCTATCTAATTTGGGGGTTAAGTGTAATTAACCCTAATATTTACTTACTAGTCACCGCCGCACGCCGTCCCTGCGTGCATAAAAACTTGATGTAATTTGATTTCACTTAAAAATAAAATAAATATATTTTAATCTTTATCTGTATGGCGAATTTGATCGCAAAATTCACTAAAACTTGACTATCTTTTACTAATCGCAAAATACAAATTAAATTAATAAAGAAAGAGAAATAACAAAACAACTCAATTCTATAAATACTTACCGAAATTCCATTCTTAGTTTTCAGTTGAATCTCATTACTCCTTTTTGTCATGTGAAGATCTCAAGCAATTGCTCATTTTTATCAAACAATTGCTCCTCTTCGTCATGTGAAGATTTCAAGCAATTGCTCATTTTTGTCAGGTAAAGATCGCAACCTAAAAATTAAAAAAAAACAAGAAGTTATTAATCAGAGAAAAAAATTTGAAGAATAGAAAAGCAAAATAAAATTATTAATCGAAAAATATCATAGAAGCAATAAATACACATCAAGTCATTCTACCACAATCTCAAATTACTTCAAAAATACTTTATCCTTTTAGATAATGACAAAAAGAATTTTATATCTTGAAATTTTCAAGAGGAGAATTTTGATAATTCTGGATAATGACAAAAAGAATTATATATTTTGAAATTTTTAGAGGAGAGTTTTGATAATGTTTGAACGTGATTAGAGAGAGATATGAATAATGATAAAAAGAATTTTAGATCGTGAGATTTTTAGACGGAGGTTTTGCTTCAACGTGGGTAACCAAATTCCAAAAAAAATCCATTAATCTTATAGATGGTTAGTATATCATTGAGGGCAAAATAGGTAGTTCAAAAAATTGGTCTATCAACCCTGAGAAAACTGCCGTTTGTGAGAGAAAAAGGCCCTTCTGGTATAGATATAGTTTTTATATGGTATAGATATAGATATAGTTATATATAATGAAAGATTGAGTCTCCTCATAATATTCATTTACCTGCACAACTATTTATATTTATTGATTTACACAATGCCTCCTATCAATATTCCATAATCTGCTCTCACCTGGGTGTTTAATTACGATAGTATCTTTTATTTCTGCATTACTTTTTTTCCCTAATAACTCAAATTAAAAAAGAGAGTAGAGCATTTTAGAGGCATCTGAGCTTCCGGTTTGTTGATTTCAACTTTCTAGGTATTTTCCGACCCAACTTTGCATAGGTGGAGAAGATTGCCTACTTACAACGAAGAAAATGAAAGCTATAAAATTTATGCCTTAATGTGCCCCAATCATATTGTGTATATTAGGGGTAGGCATTTCGCTCATTTCAATATTTTAGATCCATGGATTGCCTCTTATTGTATCTTTTTTGTTTCGGTGATCAATAAAGGAGATGAGGACCTCATTTAAAAACCTCACGGTCTCATTGGCAGGTACCCCCCTCCAAAAAAAATCTTCTTTCTTTTGCAACTTTCTCCATTTCAAACTCAAATCTAGAGATTATACTACAATTTTCTTATTAATTTTGATGGTGTCGGAAAAGGTTTAGAGGAAGAAATCAACACCAATGCATTATTTATTTGTGTTTGTGTAAGGGAAAGACAATCATAGGCAAAGGGCCTCAGGAACTGGGTTCCCAAAGAGCATGAATTCTACCAGCTAGGGTAACACCTTAGTCATTATCAAAGGCTTTTTCAGCCTCTAATTCTGCCATCTCCGCCTCTTTCACTTTGTCAAACACATTACCTAAAACATTTTTATTCCACCAATTAAGGTGGGATTTTAAACGTTTCAATTTATCTGCCAGTTTTCTAATTCCGGAAGTTTCGATCAGCAGCCACTCTTTGTTCATAGACTTCATCCCCACACGAAGATGGAGGTATTGTCTATCATCTGATTACTTCAATCTCTAGTTCCTCGTCAAAGAATAACCAAATATGGTTAGAGCAGTTCTTAATAACATTCTTGAAACTAAATTTATGGCACATCAAAGTATTATCTGATTTCATAAAACTTAAAAAGGCATATTGTATATTTAAAAAGATTAAAAACATTTAAGTATTGCTACAACATATAATAATTATTTTTCCCTTATAATGAAACTAAATTTATATGTCAACAAGGTTGATTTAAATGATTAATAAATTCATTTTTCATAGCCATGTTTTAGTTTCGAATCTCATTTGAGAAAAAAAAATTATATACAATTATTCCCAACTAAATCATAAGTTGGAACTTATTCTATTATTTTCTAACCTTGGTAGGCCTGAATGAGATTAACAGAATTTTTGGGGTTCTTAGAGTAATAAAATGAAAATAAATACTGGAAAAATGAAATCAAGATTCCATATTTCCTCACAAATCTTCGCAATTCGGAAAGGTCAAATCCCCTTCACTAGAGCACCATAATATGCAGGGTACCCGCAAAAGAAAGCAATGCCGCCTTCAATCCTCCACCAGACCACCCAAAACAGCCGTGAAAAGCGGCTGCGCCACCGCAGAAAACCCATTCCCAGACCACTCTCGGCCCACCCCTGAAGAATGCCGCTCCGTTCGGGACGATCTCTTGTCCCTCCACGGTTTCCCCCAAGAATTCATCAAGTATCGCAACCAAAGATTGAAAACTAAATCCCAACTCAAGAACTCTACAAAATTAGAGTTTTTGATGAATGGCGGAGAAATTGATGAGAAAGAGAGTGTTTTGGATGGTTTAGTTAAAACCATACTGTCCCAGAATACGACTGAGCTTAATTCTGAAAGGGCTTTTGCTTCACTTAAAAGTGCTTTCCCAACTTGGGAAGATGTATGTAAGATCATTCTGCTGCACTTTGTTTTTGTTTCCCGTTTTCTTGGTTTTTGATAGTTTGTGGTTTAAAGGGTACAGAGAAATGGTGTGAAGTTTGAAGCTTTACTAATATTCTTGAAGTTACATTTAGGGATTTGTGTAAGATGTGAAGTTAGGAGATTTGATTATGGTTAGCTGTGATGAATCTCTGAGAAATTTGACTTGCACTATCTTATTCCAGTTGTTTTCTCTTTGGAGCTTTGAGTCTTTTACTCCGTTGATATTAATGGAGTAAAAATGTTTTGAGAATGTTGGTCTGTTAAACAGATTGAAAGTTCTCGTATTTATTGTGGCCATTAATTGAATCTTTATGATTCATGAACTACTTTTTGTAGGAAAATTATGGAGAAGCATCTTCAACTTCAGTATAAATATATAATATTCGATCTTATGTTGTAAATTTCTCATATCTTCATACAATTATGAGCCTTGTAACTAGTAGTAGATATATCTGCTATATTGAAAAACATATTACCTTTGTTTCTTATATGTTATCATCTGCTAATTGGCCCCGAATTTCCAATATCATTTGGGTTCAAAATATATGCGTTTAACTTTTCATGAATGGGGCTGCATATGCTAGGTTCTTGAAGCAGAGTCCAAGCGCGTTGAGGATGCTATAAGATGTGGAGGCCTAGCACCCACAAAGTGTTCTTGTATAAAGAATTTATTGAGTTGCTTGCTTCAGAAAAAAGGGAAGTTGTGTATGGAGTACTTGAGAGAACTTTCCATTGAAGAGGTCAAGGCAGAGCTCTCACTTTTCAAAGGGATTGGCCCCAAGACGGTAAATTTCGCCACTATAAATTTACCTTACCAGGAGTTATCAAATTGAGTTTTGATGGTTGAGTGATTAATCCGATTTTTATATATGCTTGTTAACATCACTTGTAAAGTTCCTTTCGGAGTCAGAATTAGTGCTGTATATTGGCGATGATCTAGATGTAAACGATCACTTACCAATAAGCTTGCGTAATAGTCTTTTAAAACGTTTGGTATATGGCTAAATGATTGACCGAAATATTTCCTTGAACAGAATTGTATGGTTATGTTGCTTTATACGAATCATGAAAACTTCACTTTGTAATACAATAACATGAATATTTTCGGCAGGTGTCGTGTGTGTTGATGTTTAATTTGCAGCATGATGATTTTCCTGTCGACACTCATGTGAGTACTTCATCGACACCCAAGATTATTAGCTTATTTTGCCAATCTGCCCGCCTAAGTAAGCTATTTAAGTATCTCCCTCACTTTTACAGGTTTTTCAGATTGCGAAAACTATGGGTTGGGTACCAGCTGTTGCAGATATAAAAAAGACTTACATTCATCTCAATCAACGGATTCCAAATGAGCTGAAATTTGACCTAAACTGTCTTCTATATACTCACGGTAAGGTTTGTCGAAGATGCTCTGATAGGAAATTAGGTAGGAAAAATAAGGAAACGGACGATGCAGATTGCCCTTTATTAGCTTATTGTGCAAAAGTTTTAGTTGAAAATGAAATTCCAAAATCATAAAAATGATTCAACTTTTACGTTTGTGATGTAAATAAACATGATCCCACTATATCCTAATCCATTGGTGAGGACCTAGAGATCCCTGTAAACCTTTTGGTTGCTTGCAAGCATGAACAAGATATGAGAAGTGGAGGGTGATTCCAGCTGATAAAGTAGTAAATACTTTAGAAATTAGACATCAACCTTACTTTGCGGCTGCAATAAAGCTATACATATCAAGAACTGATTGGGAGATGCTAATTAGTGGACATGCTTATATCATTATCCACTTTTTATTAGGGATGACAATCGAATCGGGTCAGAAGAGTTTCCAACCTAGTCCAACCCGTTTGATTAAACCGTCCTGCTTTTGGTTTTCGACCTTTTTTTCTCTGGGGTCGGGAACTGTAAAAAGCATATAGAGCCTAAGAGTATGGGACTGACATTCAAAGAAACCTACAGAGATATTTGACTTGGTGATAGTGCTAAATTCAAAATAGCAAGACAAAAGGTTTCTACATAAAAGGAAACTGCATAAGACCATGATTGGTAGCTGAAGTTATTGCTGAAAGGCCATCACTTATTGAGTAGTTCAGAAATCGTATCCAGAGACCAAGATAAACGATCAAATTTCGAAAGTAGGGATCTGAGAGTCGAAGCCATTGCGAGCGCGATAAACCAATCGAGCTAAGAGGTTTCTGTAGGGATCCTTTTGTCTTTTTTCTTTCAAGTAAGAAATGCATCTCTGTATCTCAGTTTGCACCTCTAGATACACTTCACGAGCTTTGTCTCTGTTTGTCAATATGTCTGTCCTTCCTGTAACATAGACCAAACGCTAGTTTCAAACTGATAACTCTATTTACGTGCTTTCATAACGAATGAGAGAGCGAGAGACCTTGTGTCGGGATTGGTTTTCCGGACAAGAAATAGAGTCGGCCCGGTAATTTTGGTTGGAATATGGGATAGTGCAGAATTTGCTTCCCGACTTCGCCTGCAGCATCGGTCCTGCATTTACCGGACTAGTATTATCTCATCTCCACAACACTGATCGAATGTTTGTTCATTTCTGATGCATAACGGAAGATTCATAATACTCGATTAACAAATAAATAACTACCATCTTACCTCAGCCTGGTCGTTGCACTATTTATCTCCTCTATAATGGCCTTGAGGGGTGGTATCTTCATTTGTTCATTACAGTCCAATAACAACTAGTTCAACATAAATGATTGATTACATTAACTGGAGTTGAAAAATACACACACACATATATATATATATATATATATATATATATATTTGAATCGAGAATCAAACTGAAAATATTCTAGAGTTACTTTAGCAACATCATCCTCCCCAACAGCACCAAAAGGCACAATTTTGGCTCCAAATCTCGCAGCAATCCTTA
Source organism: Lippia alba (assembly GCA_037834125.1). Taxonomy (NCBI): domain Eukaryota; kingdom Viridiplantae; phylum Streptophyta; class Magnoliopsida; order Lamiales; family Verbenaceae; genus Lippia; species Lippia alba. The sequence continues at coordinate 6,403,039 of JBBMKE010000001.1, read as the reverse complement.
CAAACTGCGGTTCAACTGGCCAAAACAATTTGTACTCCTCACCCTGATCGCATACACGCATAATAAGACGCTCAGTGTAACCAATTTCACTTAAATATGGGGATAAAGAGAGGAGACGAAAACCCAAATAAAAATTTTCGATTCTGTCCCTGTGCACGCATTCGTACAGCGAATGGTACCTTGTTATGACATGCCTCGCGCACACCCCCTGGGTAGAGCAAAACATGAGAGTTTGAGGAGAGAAGTTTGTACATATCGGTTGGGGATACTGGAACTGCGCCACATACCCTCATGAAGTCGAGCTGAGACAGCTCTGGAAATATGCCATCCTTGAATCGTTCGAAGAAGAGTGGATGTGCCAATGCGCGAAGCTTGATGTTGTGGTCCACCCAAAACTTGGAAAAAAGTGGTATAACGTCCATGGCGACGAGCAAGTGGTTTCCCACTAATATTACTGGCCCTTCTGAAGGAATGCCTGATAGTCCTTCAACTATTTCGCCGCTATCTTTTGTTGACAACATCACAGGATCCATAGCGAATTTGATTAACCTGTTCCATATCGAATAAATACTATCTCTAGTTGACAACATATTACCTTACAATCATCAGATTATTAACTAACCTTTAGGGTGAGTTAGGTCAAACATATACTATCTAACAATCAATTTTTACTTGGTAAAAATATGCTAGAAATGTGTTTAACCTAGATAATAGAATGTTATTTTTATTTTATTTTGATGGTTCTTACTTGTTCAGTCTGAGATATTTCTTGAGTTCCAAAGGGGTAGGTGGAAAGAAATCCGAGACATAATCAACGCAATCTCCACGACGATAATGACTAACGCGCTTTATGGTGGCCACCAAATCGAAATTCTCATCCTGTAAATCAAGTGAATTAACAATCATAATTAACATCCTATCCTAATTGAGTTTGTTCATTTCCCTAAGCTCTAAACCCTAAACCAGTCTGTTTCTTATCCTTAATAATGCTTTTACCATGAAGCTCAGAGGCTGGCTGTTGCTGGTAAAGAAGCGAATCTCACAACGTTGCAGCAAGCGACGAAGTCTCTGACCTTCACTACTCGTGTTTGGCACTCTCGCATTCTTTCCAGTACTGATCGGATGAGTGATTGTGAATCATAAACTATGTGAGCGGAAAGGGAATTAGCAAAACTTTGTTTATGGTGAAATGCTTAATTTAACCTTTCAAGTATCAGAACTGTTTGAGCTTTGACAGCATGAAGATTTGTATTCAAATTATTTTGCATCTCCTGAGCCACCTTGAGCTTCCACGAAATTGTTTCCTCTGTCAACACCACCAATGAATGATGAAAATAGTAAAACCTATATATTTGTACGTCTCACGTGGAAAATGCAAAATTGGTTGTGTAAGCGTATTGTGCGTGTTATTTTGTCTTGTCCGAGTTCGGGTTTGCAGTTAATATTTTAAGTGAGTAAGAATTTTTTCCCCCACAATAATGACTCTAATTGAAATAACTCTAATTTCTTTGATAGCATACCTTAAAGCAAAATAAAAATCCAATATTTACTTTGTGTGGACTTAAATAAAAACAAAAACTATTGTCACCTAAATAGAAATTAATTAAATATTTGAATTCATAATACATGATTTGTAAAAGAAAATTGTATTACAAAAGGTATATCCTTAATTAGA
>JBBMKE010000001.1:6350757-6362480 GCA_037834125.1 Lippia alba | reverse complement strand
TGTGGTTCTTCCTGCCAAATCTTGAGAGTTTTTCAAATAACCTTCTTGGAACTTTGCAAGATTTGATGACTTAATTACCTATGTGGAATACTTCTTTTTCTTAATTTCAGTCTTACGATCATTGACCAGGTACGGAAGTCGATGTGCCGAATCAAGCATGTTCTGACAGAGAGAGCAATCGAAGAGCCCGATCCCAGGAGGTCTGCTGAGATGAAGAGAATGATCAACGCCTTATGATTCCAATTCTTATCCTCGTCTGTAATAACTGCTGGACTATGTCCCTTAACAAGTGCCCATTTATGTTCTTGTATGAACCGTTGATTTAGTTGTTTCAGTGTTAGACATGAAAATTAAACCTGAAACTCCCATTTCAAACTGGGAATAGAACCCTACCCTGCCCCGTTGCCCCTCTCCGCATGGGTACATTCATATCCGGTGGCTTAGATGACGTCAGTTTGTTACAAGAATAGTTATTTACTACGAATTATTCGTTTGAGATGGATACCCTCGAAATAAGATATATATATTTCCAACGAAATTCTAACTATAACATTTCAATTTTTTGACAAAAATAGTTGTAATGTTGCAACTTAAGGGACATAAAATCTTGTACAAGGTTTTGGTTAATGTATGATACAAATATTTTGCTTATTTGAGTTCTTACCCAAAAATGCGTATGATAAACGAAAACCAAAAAGTTGGTAAATTCTCATGCTGGGGGACGTACGTAATTTTTCAAAATTAAAGGGGCATAATCATAAATATTGCGAAACTCTATGCACCAATTGGGAAAATAAAAACTGTGTCGTTTCGTTTCCTCGTCTGCGCATTTCTCAGTTTCTCTCTGTTTAATCTGTCTGCTGATTGATGAAATTCGTGAGGTCTGGCCGTAATTTCGTTTCCAGCATCAGTAAACCCGGAGAATTTTCTCGTTATGTATGTAATTGAATTACTGGGTTCTCGTAATTTTGCTTGAATCGGTTTGTGAGTTACAATTTCGATTGGATCGGGTAAGTTTGTGTGAGTTGGGAAGCTTTTGTTGTTTTGCAGATCGTGGAATTAAAGCTGCTGCTGCATTTTCGAAGTTGAAGGTTTATCTTTGGGGGAGTTTTGAATGATTTAGGGGTTTTGAGAAAAGGGATTTTGGAATTTCTAGGGTTTCTCTGAATTTTGATGTTTTAGTTGTTAGGGTTTTGTCATACGAATTAGACAGGGAATTTTGCAGGAATTAGATTGAATTGATGATTGAAGATAGGGTTTTAGGTTCAATTGGGAAAGATGCAAAAAAGCAACCTTTGTTATGCATGAGAGTGTTCAGAGAGAAGGTGACGAGAGCAGCACAAGCTCAGGGAGGTGTTTCAGTTGGCATATGCACTCTGCTGTGATTTCTGCGGATTCGAATTCACTCCTCAAGTTGCGTAAGTTTAATTAAAATTTCACAATTGAATTTTGTTTTTCATACTCCAGTTTAGTTGAAATTCTGGGTGACAAAGTGTAGATTAGTTATATTTTTGATGTTATATATAATTATGGCTCCAATGTTGTCGCTGTTCTGAAGCATTAGACGCAATTGTAAGTTAGATTAAGTGTTTTGACAAGAACGAGAAGTATCTGGTCTTTTTTCCTTTATGCACAGAGTAGCGAGAAAAGTATCTTGTCTCTTCTGACTAACTGCTTTGTACTATCAGTATTTGGACAAGTTCAGCCCATGTAAGGTGTGCATATATTCGATTCAAACTCATATAAATTTGTTCCATATTCCATCATTCTGGCACAATCAAGTGTTAAATTAAAAAAAATCTGTTACTACATGGGTGAATTTTTGAAGTGCGGCACTTGTTTTGGTGGTAGAACTTGCTTATTTATCAAAGATGTGAAAGAATATTGGTAATGCTAACTTTGCTCCAGCAGAAAGTGCACATTCAGACATTTTTTCTGGTTTAATATGGAGTCCTTTTAAGACCAGTTAATCCTTGAAATGGTATTATCCATCATTGGTATTGGTTGCCATTTCCCCCTGCTCAGCAGCCAATTAACAAACCCAGCAAAAAAACGCTTTCTATCTCAACCCTATTATAATACCCCTTGGGTGCCATGAATTTGGACGACATTGCACAAGAGAACCTAATGAGTTTTATCTTATCTTTAGAGCATAGCTCCAACCATGATTACCACGACAGTTAAGCATCTGTTTCCCAAGCTACGGGTGAAAATCTTATTCGCCGATAAAAAGGACTGCTGGGACCAAGTAATAAGTTTATCATTTCATGGTTGCAGTGCCCCCATCATTACTTCAATACAAATTGGTGAAGGAAAGAAAGAGAACAGAACACTGATTATCAAATTTCTGGAAAAGAGAAGGCCATGATCATTATTGTTTGTTATCATGAGATCGATAAAGACATTTGTTGGATTATAACATTGACTGTCAGTTTAACAAACCAGATTTAGCTTTACCTGATTTGGCTAGGGAGAAGTTGCTGATCTCCTTCCGACAAAATAGAAGAGAAGCCTCATATTCCCGCAGAATGTGTTTGGTTTTATTTTGGTGTATTTTAGAGGGAATGTCTGGGGAAAAGCATGACGATGTTTGGAGTGTAAATGTATTTGTGGTTGGCATATTCTAGTATTAATCTTTTATCTAAAATTTTTTGTGATTCTGCTGTTTGTATCGAATTTCACATCACTATTTACAAGAATTATGTTATTATAATGATTAGAATGTGGTGTTCAGTTGGTTGTTGTAATCACTTTCTCTTTACCGTTAAAAGAAATTTTCATGTGGTTGCAAATTAAGTGTGTCGTAAGCCTTTATTTCTAATGGAACTCTTGTTCCACTTCTCGCTTCCATTTCATCATCTTTTTGTTATGTTCTGTCAGAAGCATGTTCATTATTGAGCTGCAAATTCTATGGTGAAACTTATTTTTCTTTGTCTTCTTGTAGGATTGTCGCAGAATTATTGTTGGTGAAAGTGCACTTTTAATCCACCTCAGGATCACCTTTCATTGGTTTAATTCGTTGGCTGACTTTATGTAAAGAAAATTTGCAGTGAAGTGTCACTGGGCTATATTGACCTGCTGAACTAGCGCTTGGAAGGCACCCCGTTCAACATTGCTCCAACGACATTTTCGACTCCTTTAGCAAGTACCAGATTCCTGCTGCCTCTCTACTACATTCATGCAAAGTTGCATTTCTCTTAAAGGTCTAGAACTTTGGGGCTGGGAAATCATATTTTGTCAGTCGACACATATATGACATCGCGGACAAGTGTTTATGGTGGTTAACAGGTCAAGATTAGATTGAAGTTAGTTGCCTTCATCAGCAAAATGTTTTAAATGATCTATTTTGTTTTCATTTCAGCTTAAGCTAGAGGATATTGTCTTCTGTTGGAACTTTTCTATTTGCAATCTTATTTAGATGCTCATGGATGCTAATTTACAGGAACGACAGAAAGAAGAAGATCAGCTTTTATACAAAACAAAGAGAGAAATGCATGCAACATTGCAGCCTGGTGGTCGTTCCCCAAAGCAAGTTAATGGTCCAACTTCAACCTCACAATTGAAACCTTCCGATAAGGTTCAAAATAGTGGGACTTCTTTTCCTTCTCAAGTCAAAGGAAAAAAGAGGGAAAGAGCAGATCACAGTATTGATGCTGTCAAAAGAGAACGGTTTTCAAGGATTGAGGATGGTGATTCTTCTCAATATAAAATTGAGAGTAGTTTGAAGACTGAGATTGGAAGAATAACAGAAAAAGGAGTAGTCATGGATATGGAAGGGGTAGAGAGGCTTGTTCAATTAATGCAACATGATAGAACGGAGAGAAAAAGGGATTTGAGTAGCCGTTCCTTGTTTGCTAATGTTATAGCTGCTACTGATAAGTTTGATTGCCTCAATCGATTTGTGCAGCTGAAGGGTTTGCCTATAATGGATGAATGGCTTCAGGATATTCATAAAGGTAAGATTGGTGACGGTACTAGTGCAAAGGAAAGTGATAAGTCTGTAGAGGAGTTTCTTTTGGTTTTACTTCGTGCACTGGATAAACTTCCAGTGAACCTTCAATCCCTCCAAACGTGCAACATCGGCAGATCTGTGAATCATTTACGATCGCATAAACAGTTAGAAATTCAAAAAAAGGCACGTACTTTAGTTGAGACATGGAAGAAACGTGTTGAAGCTGAAATGATTAGTATTGAAGCGAAGTCTAGTTCAACTCAGGCGGTATCTGTGTGGCCTTCGAAGTCGCGACTTCCAGAAGCTTCGCATAGTGGGAGCAGAACTCTGAGTGGGTCTGATGCTACTGTAAAAAGCCCAATTATTCAGCCTTCTACTTTAAAAACCACAGCAAAATCCTCCCACGCTGAAAGCAGCACAAAGTCTGCATCTTCGTCTCCTGGACCAGTGAAACCGACTTTATCTCCTGGATCTTTGAAGGAGAGCCAGCCTAGATTGTCTGATGTCCCTGTAATTAGGGAAGACAGAAGCAGTAGCTCCAATCACTCTCATAATGACAGTCAATCTTTTTCAGGTAAGGATGATGGGAAGAGTTCCACTGCAGTTTCGGCAGCTCTTAGTAAGGTATCAAACAGCAGTTCTAGAAGTAGGAAAACCAATGGCTCTCCAGGGATGTCAGTTACTGTTGTTCAGAAAGAACCCAGCTCATACAGGAGTTCTTCTGCACCTAAAAGTAGCCCTTCAGAAAAGTTATCTCAGTCTTCTTTAACAAGTGAGAAGGTTCTTGAGGGTCCCATCATTGATGGCAGCAGTCACAAGCTAATTGTTAAGATACCAAACCGGGTACTAAGTCCTGTACAAGGTGTCAAGGGAGCATCTCTTGAAGATCCTTCCATTATGAGCAGCCGAGTTTCTTCTCCAGTGCTTTCAGAAAAAAATGAGCAGTTTGAACATAAGGAGAAGAGTGACACATATCGATGCAATGGTACTTCAGACACGGACGGGGAGTCATGTCCAAAGAATGATGTTAAAGATGTATTGACCAGGTCTGCTGAAAGTTCTCGGTCACCTGGTGAACCCAGGAAATCAACTGATGGGCCCAGAGAAAAACATTCAAAGTCTGGAAAGTTGCATGATGCTTCTTTCAGCCACATGAATGCTTTGGTTGAGAGTTGTGTTAAATATTCTGAAGCACAATCATCATTGTCAGTTGAGGATGATGTTGGAATGAACTTGCTGGCTACTGTGGCAGCGGAAGAAGTATCCAGGTCCGACTTTGTTTCACCCACTGATTCTACAGAAAGAAGCGTCCCAGTTCAGAAGATTTTGAATGCTGATGATGTGAAATCCAAGTCTTTACCTGAAAGTAATATTGCAGGTGGTCAAAGTAGTAGCAATGATATTGAATGCGACCACAACAAGCAGGCTATTACCAATGGTAATTCCTCAAATGAGCTCTCTGGTGACATCAAACTTGTCCAACAGGATACACCTACAGATAGATCAGCTGGAGAGGACAATAAACAGTTAAACTGTCCTACCACTGCTAATTCGAAGTTAGACAGTGGGGAGAGGCGGAACGAAAAGATTGATGCCGGTTCTTTGGAAATTCCTGTAGTTGGTGTTCAAAATAAAGAAATTCATGAGGAAAAAAGGCCTTCAAGTCATGTTAGTGCAGATGCTACTGCAGACTGTAAAAGTAGAGAAATCAATGTTATTGTGGCTGAGGACAAGGTCAGTAAGGATCTTGTAAATTCAGACAAGGGTAAGCCAATGGTTGAAGTTAAATCTCCAAGCCAATCAAATGAAATTGATGGTAAAAGTGACGCAAACAAAGGACTGAATACAGGAACTATCTTGCAGAAGAAAGTGACAGGTGCAATTATTAAGGCTGAATTTGCAGAAAGAGCTGATAATGGAAAGCTGCAACGAAGTACAACTGGCTTAAAATTTATGTTGAAAGATAGTGATGAAGTCAAAGTACGAGAACCAGATGAAAAGGATGCAAAAGATCATGCGTGCAAGGTTGAAAGAGAGAACATCAATGAAGAAGTTTCCAGAAACACAGCTGAGGAGGTCCATAGCTTAGTTGATCTCAAGAGTCATCACATTGAGGTCAATCTAGAAAGCAAAGGGATTTCTGAGCGTTTGCCAATGCGTGAGGGAGGGTCTGCTGCTTCTGCAGCTCATGATACTCGGAAAAATGATTTGGTGGCAAGAGTCGAGTCTGATGGCACTGAACCAGAAGGAGCAATTTCTGCTACTTCTGTTGTGGAGACAGCTTCTTCCTCTGTTGTAGCTTCAGTTTCTGATCCAAAGATGAAGTTTGATTTAAATGAAGGTTTTACGATGGATGATGGGAAGTGTGTGGAGCCAGTTAAGTTAGCATCTTCTAGTTCAACTAGTATGCATATGGGTAATCCGATGCCGTTTGGTGTAAATTCCATCTCCGGCGGACATTCTGCTTCCATTACAGTAGCTGCTGCTGCCAAAGGTCCCTTTGTTCCTCTGGAAGACTTATTGAGAAATAAAATCGAACTAGGATGGAAGGGCTCTGCTGCCACTAGTGCATTTCGACCAGCTGAACCCAGAAAAGCTCTGGAATTTCCATTATCTTGCAATGACACTTCTACCAGCAAACATGGCCGCACTATATTGGATTTTGATTTGAATGTTCCAGATGAAAGAGTTCTCGAAGAAATGGCTTCTCAGGATTCTCCTGTAGGAATTTGTCCTACTTTACCTAATGAAAGCACAGGTTCTATGCTGGATCTTGATTTAAACAGAGCTGATGGATCAAATGAGAATAAGCACTGCCCCGCCAGTATCCAATTTAAAGGAGAGGGTTCCTTTCTACATGCTAGACCCTTTGTTGGTGTATCTGCTGGTGATGTTTGCAGGGATTTTGATCTCAACGATGGTCCCGGGATGGATGATGCTAATATGGAGCAGTTAACACTAAATCAGCAAGCAAAGGGTAGTATGCCATCCCAGCTTCCCTCTGCTGGCCTTAAAATGAACAGTACTGGGCTGGGAAATTTCTCATCTTGGTTTTTACCTGGGAATACCTACTCTACCATACCAATTCCCTCAGTATTACCTGATCGAGGGGATCAGAGCATTCCTGTTATCCAACCTGGAGCCCCACAGAGAACATTTACCCCTGCTGGTATTACTCCATTTACTCCTGATGTTTACCGAGGATCAGTATTGTCTTCATCTGCTGCTCAATTTCAATATCCTATGTTTCCTTTTGGGGCCACGTTTCCTTTGCCATCAACCACTTTTCCAGTTGGAGCAGCTTCATATGCTGATCCTTCATCTGGGACAAGAGTATTTGCACCCACTGTAAACTCACAGTTGCTAGGACCTGTTGGTGCAATCTCTAACCAATTTCAGAGGCCGTATATGGTTAGTCTTCCTGAAAGTAGTAATGGTGGGTTTGAGAGCACCAGAAAATGGAATAGACAGGTTCTAGATCTGAATGCAGGCCCTGGAGCCACGGAAACCGAAGTGAGAGAGAATATGTTGCCTCTGTCATCAAGCCAACTGTCTGCTACAAGTTTACAAGCTCTAGCTGATGAGCAAGCCAGAATGTATGCGGTTTCAGGTGGTATTTTGAAGAGGAAGGAGCCCGAGGGTGGATGGGATAATGAGAGCTTCAGATATAAGCAGTCTTCGTGGCAGTAGGAATGTAAGCTGCTTCATGTAACCTCTTGGTCCTGTAAGTTTGTCCTTTCAAAATACATAGCTTCTGTTCGGTGTCCAATTTTCATGAGGGTCCAATCATGGTCTGCATAATTCATGTTATTCATAAGAATGTCTAAAACTATATATACTTTTCAAATTTATTGAACCAGGGAAAACTGGAGATAAGTGTTAGTCAATGATCTCAAAGTTTTAGTTTGTGATTTTTAATTGAAGTTGAGTGAAAATACGACGTAGTTGTTTTCAATGGGATACTCGGATGAGAATGATGATTGTGTAAATTTGGCTCAAAAGCACAGTGTGTAATTCTGAAAATCTTCAGAGAATCTTTTGTATTCATAGCTTGCTTAATTTGTTAGGAGATGAATCAGCACTAGAGCATATGGATTTGGTTGCCGAGTCACTTTGTCCATCTCTAATTATAGTTCGCCTTTCATTTGTTTTTTATTTGCCAGGAGTACACTCTGCTTTGTAAGAAACACCATAATATTGCCCTTATATCATTCGCTGGACTTGCTGATGATTGATGCTATGGTGTGATTTTGTACCTGTCCAATGCAATAGAGAAGGTATGAGATAACCAATATTGCCAGACAAAAGGAAGTGGCCCAGATCTCGTGCAGATCTTCACCTGCCTCATTTTGAAATGTAGGTGAGTCTCTCTTACGTGCCCAAAAGCCTGAAATTAAGGAAATCAAATTTATGATTGATCTCTAAGGAGATCTTTTGCAATATCTTGTTGAAGCCTATTGTGGTTAAGGAACAAGAGATAAAATACTAAATAAAATTCAGAGCATAATTGAACCGTTATTAAAAAGGGGGATATGTGATCGTCCCTTTTGTTTGTGCACCTATGTGAATCTCTTTTTCCTCCCCAGTATGCTTCAACAGCAGATGTGTTTCTCAATATTGTGCATTTTTAGTTTTTGTTCAATGTACAGGAAGAGGGAGCTCTTCCTAATATGTTTCTTACCTACCATTTTACCTTTCTAGCATGTGGAGTCTTGTTCTGAATCATCTCCTTGATGGAATGGATGCTCTGTCAAAAGATGTCGTATCTGTAGCCTCTGCTTCCACCTCTTCTGTATATCAAGTATATGATGAAGCATTCCGTGCATATGCTTTCCATCTATGGGGGGGACACTGATTCTTTTCCCTTCTGTGTATAATTAAACTGTTGGGAAGCTTAACCGTTATAGCTTCTGGGTGCTGGAATTCTTCGATGTACTTCTCTGGTTAACGATTCCGAGGAGGTTTGACCTAGGATTTTCATCCTTATTTTCCTCGTGTTTGTATAGTGGATTTTGATGGTACAGCTTTTGATCTCACATGGTTAGTTCTGGTGCTTCTGGTCTATTAACTTGTTTTACTTGCTTATCCTTTGTCTTGTACTCTTCTTCGTTATTCTCGGGTCTCAAATGGACAACCAATTGCGAACAGAGTAGGAGCAAATCTTGCTACTTGGGCTTGGTGTGCTTGAGTTTTTTATGCTATTCTATTATTAGAAGTCGTTCATGTATCAGTTCACTTCTTGCCGTTAGAGAATCTTAGTCAATGTAAATGCTCTATTTCTTATGTTTTGTCTCAATGCGAGGAACGGAGTTTGGAATTTTTGTAACAGATATCTACATTCTGCTAATATTTAGCATATGGAAATGTTGAAATGGATACCAGGAATGGGACAAGGAACTCCCCTGCATGTAGATTTACTTCTTAAATGGTCATGTTCGGTTCATCTGCACTCAGTTAAATAAAATGAGATGATATGCTACTAGACGTAATTTTTGATGCGCAACTACCCTTGTTCACAAACGACGAGAGTAAGCTCTCGATTGAACAAATCTGTGCGATTGCAACTCTCAATTCAACAAATCTGTGCGATTCTCAACGCACTGCTAAAACTTATGCACATAAGTAGTTCCATGTTTAGAGAACAAAATACACAAATAGTTGTAATAGAATTTGAGTTTTTACTGGAAGAGAAGCTGCTATAACCAACTAATGCTTTCGAATTTACGGACTTTCTATACGTCAGCGCTCTCGAAATTAGCTTTCAGTTACTATCTTTACAATACCAGCAGAAAAAGCAATCGTATCTGGACCAATGAATTTTGCCTAGATGAATTTTCTTGAAGGGAACAAAAGGAAATTGAAGTAACAATTAAACCACTCCGGGAGAGACTAATCAACCAAATAGATACTATAAACAACACTCTTCCTCTGTGAAAAAAAAAGAGCATAGACAAAACCGGCAACTAGCTTTTCACTCCAGACGAACGTTCCTTCCACAGAACACATTCCTGCAATTTTTGAGGGAAGAGTAATGAGTACAATATATTCATATCAGCTATAATAAGGAAACGGTTTTGAGGTCGAAGGAGTAGATCCAGTCAAACGTGGTATCCGTTTACTAACTCAAAAGACAGACTTTCTCCCCCTACTTTTCTGAAGATGAATAAAAGCTATTTTTGAAAAGATTAGGAGCAGATATACTAACGCAAGACATCCTCTATGTTGCTGCTTTTTCTTCTCCTTTTGCTTTTGTGGTGGCTTGATAACTACCCTGATAGCTGCGTCGAAAACTGCTTTTACATTCTGCATATTGCATTGAGAAGCAAAAGTTATTCCTATGCATTTTCCATGATTCAGAATGTGGACTTGATCGAAAAAAAAAATCTAATTAATGTTATCTCACTTGCAATAGCGGAACATGAACTACCAATTAAAAAAGCTTCCGTCAAGTATGATTGTCGATAAGGCTTTTTAAGCAAACAAAATTATGTTTCTATATACTAAGTGATGTTTCATGATTTAATTGGCCACTAGAAGGCAAACATATACATAGTTCCAAGAGTATAACTGGCAAATAATTGCATGTGCGTATAGGAACCATACCTGTTGGGTTTTAGAGCTGCACTCGATGTAGTAAGCCGCACCTATTTGCTTACGAAGCTCCTCACCCTGATTATTGAGAAGTCATTATCCTTTCAACAATATAAATAAAATGAGAAAAACGACAGACGATGAAAAACACAAACCTGTGCAGTTGTAACCGGGATTAATCCAGGATGATCAGCCAAGTAGTGTTTATCCTCTCGAAGATCTATCCACGATACACAGACTGTCATTTCTCTGTCACATAAGAGAGAGAGAGAGCGAGACAGAGAGAGAGAGAGAGGGAGAAGCATTTGAAAAAATGGATAATAACATTGGCATACCCTGAAGTTTCACCTAGTTACACAAACTTCCCCCGACATTTGAGAAATTACAAAAATATCCCCCGCCATACCCTACAGGTTGGCCAAATGCATGCTACTATAGTGATGAACTGAAATAAAATATTCACCATTAAGTGTAAAAGGGAAAATTAGGGTATTATAAAATTTAGAAATGTTGTCATCAAAATTTATCAATCCAGATTACAGATGTAATGCAAATTCATTAACGGGAAGTTTTTGTAATTTCCAGAACCTTAGGGGCGCTTGGGTAGTTAGGCCAAACCTCAGGCATGTTAGTGAAAATATTCCTCTAAATATGAATAAAATCTCTGTAAGAACCACAACAGCGAGTGTAGCAGTCATTATTGCTATTCGAAGTATATTTATTATAACTTACTAAATAGCAATTTACAACTTATTTCCCTTGTGAGAATTTTTCCAGTGCTTTTTACGACTTAAAACTTTATTTTTGCCATTGAAGGACTCCACTAACATTCACACTAGTGATTAAGTGCAGAAATATTAAGAGTGTCATTCAAGCAATTGTTGGTAGCGCAACATACCTAGTTTGGTGCCAACTAGTACAACTGGAATCCCGGGAGCAAAATGCTGAAGTTCCGGGATCCACTGCAAAATAAACACCATTTCAAAAATCACACCAGGCTGCATGCTAATTAGTAAAATGACGTCCTGAAAAACGGATAAAGTTACAAATAATCCAATTTTTACCTTTTTAACTATGTTCTCGTAGCTTGCACGACTGACCAACGAAAAAGCCAAGACGAAAACATCCCCTCCTCTGTAGCTCAAGGGCCTTAATCTATTGTAATCTTCTTGACCTGTTA
>JBBMKE010000001.1:6333086-6343469 GCA_037834125.1 Lippia alba | reverse complement strand
CATCCAAATGTGATTCCTATTGTTGCATTTTATTGTTCCAGTCAAGAAAAACTCTTGGTTTATGAATTCCAAGAGAACGGGAGTCTCTCCGGGCTTCTTCATGGTAAGTTCTTTGGATTATTGCCCTTCCATATTTATCGACATTTTCTTCCAAAAGCGTCTTATTTAGTTGGAGGTAGTTCCAGTCAAACTCACTATTGTGGTTAATGAGCATTAAAAAACTTTGTAATATATTTTTTCTCCCTAATAAGCCCTGTAAATTTTGAACTTCGAGTAGAAAACTCCATGTATCTCACACACGTGGACTGTGAAAATACTTTTTTTTTTTTTTTTGCTTTTTGCCCTCAAACTTATTTTTGCTCTGTTCTTCTTTAAATGAGGGTAAAATGGTAAGTTTCATAGTTTTCGTTTTCACAAGTCGAAGCAAGGGGGTTTGTAGCAAATTTAAGTTTCATAGGACCTTTTATGGAAGAAAAAGTTACCACTCCATTTTTCAAATACACAGGAGTGTGATTTGTGAATACAATTAGCCTTTATTAATTATGTCATTTCCTTCAAATTTCTCAAAAATAGCCTCTAACTGGTTTTAGAGATTTAGTCCTTTAATTTGTCCACAGTCCATTTCAAGATACACCAATTTGTAAAGACTTCTTTGAAAAGTATCTAACGTGACTCATTTTGCAACATATTCATTAAGACAATTCTTCCAATTATCCTTATAACATCCTATAAGAGCATTTTGTCCTGGTTTTGCTTTAAGGATCCGAAAACGGGAAAGCTTTCAACTGGGAGAGCAGATTCAACATTGCAGCCAAGATCTCCGAGGCACTAGCCTTCATGCACGAATGGCTCCAAGCCGATGGAATTGCCCATGGGAACTTGAAATCCTCCAACATTTTGCTCAACAACGAAATGGAGCCCCTTTTAAGTGAGTATGGTCTAGCAGAAGTCGAGATAAACGATCAAGATCAATTATTTCTAGACAGCTTTCAAGAAAACGATTCGTATTCTCCTCCTAGAGGAGGCACTGTTGGTCCAAACAACTACAATGCCCACAGGACGGATATTTACAGCTTCGGCATCATTCTCCTCGAGCTGTTGACGGGCAAATTAGCCCACAACAACGGATCCGATTTAGCTAGGTGGGTTAATACTGCCATAAGAGAAGAGTGGACAGTTGAAGTTTTTGATAAAGGGATTGTTTCTGAAGGTGTGAGTGAGGAAAGAATGCTCAATTTGCTGCATGTGGCTTTGAAGTGCATCAATACTTCATCAGAAGCAAGGCCTAGTATGAGGGAGGTTGCTGAGATGATCAATTCCATGAAGGAAAATGAAGAGGAATCTGTTGGTGTATCCATTGATTAAGAATGATATATACGGCTTGGTTTTAGTTGAATAATTCATATTCTTTTCTTAGTATTGGCGATGTTCTTTTTTTCTTTTTTCATGTTTTATTGCATTGGTAATTACTAATTAATTACCTTGTATTTTGCATAATTGATGAGCGTGCAATACTGAAATTACATTGAATATGTACCATTTATGTAATATTGAGAAGAATAACTTGTGAATTGCGATAATATTATTGCCAAAGGCTCCCTGAACATGTCGTGAGTGCATCTATGCGTTTTTGTCTTCATGTGTCCATGCAGTTTGAATCTTGTATTGTTTGAGCGAATCATATATACTTATTTTTTATTAGTGTATTTTATATATTTTGAGTTGGATTCGATTATCCAATTAAAATGATATATATATATATATATATGTTTTTCTATCACTGTAAATTTCGTTTTTAAACATTTAAACAACAGATATTTGATTAAAGCATGGTCCCGAAGACAGAAAATAGACCAATTGTTGTATGAAAGCGAACCATGCATAAGGGCGGCAAATTGAATTGATTGTATACCACTTTGGCTCTTTCATTGGTTACGAATAATTAAATAATCCAAATAACCAAATATTTAATTTGCTAGAGTTTTTTTTTTTTTTTCAAAAACTATCAAAGCAACTGTTGGATTGTTATCTATACTTCCTTCTTATAAATAACCAACTGAAATATTATGTGCATACATAAAGTCATGATTCTATGATAAAAAAAATAAAAATAAAAGTGCCCACCAAATTTTAAAACGGTAAGGCAACGAAGAGTCTTATTAGATCGATCCCTCATATTATTCGACATAAAATGGTCAATCGATAACCCCATAATACGGCACCAAACCTTCCAAACTTCTAAGCTTCACCAAACCTTCCAAACTTCTAAGCTTCAAGTATAATTAAAATTCATCAAGTTGATTGACTAGAGGTCACTATTTTTTCGATCTTTCAGAGTTTTCCCCCACCAAATTGAGTGAAAGACTAATTTTCCGGGATAGTTGAAGGCGCTTATTGCGGGGACCCCTCCCAACGTAGTTTTTTACATCCACAAGGTTTGAACCCGAGACCTTGCTTAAGTGAACTCAAGCCCCTATCCACTTGAGTCACTGCCCGTTGGTAGTAGAGGTCACTATGAACAAATAAAATTAAAGCAAGATTTTCACAGTAAGAGATGCTTATTGTCTTATTGTTATGGAAGTATTCTCACAATCAGTAGCATTTGTTCTTAGCTAAATATAATTAAAGAACAAATGTAATTATATTTATTATGGTATGCTAATATAATGTGCATTTTATTTTTGAAAGATAAATATCTGTCTAATATATATATATATATATATATATAACCACGAACGAATATATATGAATATGTTACTGGAAGATAATAAACAATTGTAACATTAATGAATAGAAAGACTCCATTGCTAGTTTGCTACATCATCCCCCTATTAGCATAGTAATCTATTACAGCATGAAAAGAATTCAAGATTCTAAAATTAGTCATAATCAACTGTTCACAGGTAATTAAAATGATATGCGTGCTGCTAGGAGAAACAACAGTTAGTCATAAACACGTACAATTTATGAATTCTTAAGTATGCTTTAAACCGCACTAAGCAACTGATTCTACTTTGGGGAAGAAGTGAGTCTGACTCATTTCTTTAGGAGTATATGAAAAACTAACTTCGACAAATAAGCTAGAGTCTATAAACACTTAAAAGGCATGCTTTTGGCTTTTGATTCTAGCTTGTAAGCTATTTTTGTAAATTATAAAAGCTATTTAAGTTTAGAAAAAATTTACATCTAACTATCCTATATTTAGTTGAAACCAAAAACCAAACTAAACCAAAAAACCGATTTCTCTCTAGGGCTAGGCGATTTCCGGCAATCCCTCACGCACAAAACCCACTCGCGGCGTTCACAGCGGCGGACATTCGCCGCCTTCTCACGACCCCCTTCATGGCGGACCTTGGCGCACCCCCTGATGGTGCGCCACCTGATGGCGCGGCACAAGGCGCGGCCACCCATCCTGCCGTGCCTATCGATGCCGAGAACCCCGCGCGCCACCACCAGTCGCGGAGATTCAAGGCGTGCAACCTCCAGGCGCACAGCCCCAAGCTCAGCCCCGTGCACATGCACAAGGACCTCCAACGCGCGCGCCTAGGCAGCAACGCCTCGCGGCTTCCTATGCGGCTGCGCTAATCGTGTCCTTCTCAACACCGGACAAGAAGGCTCGCCAGAAAAGTTTTGATCGCTCCCTCTTCAAACCTGTTGGAACCAAAACGGTCTACAAAGGATCCCCTGCGGTTTTTTATTCAGACGAAGAATGTGATGAGATGAACGACGAATTCAATCTCACCTTGATCGGTAAGTTTGCTCATGGATATCCTACTATGGCACAGCTTCGATTCTATTTCTCGAAAATTGATTTCAAAGGAAAGGTTCATCTCAGTTTACTGAACGATACACATGTGTTAATTCGTTGTGAAAATTCTGAGGATTATGCTAGACTGTTTTTGAAAGAGACTTGGTATTTTCGTGATTTTCCTATGAGAGTGCTAAAGTGGTCGGAAGATTTTAATCCGGATGTCGATTCCCCCATTGTGCCAGTGTGGATTTCGTTCCCTAGATTACCATCACAGCTGGTGTCTAAGAGTAGATTATGGAATCTTGCAGATTCGGTTGGTAAACCGATTAGGGTCGATGAGTTGACTGCGACGTTGGAGAACACGTATGAACCAAGAGCTTGTGTTGAGTTGGATGTTTCTAAGTCGTTACTCAAGTCTGTTTGGGTACGACTTAGAAATAGGATTTTTCAACAGGAAATCAGATATGGGAAAATTCAAGAGTTTTGCTTGAAGTGTCGTCGGTTAGGACATAAAAGTCATGAATGTAAAGGTGGGGACGACCTTAGTAATGATGGAGATGACGATAATGATGAGAGCAAGGATGGAGATGATGAATGTGAACTTCCGGGGGGTGACGATCGTACAACAGTGGTCCTAAAACAACAACCCACGAGAAAGAAAAATGTTCGAAATTTTAGGAAAACTTGGTTAGCCAAGAAAATTCAAAAAAATCAGTCCGGAGTTGAGATGGAGAACTTAGCTAGAGGTGCAGTTAACCTGCTTAAGGAGCATATAGAAAAGGCTGTGGAGAAAGGGAAGGAAAAAACTTTAATAGATACTGCTGGCAGTAGCAGTAATATCCCGGAAACGCAGTTTAAAGATGCGCTCGATGCTACACAGAACGATCAATCCCTACTGGACGCTATGGATTTAAATGGAAAGCTCAAGTCTGTGGGAAAGTCTTTCACTGGGGAGAATAGCAAGTTTAAACAGGTGGAAGAGGTAAACGAATTAGAAGATTCGGAGGAGGAAACTAGTAGGCAGAAATCAAGGAATGAGATTTTGGCAAAACTAGGAGATGGAGATGGGGCTCCATATACTTTTGATGCTAATAACAATTTCGTGGAATTAGAAACTTTCCTGCTAAAACAGCGGCTTTAGCTTGGAAACTTGAAAACTTCACAAAATGCAATAATTCAAGCCAAAACTGCTATTGCACAAGCCACTTCGGGATCAAAAGATTGTGAGCTAAATGCTTCTGCTTCGATTCCATCGCAGCAGAGTAATGGCAAGTTGGAAGTTGGAGAGGCCACACTTAGTACTTATATTGCTAATCAGGAGAAGAAAAATCCCTAAAGAACCTATCCCGATTGATTTTGAGGAAGCAAAGCTTGGTGGAATGACTAACCGGCCTGCCTCAGATGGCAAATCTACGCAAAGTAATGCGCGGGTTAGTCGGAGTCATAGTGATCTGAAAAAGAATGATCTCTTTAAAGAGATGGGTCGAAAAAGGATTACAATTTGAGTAAGAAGAATTTCATATTCTAGAGTTGTTGGCGCGCGCCGAGGGAAGGTGGAAGGACGCGCGTGCACATTTGTGCCAAGGGAGTTTGGATACTGCATGGTTCGGGAATGGTGCGGGAAATATATTGGTGGTGCGGGTATGATCTCGGCAGGGAGTGGTATGGAGTAGGCTTTAGCGTGGCTTGGATTGGTCACGTGCGGGTTTGTCCGCACAAGGCTAGGCGGGCAGTACGGGTGCGTGTGGGATTTACCGCATGTTCCTAAGCAGCATGTGCGGGCATTGGCGGAAGGGTGCGGGATGCCTGCGGGCATGCCTGCATACGCCTAGACAGGCTAGCAGTATGGGGCGATGATTGTGCAGGCAGGTGCGGGATTTCCCACATGCGCCTGGGCGGAGTTGGCTTTGTGTGCGGGCATGTGCAGGCAATGTGTGGGAGTGGTGCGGTCTTTACCGCACACGTCGAGGCAAGGTGTGCGGGCAATGGTGGGAGTGTGCGGGAGTGTGCGACTTTTTCCTGGCGGGAGTGTGCGGGAGTGTGCTGGCGTGAGCGGACATCGAGACGAGATGGGCTTGGACCAATTGTGCGTGAATTCATTAGTAATCTACTCGTTTAAATTTACCCTCTTTGTATTCTTTACTCAATTTAGGTTGGTTTTTATTATTTTTTTTAGTGGTCACCGGTCTAACTTGTTAGCGGACTCGGCTTTTACTTTCGTTTACTTAGGATAAAAACTTTGTAAACTACCTTTTTGGTTGGATTTATACGATCACGAGGGTCGCGCCTCGAAATAAGGTCCGAACTCTAGGCCCGTATTTGTGCTTAAAAAAAATGATCACACTCCTCCTTCCCCAAGTAATCTTCACCTGGTATAACGCATTTCTCCACCAACAAGAAACAGACACTGAACTGGAAAAACCCCCATTACTGCACCTTCCAAGTTTCTTACCGCTATATCTTCTCCTTCAAGGTGTTACCCTAGCTGGTTAAACCCATGCTTAACGGGAACCCAGTTCCTGAGGCTCAAAGCCTAAGATGGTCTTCCCCTTCACACACAAATAGAGAATGATTTGGTGATAATCTAACCCTTCATAGATTCCGACACCATCATTTTTGGCGCCGTCTGTGGGAAACCTTCTTCTCTGGCCTTCAATTCGAATAAGCTAGTCGAACAGTAACACCAATCTTCCTCAGATTTACTTTTCCAGTTCAGAACACTCAAACCTTCTCCTAATATTGGCACTTTGTATAATTTTTTGAAATGGCTATCACCACGCGTTCTAGGGCTAACGGCAACCGAGACGCTTTTCCTCCACTCAATGAGGAGGCTTCTAGAGGTGGGACTGCCACTACCGCCACCTCCACCGCCGTCAGGGGCGTAAATCTAACAGTGGAGTTGGCCAATCAAACCACCATGATGACCCAAAGCACTACTCCACTCATTCCACCACCGTCTCCCTCTACAGGCACAACCGCCATCACCAACACTACCATGAGAGCCACGAACACTGGAGCGTTCGCCTCCCTAATGATGCCTGCCCAGGGCTTCACGCTCGTACCTTTGGGGATAATGCAGGGATTCTTCCAAGAAGTTTTGTCGGGAGTGGTGAACAACATGGTGCCCAATATGCTCCCAACGGTACAACCCTATAGCGGAGGAAACCTTCATCTCCCAATGACGTTGTCGTGAGAGATTTAAGGGGTGGAGATGCCCCAACTAACGAACTAGCAGCTACTGGCGATCTATGCCTAATGTGAAGTACAGACATCTCAAAATGCCTGAAAACACTTCACAATGAGCTATTTTTCGGCAGGGTTGGGCGCGAACGTGGCTCCACCACTGGGAGGATTGCGAGCGCATCCGCTCGAGGCAGAGCAGAAAAGGCCAAACCCCAGCACAAAACACACAGCAACCTAAACCACCTCTTCCACCTCATCCTTCGAGGAATGACATACCTTCGAAGGCTGACCAGCAACTCCCTCCACCTCCTCCACTGAACGGGGTCGAGCCACAGAGGGTTAGGAGAGAAACCGAGGAAGAAGGGGTCCAGTCAAGGATCTCGAGGAGAACCTACCCGAGGGATGAAGTCACCCCCCAACTCCTCAATGTCCAAAATCAGCTCAATAACCTTCAGGACATGGTGCAGCAGCTCTCTTGAGCACGGACCCAAGTCTCCCATCAGGGGGTGAGGGATCCAGAGCCAGAGATGCTCGCGAGCCGTGGCGACCGCTACAGCCCGACTGAAGAGACCACCATAACAACCGCAGGGAGCACGATAGAAACATAGGGAAGTACCAACTCATAGAGATCTCGACATGACATGAGCGGGACTGGGTAAGATCCCGACATCCATCAACAGATATGATGGGACCAGCAACCCAGCGGAGCATCTCAACCATTTCACCCATCTGATGCACCTCTACGAGCATCCTTTGCAATACTGGGCCAAGCTCTTCATCACATCTCTCGAGGGTATGGCCTAGGAATGGTACAATAAGCTGCCTCTGCGCTCGATCTGAGGGTATGGGGACCTCACGGATGCCTTCCTCAGCCACTTCAACTCCTCGAAGGTGCCTGGCCCCGATGTGACCATGCTCTATCACATAGTACAGGGACCCAGCGAAACCCTCCGATCCTTAGTAGGGCGATTCAACAAGGATGTTCTGCTAGTAGAACAACCCTCAATGGTCTTCATCCAACACATACTTTTTCAATCTGTCAATCATAAAAACTATGTGAGGAAAGAGTTTGCTGAAGAGGTGACCAAGAAGAAGCCTCAGACCTAGAACTAAGGGAGATCGCATACTCCTATTTTACCCTTGAAGACATGTATCAGACTCGAGACCGCACTTTGGCCACCCCACATGAAGAAGAACGCATCAACACCGTGAAGGTCTGAATGAGAGCGTATTCCACTTAATAGGCCTATCGTCGAGATCTATTCACTGGCGGACAAAAAGCTCTTCAAGCGACCGCCAAAAATGAGAGAGACCAAGGCTCAGAAGTGCTCGGGGAAGTACTGTGCCTTTCACAAGCAGAAAGGTCATGGAACAAATGACTGACGTCAGCTCAAGACGGAGATCCAGCACCTCATCACTGGGAGGCACCTCAAAGAATTCGTGAGGGACCTTGAAAGGTTCGACGAGTGTTGCAATGAATGCGCTCCAGAAGGAATGAGGAGCCGTTCACTCTCAAGAAGCCTACCTCGTCAACTACCCGAGGCAAGCCAATGAGGGAAGCAGAAAATTGGAGAGCTAGAGAATCAGCCTTGCGCGGTCATCCATATGATCGCTGGTGGATCCTCGGGGGGTGATTCCAACGCTTCCTGTCGATGCTTCGTGAGGAGATATGATCAAAAATCCTAGAAAGTGCAGGTTGTGTACTCCGTGGAAGCCAGCCAACGTTCAACAGAAAATGATATAGTTAGTTTCACTGATAGGGATCTAGAGCAATTTGTAACACCTCACGGGGCAAGTGAAACTTCAGACTGCCCCATGGTGATTAGCCTAGACGTACACAATCACGTTATAAAGAGAGTCTTAGTTGATAATGGAAGCTCTGTTAATGTTTTGCCTTACTCTACCTTCCAGAAAATGAACCTTACAAACATACCCCTCGAGCCCCTCAGAACAGCCCTCATTGGCTTTAGGGGCTCCGAGATTGTCCCTCGCGGGCAAATACGCTTGCCCACCTCTTTTGGATGTGCTCCACAGCGTAAAACGTTGAATGTTTTATATGTAGTTGTTAAGGTAGACTTGCCATACAACATCATAATCGGGTGACCAGCCCTCGTGGACTTCAAAGCCGTCATCTCTACATACAATTAGAAGATCAAATTCCCCACTCCCGAGGGAACAGGAGAGGTCTTGTGCAATGCAAAAGAGGCTTGGGAATGCTATATTCTATCCCTCCGCAGTCACAAGCCAAAATAGGTCATTTGGTAGGGTTACATGAAGAAGACCGTCGACTTTCCACAGCTCGACGAAGACGGACCCGAGCATAAACAGGCCAAGTCTACAAAAAGAAGAATAAGAAACTAGGGGCCAAAGCTTCTGCGAGTGATAGACCACTAGGTGTCATGGAGGAATCCTCGGAGAGTGATGAGGATTCACCCTCGGAAAAGGCAGATAACCGCCTCACAGGTAAGAAAAGAGCGCATGAGACTGCCCGATCGGAAGTGAGAATCGAACCAACAGAGAAATTCCTCACCATCGAATTGGAACCAGGGAATCCCGAAAAGACAACACAGATAGGCTCGAACCTTAAGGGACCCGCTCAGGTTATGATGATCGACTTTCTTCGAGAAAACTTGGATGTCTTCGCTTGGAAAGCCTCGGACTTAACTGGCATTGACCCAACTGTCATAGTGCACAGGCTTAACATCGATCCAGCCTTCAAGCCCATCAAATAAAAAAAGAGGGATGTCCATAGATTCAGAAAGCAAGTCATTGAGTTGGACGTCAACAAACTCCTCGACGCTCAATATGTAACGCCCCGGATTCTCATCCGTACAGGTATAGCTTATGTGGCACTATTTGTGTATTTAAATTTCTACTTATTTGCGTATTTCATTATTTATTTCGTATTATTCTAACCTCTTTTGAATTTTGTAAATTAATTGTTGACTTTGAATTCAATATAAGAACTTTAATACGCATGACCTACGTGTTTGATTGCCGAACCGCATGAGTTTAATTTGGAAATTCGTGAAATTTGAGTATGTGTTATTATTATGTGGTATGATCGTATATGTGTGCTCAGATTGTTTTTTGAACCTCGTTTGGACCTTCGAAATCAACCCGGAACTCAACTATGTCACTCAAACCCGCCTAAATGACCCTACCCAACTATAATACCCATATCTCTCCCAATACTCACTCAAATGGAACTTGAACCCATATTCCCCTCACATAATAAACCATTAGCTATGACAAATTTCATTTGAAATAAACACTCCAAACCCTCCCCCCAAGCTGAGCCAACTGAACCAAGAAAAGTATACGTTGACATGTAATTGCATTTTCATGACTTTACTTGATATTGTATGCATTCCATGTCATATGCACGACGTTGTCGTACGTCATATTTGGTCCTCATACGTTCACTTCACTTTCTTTGCACAGATACC
>JBBMKE010000001.1:6296133-6314341 GCA_037834125.1 Lippia alba | reverse complement strand
TATATTGTATAAGTATTAAATAATAATCTATAACATATTATATATTTATATATAATATGCGTACTTTTTTTTTGAAAAAATATAACATGCGTACTAATATATAATATATGTGTGTAAATATTAAATAATATTATAATAATATATATTATAATAATATACATAATATATATTATATAATAAGTGCATACATATAATAAGTATATAAAAATAAGGGGGGAGGCTGGGGTTTGAACCCAGGACCCTAAGAGAATGGAGGCAAGCTCCAACCAACTCGGCTACCAAGCCTTTTGTATCTTGTTTCCAACAAATATTATATTTGACTTTTAGGTGTACTTAACGGTTCCCGTCCAAACTTAACGTTTGGGACAAAAAATGTCACAAAATGAAACCTATGGGACTAATTTTGTCTAATTCTGAAAGTATTTGACCAAAATTTCAAAACACCAAATCGTATGGGACCAAAAATGTATTTTTCTCTTTAAATTTGGACAATTTTGATACGCCACCTAACATCTTAATGCCACATACCCAATTTTTTAGGTGGTATTCCGGCAGGCGGCAGCACATGTGTATTCCGAGAAAAAATAAGGGTTCCGGTGGTGTTGCGGTTAAAATTGCAAAAAATCTATAATAACTGTCTTCAAAATGCAAACAACCAAATTAAAGTCCAAAAACGCAAACTAGGATCGGTTAGAGTCCCAAATTTGTAATTTTCCCTAATCTACAATTCTTTCCTCGTATAGAAACATGAGACTCAAGGTGGTGACTATTAGGGTGATATCATCCCACGTAATGCAATACATTTCCGCGTTGCCACAGAAGTTTATAGGCACAATTACGTGCATGAAGTCCGTGTAAGAAATATTCGACAGCTTTGACGTTATTTGCATACCTGATACCACTTGCCCTAAATGGACGGTGCGCCGTTGTCAGATTTCCAAATTTAGTTTTACATTTCATTTTCTCTTTATTCACTTTTTTTACCTAACCTTTAATTTATTGAATTTCAGTACTTCACTAAACACTGTATCTCGTACAGTCGTACTAAGATTTTCCGTACATCGATGTTTTGGAGTCTGAATACGTGTACTCCTGTTTAGGTTTGAATATCAAGATTTCAACTTTGTTAAGCCTCAACATATATATATATATATAGATATGAACAAAATGCATAATTCATAATTGTTTGTGCTCATAATTCTATAATGGAGAGGTGTGCAGGTAAGACAACTTCGGTTAATAAACCAGACAGAAAAAAAATTGAGCAAGACCGAAGGAAGCAAATGAAGGATCTTTGCTCGAAGATGGTCTCTATTATCCCTGATCACCATTTCAGCCCACCTAAGGTGTGTGTGAGTGAGGTTTCTTTCATACTTAGTGCAAGAGATAAATTAACAAGTCATAGTCCTAGGGTTTCCTTTTCTGATCTTCTCGTTAAAAGGATTCAAATGAAGGATCTTTGCTCAAAGTTGGTTTCTATTATCCCTAATCACCATTTCAACCCACCTAAGGTCTGTTTGTCTTCATATTTATGTGTGTGTGTGTGTCAGCTGGTTTCTTTCATACTTAATGCGAGAGATCAATTAACAAGTCCTAGGCTTTCTTTTTCTGATCTCGTTGAAGAGGATTGTCATCTGTTTTCCACTATATGTCCCAAATGAATCGAACATGTGACCGATCTATTTACTTGCATAGATATTTATTATCACGGAACTATGCGCTTGTCGGCACTAATTAACAAGTCCCTGTTACTTTTATTATGAAGGAGTATTTGTCACAGGTAGATCAGATCGAGCAAGCCACTCGTTACATCAAGATTTTAAGTGAGAGAATAGAAGAATTAAGGAGAGAGAAAGAATTAGCGCTTGCAAACAAAAATAGGGTTAGAAAGGGAGGATTACAGTCTTCAATGGTTAAAGTACAAGATTTAGGTTCCAATTTGGAGATTGTTTTGATAAGTGGGATTAGGAAAAAGCATTTCATACTGAGTAAAGTCATTAGCATCGTGGAAGAAGAAGGAGCTGAAGTCGTCACTGTTAGCCTTTCCAATATTGGTGATAAAATCTTGCACACTGTCCACGCAAAGGTACTATATGTATAATTTATTTGTGATTTGTATAAATTAAAGGGATAAATATTTTTTGTCTTTCAAATTATGTTCATTTTTACATTTAGTCAGCCCCAACTTATTTTAGTTGTAAACCACCATTCTGTTTACATGATATTTACAAACTGCCATTCCCGTCTAGTTTTAAGTGATTTACAAACACAATGTGCTCATGTTTTTAATAAACATAAATTAATTTGTCCATTATTTTGGTCATTCTTTAAAGTTTTGATAGATAAAAGGCAAGGAGAAATCTCATTTTTGGTCCCACAAATTAACTTATTTTTACTTTTGGTTCCATTGATTATAGGATTCTCACTTTTTGTTCCGTAAATTTCAAAGAATCTCAAAATTGGTCCCCCGTTAACCATTTGACTAACGGTTAACCCACATGTCCGTTTAAATGCGGATCCAATTTTGAGATTTTTTGAAATGTATGGGACTAAAAGTAAAAATGGGTTAATCTGTGGGACTAAAAATGAGATTTTCCCCATAGTTTTAAATGGACATGTGGGTCAACCGTTAGTCAAATGACGAAATGGTTAACGGGGACCAATTTTGAGATTTTTGAAATGTATGGGAGTAAAAATGAGAATCCTGTAATCAATGGGACCAAAAATAAAAATGGGTTAATCTGTTGGACCAAAAATGATATTTTCCCTAAAAGGCAACCACAACTTTTATTTTCGCATTCTTCTTCAATGTTCTAATCCCTTGACTTTGAGATAATGTAATTGAAAAGATACAATGTCATTATAATTATCGGACTGGATACGTTGTCATTTCGAAAGTTTCTGTTTCATTTCTGCATACTGTGATGACCTTTCATGTTATCAAATTTCGTCGAATTCAATTATGGATATAATACTTTAATAAACATATATTTATCCCTAAATTAAATGTATTATTTCAATATGTATACACATGTATGAAGGTTTGGATTTAACTTTTGTTAATTAACTTGTAGATACAAATGAAGTGCCAACCAAGATATTTTATGTCATGCACTCAAGCTACGTACATAGAATGATCAAAATTGTATTCAGACTGTCTGACTATTAAACTTAATTTGAGGTTGGTTTTGAAAATTCAAAAAACTACTTCCCACAAATCTAAGCGGCTCAATATCACCAGATGAATTATGCAAATTTTCTTTTAATTTTCTATCATAACTTTAGGTTTTATAGCATTATTTTATGTTTTTTCCTTTTAATTGTCTATTGTAACTTTAGGTTTTTTAGCATTATTTTACGTTTTAGAATCGCGAGATTTTTGTACTGTTGATAAATTGCATGATTTAATTTCTGTCGTTAAATTTGCATAAGTATTAATAATATTTACACATTTTCTTTTTTTAGTATTAAGTAATTTTACAAAAGGCCAAATGAATGGTAATTAAATTATGAGACGAAAAAGCGAAATTTTCTCCACCTACAATATGAAGTTAAAAATTGACACAGTTAGAGGTGCAAATAGTCGAGTTCAAGTTGGAACTTTCGAAAAAATTAGGTTCAAGCTTGACTCACGCGCAGTCTAGTTCATTCTAGTTTGAGTTGATTGCGAGCTTATAATTTGTAAGCTCGTGAACAAGGGTTCTTGAACTCAAATTCGGTTAAAAAAGAAAAAAAGACTATCTGGATGAGTTATCTGCTTAAGCTCAAATTTTCAAGTTTGGGACAACTTATTGAGCCTGTGATGAGCCGGCTCGAGACATATTATACTGTAAATTTATTTAATTAGTAAAATGCTCTAATGCTGCTACCATACGCAGGTTAAAGTTTCAAGGGTTGGAGTGGATACTGCTAGCATACGTGAGAGGCTACAAGACTCCATCAGTCCATTGGCTTAATTTAGGGTAGTGCTAAAATATTTCTTTAACTTCTCTGTTCTCGATGTATTATATTATATATTGTACTTAATATGCTAAAATATTTCTTTAATTTCTATTCTATCGATGTATTATATAACATATTTTATTTAATATTATCGAATAGTGTAATTTAATAGTTGAGAAACGCAACCTAGTATTTACTATGAACAAAAATCCAATTTAATACACTACAAGTACCCAATTTAATACACTTGAAAATTCCAATTTAATACACTCCAAGTATCCAATTTAATACACTTGATAATAATTGATCGCGTTGAAATCAAGTTCAGAGTTATGAGGTGGAATTTGCTTGACCAGTCCCCCAAAGAGGCCGAAAATTGGTCAACAGGTCGAGGTCAGACTTTGTACGAACGATTACTTAAAGATTTATATTGGAGGGATTGCATTGATCTGCAATGAAATAAAAACGAGTACAGATGTCCCGATGGAGAACACTCCAACGCTCAAGTGAGACAACTAACATAAGATCAACAAGGGTCATATTCATATATAAAGAGGAGTCCGAGAAGACGTGCTTACTAACCAAAATGGAGGTAAAGATACATGCAGTGAAACTCTGGAAGTGTAACTAATGTTGTCTTTTGCATTTCTATGTGTGCATAATCCGAAAGTGTAACTATAAAAATACATAAACCTCGTACAATGTTGGATTCAGTTTCGTATAACTGTGGTATATACCCGTATTCTAATAACTTATACTTCTAGCTCTTACAAGTGTAGCATGTCGGTAAAAAATTCTCCGTAAAATGTAAAGTAACTCGAAAACCATCAATCCAGCAAATCAGCTGTTATTATTGAATAAAAGAATCGTGCCCGGGCTGATAGAGAAAGAACGGGTACCTACAAAATCTGTTGTACCGATTGAACATATGCTTTTGTAACACAATTTGCGTCATTGAGTTGCAACCTCTAGAAGCTCGTCCCATGTTGTAAGCTTATCTCTGGGTTTATTTTTCAAATCTCCGCGCCTTCTCTCTTCACGGTCAATTTTTTCCCATCCATCAAATGATACTATTTTAGCATTCCTACGGTCTAATAACTGCAAGAGCCCTTCTCTCCCAGGCTTTACTGAGTTAGATGTTAACACTCCTTTGTGAATGTCCTCTGAGATGCAAGCAAGCTGTAATAGGTTTTGAAAAATTAATAAAGCTACTGAGGCAAAGTAGTCGTAAAAGGGATAATTACCCTGGCATAGCCAGACTTCCCCTCACGGTTTGAAAATTTACAAGAACCTCCCCTGGCATGCACTAAAGTTCAGCCTGATACATGTTATTATAGTTATGAGCTTAAAATTAAATATTGAACTGTTAAGTGACAAAGGAAAATAAGGTATGCATAAAAGGTAAAGATGAAGTCGCCAAAATTCATCAACCCATATGTTGTGTAAATTATCGACAGGGGAAGTTTTTGTAATTTTTCAAATCTCAGGGGAAGTTTGTATTATTAGGCCAAACATCAACATCTTCTCATGGAATAAGTTTACTTACAGTATCTTCAGCACAGTGAAGATTTGTGCCAATAATTCCAGTTGGTCCTCTCTTCAACCACCCACAAACGTATAAGCCTGTCTCATATTGCGTATGATTTTGTGAAGCATCAGCCAAGACACGGCCTCCAAGATTTGGAACAATTCCTATAAATAAAAACATCCAGAAGTTTTCATTAGGTTACAAATCGGAAAAGAATTGGAACTTCAATTCTTGATATCACAGATCTTCAGTACCATTATAGTTATCAAAGGGTAAACCGTCAATAGCTACTGATTTGTATCCAATACTCTTCAGTAATAGCCTGCAAACAAGAATGGAATCTATCAGTAATAAAATTGGTTGAAAATTTACCTTTCTATTATGAAAAGGAGAAAATCTTGTTTGTGAATATTCTATCAGTGTTAGAATTGGTTCAGATATCAATGCATATTTCTCACTGAGTTTGAAAGAACTTGCCCGCACGAGATGTCCTCGTATTCTCCTGTACCAACTGCAATCTGCTTTCCTGATTCATCATCTCCTATAAAATATATCAAATTAGATTTCACAATCATTCAAAGGAAGGAAGTGGTAAACCCTGCTTAATTCGAGTATGAAACCCAATTTCAGACTCATAAAAATAGGTGTACATGTTGAATAAAGGAAAGGAAAAAGAATATCGCATAAAATGAATTCCCAAGAAGAAAATGAAATATTAAAAGTTTCAGCATTGCATAGAAACATTTTTTTAATCGTTAAACATAAAAGATCAGCTAACCAAACAAAAAAAACCTGCAGAAACAGTGGAATTAACCAAACCTCATTTATATCAAGCATAATTACCTTTAAGTGCCGTCTTCTCAAGCCGAATACCACCAAGATGACCATTTACATCAGCTGATTCTACAAACTTATCTGGCTTCCGGAAGAAGACAAAGTGCAGTTCACGTTGACCAGGAATAGGAGCATGTCCAGATGTGGCTGCCTTGGAAAGCAATTCATGCACCCGTTTTCTTATCCTGCTATTCTTCATTTCTATCTTTGCCCAATTAATGATGTAAAAGAACAATAAATCAGTTCCAACTAACATAAAAAAACGAGAAAATAATTGTCTGGAAAGGATACTCGAAATCAACTATGATGTTAACATATTCACACGACATATACCTCATCAGCTGGTGTCGGAACCAAATCGCCCGGTTGAATATGAATATTCAAATTCTTAATTCCTGCAACAAGAATGTTTTTAATTTACCATAAAAGTGTATTCATGATTCTCTTAAATATGGGTTCTTGGATTTCAGGGAGGAAAAGTGTAGCTGCGGTATGGTTGCTAAACAAAATACGAAGGAAAAGATGAGAAAAGAAAATTGAGGGGAAAATACACAACGAAGGAAAATCCCTTTTTGCTCCCGAAATGGTGAGGCAAAGGAGAGAAAACAACGAAAGGCTTACGATTTCATTTTACACCTCATTTTCATTCTAATGCATGACCCATTTCATTTCTATTAATGTTTTTTTACTAGTTGTATCCAATTTCACCATATCTTCTCAACATAGGATAATAATTCCGACACCATTTTCTCAACAACCAAAGAATCTTGGTTTTCTTTTACTTATGTTCTTTTTTTTTTTTTTTTTTTTTTAATATTTTCTTCTCTGAGCAAAATCCCACAACCAAATGCAGTGCTAGTATAGGAAGCTCATTACCGAGAATTTCTCGTAGTTCTTTTGCAGTACAAGCTGCTTGAACTGGTCCACGTCTTCCCACTAAATAAACTTTCCTGCAATAACAAATTTTCAACTCTTTCAGGTCAAAAAATAATGCAGGCTTCATTTTAAGAATATTGTAAGGCACAAGTCAGACCTTATAGAACTCTCTTTTAAAGCAGCCAAAGCGTGGGTGGCAATATCTGTTTTTGCCAATTCTGCTGTTGGACGTAAAAGAATTCTAGCAACATCAAGGGCCACATTACCCTAAAAGAAAATTCAATATGTTGTCAATGCAATTTCCAAAATACTGATGGTATATCAATCCTGATCATTAATAATGAATCGAAGATACCTGGCCTAGAATAACTGCAGTATCGGTGCTTTTCAAGTCTGGAGCAAGATTGCTGTAGTCGGGGTGACCGTTATACCACCAAACAAACTCTCTGGCAGCATATATGCCAGTTAAATCCTGCATCATATAATGTACAAAATAAAAATGATAAACAAATTTCATTAAAGAATCAAACATCTTGATTCACAATAGAAACATGGGAATGTTATTTGGACATCATTACACCAACCTCTCCAGGAATGCCGAGGGATCTGTCACTTTCAGCACCATATGCAAGCACAACCTGATGCAGTATCAGTTCTATCATGAGGGACTATAATCTAATAATAATAAATTAAAAAAAAAACCTATTCTGGTCATGAATCCTCTCTAGAGGCAGTATCTCACCCCATTATATATCTCACGTAGCTCAGTCAAAGTTATGGAGGATCCAACAGATACATTCCCGAAAAACGAACAACGTTCATTTTGTGCAACCCGAGTAAACTGATTCATCACTATCTGTGGCAATTATTCTGAACAAATGAGCACATAAGAGAATAATAAGAAAAATCCACAAGGACTAACGGGATTAATCTTTGAAACACTAAAATGGTCAGGAACATCAAATGACTAAGATCTCAGTTTCCTGCAGTTTATCATATCAATATGAAGATCTGCATTTATTACGAAGACAATCTTCGATATACTACAATTAAAACTGACTTCGAATAACCAGATCAAGCAACTCTTCTATAATACTAAACTTCATATTCATCTAAATTACTCAAACTTCAAAACCTTAACACTGACTTTAGCAAATTAAACCACATTATGCAAAACATAAGTTTCCGTAATTTAAACAAAACAATAATAATAACCTTTGTCTCAGGATGATCAGGTGCAACACCAGACCGCACTAACCCAAATGGCGTCGGCAACCGATCAATGATATCAACTTCCACTTCGTCATGTGCCTTCAAAATCTACCAAAATTTCAAGAGCTCAGTAAAAAGATACCATCTTTATGGACGAATTCAGCAAAAGATTCAAAACATTCATTAATTTCGTGGAAACAAATCATGGGTTTCCTCTGGAAAAACGGAACTATATATCAGAATAGCAAAATCCAAGAGCTTCCGTGTACCTTCTCAGCTGTGTAAAATCCAGCAGGCCCACTGCCAACAACACAAATGCGCAAAGGCGCTGAAGAAAGCGTGCTAAAGCTTCTCGAAATCTGCCTGAGCTTTCCAAAACTCGCCATTCTTGATGGATTAAGAACAGCAACAAGTTTGTATGAGTTCGCTTTTTGGGTGGGAGGGTTTATCAAATTTCAAGAAATCCTTGTTATATTTATTCAAGCAAAAAGAGAATAAGAATGGAATTCGTATTGCAATTTTGACGTTTCAAAGCCCAATAGGCTATTCCAATTTCCACATATTCTAGACCTGTCAACGAGTCGGACTCGAGAATTCCGGATCCGAATCGGATGTGAAATTAGCTAATCGAATCCGAGTCCGGATCTATAGGATTCGGAAACGTCCAAATAATCCGATTGAAATATCCGTCCGAAAATTTCAATCCCCTTCTGCTGCTTCAATCTGAGAATATTTTTTCCCTATTTTTTTACCAATAAAACAGCTTAGAATCAACACTATTCAAAATGATGCAATGGAGAAAATGAATGTGGAGAACTAAGATTGCGCTGTGCCAAAATTTTGTTGGGAATGCCCTAATTTGCATTTTTATTTTGATTTTAATTTGTGGCATATTTACTTTTTTTTATGAGATATACATTATTAATTTTTGAAAGTTCAACTCGTCTGGTTTGCGGGTCTTAAGCGCACCTAGGGGTGTAAACGGATACTAAACGGATCGGATGTATGATTACCATATCCTTATCCGTTTATAAGTGGGACGGATTCAGATAATATCCTCTTTACACGGATATAAGACGGATTCGGACGGATATCGGATTTTAATCAGATTTTTAATTTTTAATTTATAACATAAATTATTTAATAATTATAAAATATTAAATGTATGTATTTTAGATAGAGAGGAATAATAACTATGTCTCTCACTATGTATATCATTTTCACTTTTTTTATGAATATAAATATGTAGTGTGATGGATTATAAATGAAATATAATAATTTAATCAAAATGTACTATACATAATCTATATTATTTTATCAAATAAAGAAAAATAATAATATAATATACGTGTATACGCACATATGTGTGTATATTAAGAAAAAATATATATA
Source organism: Lippia alba (assembly GCA_037834125.1). Taxonomy (NCBI): domain Eukaryota; kingdom Viridiplantae; phylum Streptophyta; class Magnoliopsida; order Lamiales; family Verbenaceae; genus Lippia; species Lippia alba. The sequence goes on along the minus strand of JBBMKE010000001.1, from coordinate 6,304,557 downwards.
TATAGTTATATATATATTTTAATAAAAATATATTATTTATCGGATAACGGATTTATTAACGGATATTGACACGGATCGAACGTTAAACGGAGCGGATGTGTGATTACTGTATCCTTTTCTATTTATTATTCAGATGTCAATAATCGGATACGAATAATATCCTCTTTAAGCGAATTCGAATAATATCATCTTTAAACGAATTCGAATGCAGACGGATATCGAATTTTCGAATATCCATTTACGGCCCTAAGCGCACCTATAAATAGCATCATTAATTTTTGCTTTTTCATCTAAATAAATATATAATTTTTATTGAATGTATTATTTGTTATAACGTATTATCCAATAAATAAATATAAATTTTTACCAATATGATTGTTATTAATTTAATCAAATTAAGATATCTTTTATGACGTCATTTATATATTCATTTATTCAGTAATATTTATATTAATGATTTTTATATAACTTAATGAAACAAAAATAAGCTTGTAATCAAAAAACCAAAAAACCCAAAAGTAATCCATTTTTAAAGAAAGAAATAGAGGCAGTCAAGAATACAGAACTTTTCTTGCCTATATTTTTTTTTCTTAATTAAAATTCTATATTTTAAATTTTCCGATTTGATCAATGAAAAAATAAAATAATATTTTTAATATAAATGAATAAATAAAATTGAATTAAAATAGCATAATAAAAGTTTGACATGAGTTGGAAAGAAGGCAATTCCATGTGCCAACACAGTCCACAATCCACATGACGCCACCCTGTTACAAGTTACAATATATATTACACACTGTTACAGTCTTCACTCCTCCCTTTTCCTCGTCTTCTCTGCTGTGATTAATTCTTCCTCTGTTCTCAATTCCACTTCTCCATTAATTCTCCCAACACATATACTCAAGAACCGAGCGACCCACTCTTCTCCTGCATACCCCAGAATCACATAGATATACACCTCACCATTCAAGTAGAAAAAACACACAAATGGAGAAAAGCAGTGATGGGTTTGTGCGAGCAGATCAGATCGATTTGAAGAGCTTAGATGAGCAGCTCGAAAGGCACCTCAGCCGAGCTTGGACTATGGAGAAGAACAAGAACAAGAATCAACAAGACTTCTCCAATTCCACCACCACAGCCTCGCCGGCGGCGGCTCTTTCCATTTCCCCTGCTTCCGCCACCACCGCCGCCACCTCCCGGCGGCGGCAGGAGTGGGAGATTGACCCCTCTAAGTTAATCATAAAAGGTGTGATTGCACGTGGCACCTTTGGGACCGTCCACCGCGGCGTCTATGACGGCCAGGATGTTGCCGGTCAGTCACCGCCCTGTCTGTCTATCTTGCACCATTCCTTTTTGAAAAAGTTTAATACTTTATTATTTGGGATCCCTTTTTTCTGACTACCCTTTTTGTCATTGTGTTGAGGTGTTTGTAAAGTAAATTAAATTACTCAACTTTTTCAATGCATGTTGCTCTGTCTCCCTGTTGGCCCTACCATTTTAGTTTCTGTTCTTGATGATTCTATGACTCATGTTAATCATGCAGCTGGGTGCACTTCATTATCTGATGGATTAGTTCACTAGGGAATAAGCTAACATAATCTGATTCCATAGCTTATGTATAGATTGAATTGAATTTATGACATTTTTGTATGATAAGTCAGCTTTTTAGTGTTTCTTTCCTCTTTGTGGTAGTGGCAATCTGCAAGAGATATGTCTTGTTTGGTTTTCTTTGTACTTCTTCTTCTTGGCTTATGGTTTTTTTTTATTTATTTATGTATGGGTTTGTGGGGTGGGGTAGAACAATGAATGTGTTCTTTTGAAATCCGTGACTCATTATGGCACGGGTTTGGATTGGATTTGAAGGTGACTGCAGTAACTTGGGCGGTTATTGCTAAACTTTCTTGTGATGCAATCAGTGTTGTCTTTTTCCTTTTTTTTCTTCCCCCTATGAGGCTTTTAGCTTGTGCTTCTGAACCAAGATAATAGAGAAGCTGTAGCTAGGTTCACGTCGAAAGAGAGGTTTGTCATTAGTTGTTGTGGTAAAAAGGAAATGCAGAAGATTGAGGTCATTTGCCTGTGATTTCAGAAGTCTTGAAGGATTTATGAGCGTTTGTTCATTTTATCAGTTTATTTTCATATTTGTGGTGTCTAGTCATACCACCTCATGATAGTAAACTGAATGGATGATCATCGGTGTGGTCGAAGAGAAAAAGGAATTAGAAGTAAGTGGAGTTACCTACTCCTTTGATAAAGACAGTTCCTCATTATAGACCGTAAGAGTATATTGATAAGGAAGATTCAGTGAGCTAGTAACCCCACCCCACCGACCACCCACCTTCAACGAAGACAAGATAAAAATGAATGGAGAAGATAACTTAAGCATTTTGTCCTTAACCTATGTGGTTTTTCATAATTACAAGATACTATCTAAACCATTCTCGAAGTAGCTATCTACAATAATTCACTGTAATGTCCTAATTTACAAGAGTACTTTAAAAAGGAAAAGAATAGAGGAAAGCCAACATTTTTTAATTAGTAAGACACAAATGAAATAAAATAATGAGTATTGGACAAAATTAATCGTAAGTTGATGCTGCTTAATTCGATATTGCTTTCTACAGTTATACATCACCTTATTATTACAAGATAATACATAGTCTGGTTTAATGCGATTATGAATGTCTTGACTCCTTCCTTTGTACTCCAGTTAAACTGCTGGACTGGGGAGAAGAGGGCCATAGGACAGAAGCCGAGATACAATATCTAAGAGCAGCTTTTACTCAAGAAGTTGCGGTGTGGCACAAACTGGATCATCCTAATGTAACAAAGGTTGAAATCGATTTCAATTTGTTGCTTAGGTTGTAATTTTAACATTTTACGGAACATATATGAAAACAATGTTGTGTAAGTTTTTTGAACAAAATTTCCTTTTTCTTTTTAACTATAATGACTTTGGGTTGTCAGTGTAATTTTCTGTCCCGTTAGTTTTGTTTCACCAAACACCTCTAATATTTGTGTAAACACGTTGCAGTTCATAGGAGCAACAATGGGTTCATCAGATCTCAACATTCAAACTGACAATGGTAGCATTGGTATGCCAAGTAATATATGTTGTGTAGTTGTGGAATATCTTCCAGGAGGTGCCCTGAAATCTTACCTCATTAAGAACAGTAGAAAGAAGCTAGCCTTTAAAGTGGTGGTGCAAATGGCTCTTGATCTTGCTCGAGGGTACCTTACATTTTGGTGTTTTACGGTTCTACCCCAATTATTATCTATTGATAATTCTGCTGAATTGAATATATGGTTTTTGTTGTAGGTTGAGCTATCTTCACTCTGAGAAGATTGTTCACAGAGATGTTAAGACAGAAAATATGCTTTTGGACAAGACACGTACACTTAAAATTGCTGATTTTGGCGTTGCTCGGGTTGAAGCCTCCAATCCTAATGACATGACAGGGGAGACTGGGACACTTGGGTACATGGCTCCCGAGGTACATATGTGTTCCTCGTTTTAGCACCCTACCCATACTATGTGTTCTTCTGCTTATTAGTTTTGTTTCTTGGGCTGATATTTTAAATTAGTTTTCTTTCCAGCACTCAGTTCGATATTTAGTTTCACCTATTAATCAGCATAATTGAATCTCTTTGTTATTGTTCTACAGATTTATCTTGAGGTATGATCAAATTACACAAACTTCCTCTGACTGAGATTCATAAATCCCAGAAATGTGCCGTTCTTAACTGCTGTTTTAAAGCTCGGAAACACTCACATACCCTTTAATCCTTTATGCCCCAGTTGTTGCGTCAAAGAATAAAATTTTGGCAAATAAATAGTAAGGGTGAAATAGAATTTCAAGGAAAAATTGAGATGACATCGACAAAATACTTTCACTTAACGTTTGTACTATAAAATCTCTTAGAGGGGATGATTCTGTAATTCCCCATACCTTGAGGGAAGTTTGTGCAAGTGTTTATCTTGATAATGTATAACAATATGCAGGTCCTCAATGGCAGCCCTTACAATAGGAAATGCGACGTGTACAGTTTCGGAATATGTTTGTGGGAAATATACTGCTGCGACATGCCATATCCTGATCTTAGTTTCTCCGAGGTGACATCAGCCGTCGTTCGCCAGGTCAGCACCCACCCCACCCCACCCCGTGTTTCTAAAACATTCATCATCACTCGAGCATTCTCCTCACTCTCTTACAATCCCTCAATGCTCAAATTATGTTTTCTCCCCCTCCAGAACTTGAGGCCGGAAATACCTAGATGTTGTCCGAGTTCCCTCTCTAATGTAATGAAACGGTGTTGGGATGCGAATCCCGACAAAAGACCTGAAATGGATGAAGTTGTTACCATGTTAGAAGCGATCGACACTTCAAGAGGTGGAGGAATGATCCCTGTTGATCAGCAACAAGGCTGTCTGTGTTTCAAGACGTATCACGGGCCGTGACGAAATTACGCTTTTGCCCTTGTTGAAAAGATACTCTAGGTTCTTTTCTTGGAGATGCAGAGATAAATTAAAGGGAAGTATGGGCAGAGAGAAGTCGTGGATCATTCATCTTTGCATGATGGTGTAAAGCTTTGGAAATGCCAATTATTAATTCATGTGATTTTATTTCTCTGGTTTTTCAAATGTCTGCATGGTGTGAAGTTTTCAAGGTTTACAAGATGACAAAGTGCTACCAAGAAATATATGTACAGAAGAAAATAGTAAAGATAATGATGTACGTTCGTAAAACGTAGTGTAGTTCTACTAAGTGAGAAATTATTGTTCATATAATAAGTGAATATAGAGTTTTTGTCTTGCTTAGTTCGTAATTAACGTAGATTACATCGAATCATGATAATTCCAAGTTTAAGAAATTTAAACACCTAGCAGAAGTACTTATTGATAAATTATTAGTACATGGACAGTTCTCAGTGCAGTCTTCAACTCTTACGACTAGGATTTTCCAAAAATCTGTTTACCTCAAGTCAAGTGGCTATACATGTCAATTAATGTGCGACACCTTGTTGATTCTTAACTAAGTAATACAAGGATTGGCTTGTTTTACCTTAGAGGAACATCTTCCACTTGATAAATTTAATAAGCTAAGTAATACAAGAATTAACTTATTTTATTTTATTGGATAAATTTCACATTCTGAATTATAGAAAAAGTTTGTGCCTACTCTGCACATCATGGGTAATTATATGTATGGTTTGGATGTTATTTGTATCGAAACATTCACAAAAAGAAGGTGGTAAAGACTAAATTCAAGAGAAACCTAGTAATTTTAATGTATAATATGGTATCTGATTCATGTTTTAAGTTTGTGTTTCATGATTGTTTTATCCATAGATCAAATGTATATTAATAAATGGTCGAGATTGAAAAGAGATTTTTCAAATCTTTTCTATATTATAATTATTTCTCTCTCTTAATCTCAATCGTCTATTAATACATTTGGCGCCTGAATATAAATAAAATAGTAGATAAAACAAAACACAGACTCAAAATAGGAGACCCAAAACCGTATAATATGATGACTTGCACATCCAACAATACTATTTTGCATGAGTTTTGTAGTTACAAGTGGAACAAGAATATGATTAAAATTTCAATTTCATGCGTAAATCGTTATTCTAGGACGCATAAAAAAAAAATTTAGATTTGGATCTAACGCTTGCCTTGATGCGTTCTAGGATGTAGTTTCAATTGGCCCTTTATGTATTAGCCTATTCGTTTGGAAGCAACAATTGCTACATTGAAGTCGTGCCTCCCTCATGCATCACCGTAACATAGTTCTTTTTGTTTATGTTCAAAATGTTCTCAACAATTTTTAGACTTGGTAGCTATAAAATGGTCATTTACTCTTAACTACACAGTCTACATATATAGTGTACATGTTTGTGATGTGTGTAATTTGAGACCAAAATATAATAAAATGGGTTCTGTTTCTGAATCCCTCCCGGAAAATTCTAGCCCACACTTCGTAATTTTCCCTTTCATGGCTCAGCGCCACACCATCCCTCTTGTCTCCCTCTCCGCCCTCTTCCGACAGCGGAGCGTCACCGTGAGGATCTTCACCACCGCCAACAACGCCCCAAGCATCCTGGCTTCTCTCGGAGACACAGCCGTTTCCATCCTCGAACTCCCTTTCCCTCAAAACATTGACGGGGTTCCTCCAGGGGTAGAAAACACTGATAAACTACCATCCATGTCATCTTTCCTCCCATTCGCTAAATCCACGAAACTCATGCAGAAAAGCTTCGAACAAGCCCTGGAAACTCTCCATCAGCCTATTTCCTGTTAGGACTGCGCTCGCGTTCACCCAAAATCCACATTAGTATGATATTGTCCACTTTGGGCCAAACCCGCACGAATTTATTTTTGGGCATCTCCCAAAAGGCCTCATACTAATGGAGTTGGGTGAACATTTATATATTAGACCGATTTCCCCCAATCTTTTGATGTGGGATGGATTTGCTCCCAACAATTCTCCCCTCAAACCAAGACCACACCAATCGTGACCTCCCCTTCAGGGCTAATCCATTTGATCTGCCAACCATCTTGCACCGCCGTTACACCTTTTCTGGACACGCCACTTGACCTTGTCCACATCAAGGGGACTTTCGACACAAGGCATCGACCGCAGATCTCCAATTGCTAGGTCAACTGACCTGCCAAATATAGGTCACTTCATTTGACCTACCAAACATAGGTCACTCCACCTGCCATACATCTTGTACCGCCGTCAAACCCAACGGGACCCGCTACCTGACCAACACTTGCCAGGAAGACTTTCGACACAAGGCACCACTTGCAGGTCACTGGTCTTGTCACACCGGAAGCTCCACATAATACGCAGTCCACCAATCCAATGCCCGAACCTGGGCTCTGATACCACTTGTTAGGAAAAAAATAAAATAAATCAACTATTTTTCCCCTTCCCCTCCGGATCGCTTTCAAGCAGAAAATAACAGAGAAATTAAGGAGAATGACAACACAAAGATTTAACGTGGAAAACTCCCCAATTGGAGAAAAACCACGGGCCCCTCAAAAAAATATTCACTATATGAAAATTATTACACCATACAATAAACAATATTTCTCTCACACCCTCATTTCCTAAAATGCTATACTCAAAGAGATCTCCAAGAGAACAAACTCTTAATCTCCTTAATAGTAAACAAGGAAATAAAAATTTCGTCCTTTGTGTTGCAATCAAAACATTGAAGGAGGTGTAGTTTATATACAACTCTTAACATCCTCCCTATACAAAAAATATTCGATGTGGGATGACACACTTTATTGACTTTTTCTTTCTTCAAAAAAAAAAAAAAAAATTCAACTTCAACAGCCATAATGTCTTATGAACTTTCTGTAGTAACTAGTCAACCCAAGGAATACTCTCAATTCCTTTACATTCTTTGGTACAAGCCAGCTAATCATAGCTTGGATTTTTGAAGATTCAGTTGAAACTCCATTCCTGCTGATGACATGCCCCAGATACTGAATCTGAATTTGCCCAGACATAAACTTGGAAGCGTTTGCATAAAGTTCTTGTTCTTGCAGATTCTTAAACACAATTTCCAGATGTAGCTCATGTTCAACTATGTTACAGTTGTAAATCAATATATGGTCAAAAAATACGAAGACAAATTTCCTTAGATATTCTTGAAATATATGGTTCATCAGTGATTGAAAAATGATAGGTGCATTAGTGAGCCCAAATTGCATGACTTTGAACTCATAAAGACCTCTGCTAGTTACAAAAGTAGTCTTACGAACATCATTTGTTTTCACCCTAATTTGATGGTAACATGCTCTTAGATCAAGTTTGGAAAAAACAGAAGTTCCACCCAATTCATCTAGTAAATCATCAACCAATGTATTGGGTAACTGTTTTACAGTGAGTGCATTCAGTTTTCTATAGTCAACACAAAATCTCCAATCTCCATCCTTTTTCTTCACTAACAAAACTGGTGATGGAAATGGGTTGTTGTTGGGTTGTATAATCCCATTTTTCAACATCTCTATCTCACATTTTTGTAGATAGGGATACCTGTATGGATGTTGCTTCAGTTTGTCCACCCCTCCATACTCTCTCTGAGGTGGTAATCCCTTTTGGCTCCCTTAAGACATCAATATACTTTGATAATAAGGGTTTCAACTCAGGTGAAGTCTCACATTATATCCCTTATTCAATAGTTGTTATCATGCAAAAACAGCTAATAGTAATAAACTTTCCTTTCTTCTTAAGTAGCGGTTGTAATTTATTCCCAGATACTATGCACAGATTGTTCATCCCCATCACTCACTTTCAACTGCATAACACTTTCTTAATTGACGGACTAATCTTTCGAAAGATGATTTTCCACTCAATTAACCGAAGGACTATATTTCGACTTACTGAAGTCAAATCTAAAACGTTG
>JBBMKE010000001.1:6278158-6291325 GCA_037834125.1 Lippia alba | reverse complement strand
ATAAAATAAAATAAATAAAATTATATTAATATATAAAATATTTTAGTCATGTACTTAATCATAGTATTATTAATATTATTATTTATATGTTTATTTGCGAATATATGAATGAAATGAATTTAAAATTTTTATTTCTTTCCGAATCATATTACTAGACGTACCAATCATAGGAATTCTATAATAAACTCATTCTATTTCATTGTTCATTCCATTCCAAAGTCCATTTCTTTCCTACCTCATTCCATTCATTCATACCAATCATGCCGTTATTGTAAAGACAGAAACGGACGACGACATAGTACGTTGGCAATGGGCAATTAAAGAAGAAATTGGGCTTGGAGGCTTGCTTGGGATTTGCGAACCTTATTTCTTAAACCAGAGTTTATTTAGGCATGTGATAATATCCTATAACAAATAATCAATTGATTAGGAAATTCAATAAATATTCACCTCATAAAACATTAGAGAGATTTCTACCTAAAGATGAAAAACAAGAGTTGAAAGTAATTAAGAAAAATTAATTTTAAACTCATACAAAAAATTACTTTATCTATATGACTTAGAATGAATAAACCCACTAACCTGGGATGTTATTGTGAGGAAATGATTTTTTCTTTAGTAATTCCCAACCATCATCGAGTTTAAGAAGACCAAGTTCAAATGCGAATCCCATGTTTGCAACATTTTGTTTACGAGTGGTCAATAAGACTTTGCTATTTGAATCATGGACAAGGAAAGCATGTTTTAAACCATCCCAATGTTCAATTTCCCAAAGATCATCAAGAACAACCAAACATCTTCTCATTTGGATTTGACAAAGTTCTTGAATCAACTCTGAATTGCTCAAAGTAGAAATATCAGCCCTTTTTTGTGGGATTAGCTGCCTAAGGACTTCCTCCAAAACCGATCTGATATGACATTGCTGAGTTATACAAACCCAAGCAAAACATTCAAAATAACATTTGGTATCAGCGTGATTGTGTACTTTTCTGGCAACGGTGGTCTTCCCAATACCGCCCATTCCCCATATAGAAATGACTCTCTTTTGTTTGTCATCAACTATAAGGGAAACGAGTTGCCTCAGGTCATTATCCTTTCCCACGAAACAATCTTCACTCTCAACAGGATAGGTTTGTCTTTTCCATTTTTTATTATCATTTGTGCCGACAGTTGAGCTTTCGCCTTTAATGATGCTTTTTATGCCGAATTCTTTCATGCTATCTTTGACTCTAGCAATCTCAGATCTGATTTCTGAAATTTCTGAGCCAATCTGGTGGAGCGAGTAGCACCCGCCCAGAACACAAGAGAATCTGTGAAGGAGCATTTTGAAGCCCGGTCCTCTCTCCAAAGAGATTCGGACGGCATAGCTTTCAATAGTATCTTCGGCTCTATGAGCAAGATCTCTGATCTCAGCAATCCAATTACTTATGGTTTTGCTTTCATATTGTCGTTTGTCTGCATCTTCAAGGAGACACTTAATCTCCGTAAGCTGCTTCTCCAACGCCCTCACGTCACTGCTTACCAGATATAAGAATTTGGCTTCTTCAAGCAATAAATCACCAAGGGTTTGCACAGCAAGGGAGACTACAGCTTCCGCCATTTAAGAGTAGTATAGCAAAAATTCAATAATTGAGCTTCCGAATTCCTCTAAGACAGGTTAATCAAAAGTTTCAATTTAGTGCATGAAAAATCGAGAAAGATTCCCTTCAGAGTTCAAACTAAACAATTAGCTATTCAGAAAGATCAGCTGGCCGCTCATTAATCATTTTGGAAAATTCGAGCTCAAACTCAACTCCACTTAATCCAACCAATTATAATGACAAGTATAATATATTTATCATTTGATTTGTCACTCTCTCTAAAATTTCCACCTACAAATAAATGTAAAATATTTATCCCTTCTCTACACCAATTTATCCCAATCAAGTTCAGAGTTAGAATTACCCAATTATTTTCTGTCTTTTAAAAATATTTATTTGTTTTAGTAGACCACCGGCCCTGCGTGCCAAAAACAGATAACAACTTGACGGAAAATAGAGATCGAGAAGAAGGTACCTGAAAGCCCGCTTCAGGCGTCTTCTTCGCTGAGTGCAGAACCAATTCGCAAATTAGATCCCATTGATTAGTTCAATTTGGTTAGTTCAACTAATTTAAAAACCATGAACAAACAAAGAAAATGCAATGGAAAGAACAAATACCGTTAATTGAGTAGGACGGCGGCCTACGGGTATAGGAGCAGCGGCCGATAACTGCTGAGGACTTAAATGTCTTAGAGAATAACAAAGAGAAACCCCAAAAATTAAAACTCAATCTTGATATTTGCCGGAGAAGAAGGGACTGAAGGGTTTATCTTCGCCGGAGCAGCCGAGAAGGAACCTGATTAGTTTCGTTATCGCGTAGACTTGACTTTTGAGAACCGAGTTTGAGGAATTAAGGGGAGTTTGAGAATGCTGGAATGTGGGTCGGGAAATTACGTAGCACGTAGGGTGGCAAATTCCAAAAGAAACTCACTAATTTTACACATCCTTAATTTCGTTATCGTGCAGACTTGACTTTTGACAACCGAGTTTGAGGGAGGGGAGTTTGAGACTTTGAGAATGCTGGAATTTGGGTCGGGAAATTACGTAGCACGTAGGTAGGCAAATTCCAAAACAAAGCTCACTAATTTTACACATCCTTAATAATATTCGAGGGCAAAATAGAAAGTTGAAAGAATGGGTGTGTTCGTTTTTCACGTAATAATTCTAATTTCGAGTTAGGTCAAAGCCGATATAAAGAAAGCACGATTGTTTTACATTTTCTTTAATATTTTTCTATTTATGCGAGAAAAGGCACTTTATATATATATATGATCGAGCTCTTTTTCTTCTCGATTCGGGGTCGGGGAGTTGGATGTCTCGATTCACTAGAATTTGTAGTTCAAGGGAATGCCGCATGTCTTCTCGGAACCTAATCGAGTAAACGAAATGGGTGAGCTAGAGGCTAACTTGGGGGAATTGGGGTTTTACCCAGGTTGGCATTCTGACGCTCAAGTCAGCTATCGAGTATAGTGCAGTAAATGCGGGTAGGTAAAAACTTACCAGGTGAAATAAATGAGACGCTATTTATACTAGGTAAAGCTATCATTGTGTCGACCCACGTGTTTCTACCGCGTGTTGACAGGTGCCCCACTAAGCCTAAGCATTAAATGCTCGATCGGCCATTAACTGGTAAGTGGAACACTGACGCGTGGCATTGGATCGAGAGAGTCGACGCTGCGCGAGTCGAGCAACCCGACTCTTACTTGACTCGAAGAGTGGGCGCGGTAATTTCTTAGGGGGAGTGAAAATGGGTTTCGAGGCTTGGCTCGATCGTACTTCTGGTCGAGGGAAGAACACGTGCCTGATTGTCGTTGGTCCACGTGAGCGGATGAGTATTGTCCATGTCAATATAAATTAATTATTTTAACGTTACAATAATATGTGACAACCAAAATTAGATGTAATTGCTGCGCATGGAAAGACATCAATTGAGATTTGAGTATCTTATCCCTCAAGTCTACGTAGTTGACTTGTTCCCATAATTACATATACCATATTACAAATTTGGCAATGTAAGTCCGCAATTTTGGTAATTTAGTTTTTTTTTTATTTTAAAATTTATAATTAAGCTGTAAATTTATAACAGTAATTTTGGTTCTATTTGTTTTGAAATTTGTAATTAAGTCCTATACATTCTAAAATTTTTCAATTTATATCTGATTTTCACAGGAAAGTTTATTAGTTGTCGGAATTGGCCACGTGACTCATTTTTAGCTAATTTGGGGGGGATGACATGACAAAAATATCTTATTTATATAAATAAAAAAATTATTATACTAGTGGCGTAGCTAATAAAAAGAATTTAAATAAATAAATTTAATTATATTTGAATGAAAATGTCGTGTCGTCTAGCAAAACTTATAAGAAAGTGACTCGCTTAGATAGCTCCTTCATTTTCAATATAAAAGAATAGTCAAATCCACCTAACTAGCTGGTCAATTTTAGAATCTTATCGACCGACAAACTAGAGAGTATAGACGGATAACTCCGGGTCCGACGAAGATCTCTACTACTTATTTCAATTCAGGACAAGTGATATATTTTGATTTACGTGTGTGGGTACAGCCTAAGATAATAGGCATATCATCGTCCAAGCCAATAGTATTCATAATCACGAAATCCGCATGAAATTTCAATTTCCCAACTCCTTCTAGAACATTCTCTACTATACACATGGGTTCAGTTGTCGACCCATCAACTAAGTAGATGATAGGGCGAGCTGGTGCAAATCTTCGAAACCTAATTCCCTGAACAAAGAAAAAGGAATCGAATAAATACTTGACCCTAGATCACAACCAAAAATTAAATGACCAATAGTTAATGGAATAGAAAAACTCCCTTGACCATCCAATTTTGGTGGAATTTTACTCTCTTTCAGAACTGTACTCTTTTCCCCATTTGTGTCTTTTATTAACACAGCTTTACAATATTCTTTCGGATTCACTTCCGATTTGCTAGGGAATCCTCCTTGAGGGTGAGAGTTCACAGCATTAGCTAGTTGTCCCATTTGAGTCTTTAATCCTTTATTATGGCTGATCTGGTCAATCTCTATCTCAATCTTCTCAAATCGGTCAGTGGCTGACGAGATGAATTTCTCCAATGCTACCTCCAATCCTTTCTTTTGATCAACCTGTAGAGGTGACAATGATTGAGCTGGTGGCTGAAAATGAACCGATGGTGGTGAAATTGGGGACTGAAATTGAGGCATCGATTGAAAATTAGTTGGTTTAGGTGGTCCATTCTTAGTGTTTGCCATGAGAAGTGTGGATGGTTTCTCCATCCTGAATTGTAAGTATTCGAGTACGGATTGTTAACAGACTTCTGATCGTTCACATATTAACATGTTGTGGAACGAGATTAACCTGATCACCTGCTTAAGACAAAGAAGAAACACTATAAGGATGAGCATTACCACATAATTCACAAGATACCTATATAGGTTGTTATGAATAAGGGTGTACGCGTCGGATATGGGTGGTGATATAGAGAGAGAATTGGCAGTTTTATATATATATATATATATAATTTGTATAACATACATAATAATTGTATGATCATCATGTATTTATATAACTAAAATTATACATAAAATATCGGTTAGGTGGGTTTGTATTATTAGACCCACCACCCGACCCAAAAGTAGCGAGTTGTAATATATTTAAACCTCGATTTATTTTTTTTAAATCTCAACCAACGATTTTCGGGCGTTTGATGTTGTTCGGGCGGATTTGGTAGGTTATGCGGGTTTATGTATAACCCTAATTGTGACCTTGGTGTTGCTACAACATTGACTGTTATTTGATCAATTTTTTTGCTCAAAGTAATTTCCACCTTTGCATTGATGGCAATCAATACGTCCAACTCAATCTTTCCAGCTATAGCATCAACTAGTTTAACAGCACTCCTCTCATGAGTCCAACTATCATTAGCATTCATATTTTCTAACAACTAGGCAACTTCCTCCAAAGTCTTTGCCATGAATGCTCCTCCGGTAGGAGCATCAATCATAACTTTAGCATTCTGATTTTATTTCATTGTAGAATGTTTGCACTAGAAGCCAAGAGGGAATTCTATGATGAGAGAATTTTCTCTGTAGGTCCTTAAATTGATCTCACGCTTCATAAAGTGATTTTCCATCTAATTGCTTGTATGAAGTGAGATCATTCCTATAACGGAACGTCTTGCTCGATGGAAAGTACTTAGCTAAAAAAGCTTTGGAAAGTGCCTCCCAAGTTTGCATGGTTTCATTCGATCGGATATGGCTTAGCAGCGGTGGCGTGGTAAGCCAATTCTAAACTAACCTCTAGAGAAGGACACTAGACTGTTGTATAATATCCTCAAAGTACATTAGAAGAAATGAGGATATGTTTAAGAGCCCAACAAAACCTTGTCATTAAATGATATTTTGATGTATTCATTACATCAAACATGGATATTAATTACAAATCCATATTAGAATAAAATTTCTCCCAATATGGAAGAGCATTGAGTTGGAAAGAGATCCAAAGAAGCAGCACTACAAATTCGACCGTAAAGGTCGAACACTTAGCTGCAAACGATGTTGCTAATTAAGTTCGTGTTTAGGTAACCACATCGAAAGGTTGGATATAATTCCTAGCATGAAATAACTCCATTGTCATATTGTATGATAAATGGGGTTGTTGCTCAAGTAAGAGAACCAATACATCACCAAAGAGACCATGTGAATCACTTAATAAGAAAAAAGTGTTTCCATGTGTAAATCAAAAGCAACAGAAAAAATAGGAGATCCACTTCGGAAAAGCCCGAAGTCAATAAATTCTCTAATTACATCTTGAGAAGATGAGACTTATAGTACACCTGAGTGGTTTTTACAGACAAGTGGGAGATTGTTGAGAATATTGCCTAGAAAGCTGATTCGTTGAAATCCGTTTTGAAACTCTCCTTGTATCACTTGAATGGATGTTATGGAATGATACAAATATTAAAGTTAATATCCTAGGAGCCACCTACCAGTCGATTCATGCCCTTATTAAGCAACCTAACTAATGGCAAGGACTGGATCATATCAGGCATTTACGCTAGCCCCATACCGCTGCGGCGTGAAGAACTATGGAATGCGCTCGCAGAGTTTGATAACACACATGGTAAGCCTTGGTTACTTGCAAGAGACTTTAACGATATTTTGTACCCAAGCGAAAAGTGTGGAGGACGGGCAGCCAGTTGGAGCAGATGTGAGCGCTTCAAATCAAATTTGGAAAAGTGCAACCTAATGGACCTGGAATCAACAGGACCAAAATTTTCTTGGACAGGGGTTGTAATAGGAGGCCGAAAGGCCAGAGAATGTCTCCACCGTGTCCTAGCAAACGCTGAATGGAATATCCATTTTTCAGATCACTCTGTACGAGTACTCCCACGGCTCCATAATGACCATAGCCCATTGTTAATTAACACCAACGCAGAGCCTGTTTTGTTGGAAAAACCATTTCGGTTTGAAATTGTGTGGGATATGGATCTGAATTGCAAAGCACTTATTGATAGCTAGTGGTCGAGGGGCGTTGGAGCTTTGGAGAATTTGAAACGCCTGCCACAAGCTTTGCAGAGATGGAACACCGAAGTTTTTGGTAACATCTTTAAACGCAAAAAGGAACTAAGGGCCCGGATCGAGGGAATACAGAAGATTGCTTCTCCGAAGTTGCATGCACATCTTCAAGACCTTGAACAAGAGCTCATTGCAGAATATAATCTCACCCTTCAGCAGGAGGAAGCTCTTTGGTTTCAAAAAATCAAGAATTAACTAGTTAAAATTGGGGACAAGAACACTCGTTTCTTCCATCTCTCAGCACTTTGCATGTAACGCCCCGATCTTTTGACCGTACACCTGTGACGTATGTGATACTATTTGCGCGTTTTAAATTTCCTTAAATATGTAATTACGTTATTTAATTCGTATATTCTTTAATTTCTCTTATTTGGAATATTTGAATAATTGTGATTAATTGAGAATTTGCGAACTTGAATGTTTGTTGAATGTCTTGCGCTTGAGTGCTAAGTATGTGTGTCGATTCTATTTGATTTGAATTCAGAATTTGGTGAATTCTGAATATATTGTGTATTTATGTGTTGTGAATGATTATATATGCTCGTGGTATTTTTCCGACCTCGACCGACCACCCGAAACTCACCCGGAACCTAAACATATCACCCTACCTGCCTAAATGACCCTACCCAACTAAAATGCCCATATCTCTCTCAATACCTAACCAAATGGGGCAAAATTTGGACCCAAATAAACCTCACTTAATACCCTATCAGCTCCCACAGTTACTATTACATTTACACACCAAATTTGAACAAAGAAGAGCTGCAAACCTAGCTCCCTTCATCATCTCAAGAGTCACTATTCACCTTCTTCCTCAAGATCACATTCATCTCCATCTCCTCCCTAACTTGAAAGGTAAGCTTGGAATATGTTTTGGCATCTCCTTCTTGTTCTTTTAAGTGTATTTATGCATAATATGGTGATGCTTAGTTGGAAGATTTAATCACATGATGGAATAGTAAGGGTTTGGGGTAAATTCTTGAGTTGACATGCTTCCATGTTGTTTCTTATGGTTTGATTGAGGTTTTATGATCCTAGTACCTTCATTAATGCATATATGGAGTGATATTTCTTGGTAATTGAGTATTTTTAGATTCACCATTAATGTGGGTTATGTGAAGCTTGGAGAACTTGATCATTTTCCTTCCTTGAGCATGATTGATCTTGGTAGCACTTGGAGCATGTATTGTGGCTGATTTTGGGGACTTCTTATTGCCTTTACTTGCTGCATTTGATGGCTTGTTGGATTGGTGGAGTTTTGCCTTAGCTGTGTTTGTTTTTTGGGGAGACAGGGACCGCACGGCCGCGTGGAATCATGGCCACGCACGAAGTTCGAGATTGCAGAACTTTATTCCCGCACAGCCGCGCAGGTTTTCAGGCCAATATTCATGCCGCCGTGCAGGCTTCGTTTATGCTCGGAATGACCTGAAATTTTAACCACAGAAACTTCATTAAGTCGAACTTATTTTCCAATTTATTTCACCTCAATATCTTTTCTAGATTGTGAGATATATCCATTTCCTTTTTGTGTGGACACTCCGCCGGAAAACTGCATTTGTCCAACTTCGCACCTATACCATTTTCACCTCACTTTAAACCACGATTCATGCCACATATGCTTGGAAAGATATATTTGTATATTTTCATTTAATATAAACAAATCCCAATTTGGACTTCTAAATCTTTAGATATCCTCATTTTACCACGGCTTGCGCATTGTGGAAAAACTGTCAGATTTGGCAAAGATCGCGTTTGGAGCTTCTTCTTGTACTTCTTTCCTTTTTTCTCGTAATTTTCCACCCCAATTATGATCCTAACATGTTATATGATGTATTATGTTCATTTTGTGAAATTTATGGATTCGCTTGATGCGTTATGTGCAAGATATGAACTCATATGCCCTTATTACTTCCTTCATGCGAATGAATACTTTGATACTTAAGATGTGAACCCTAATTGCTCATTTTGGTCTTTCTTATGAATCATATGACTTATATGCTTGATAAATTATGTGTAATGATCATTTTTGGAGAATTATGCATTGAATTGGATTGATTTATGAAAGTTATGAACCTGAATGGATTCTAACGCATGAAATATGAATGAAGTGATTGAGTGTGAGCCTTATGGGCATTTATTGTATACATGAACATCTTCATGACATGATATTACTTTTTATGCATCTCATATCATACTCATTTCATTACCGAGCATCATATGTGGTCATATTGAGTCTCACGTCACTTTTCTGCACAGATTCGGGTCCAGTGGAGACGAGACCGCTTTGTGAGGCTTGATTCTTTTATTTTAACTTCAAGGTGGGTTTCTCTTCTATTAGATATGATGAACCGATATATAATCCCAACGTGCAAAGTTTTGAGCTAAAGTATTATAAATATATATCGAGTCTTTTCATTGAATAAATGATTGCAAACGTTAAGCCCTTTTATTTATGAACTCCTACCCTTATTTTTGGCGAATTGATTGAAAGCACATTTATGGGGCCCAGGGGCTTAGTGTACTTGGTGATCCGGGGAGGCATAGGGCCAACAGGGATCCTTGTATACTAGTCCCAACCAAATTGTCGTGATACCGGACTCCGCCAGGAGGTTTGGCGGGGAATGGGAGTTGAGCGCCATTGGGGGATTCATGTATCCCCATTGGACTATGATTGGATGGCAAGGGTTAGCTATCCAAACCATCACCCGGATAAAGGAGGTAGAGTCGTGCGGGAAAGCCGGTACGCGGATTGCTTAAACGGATATTTATGATTTATGATTGTGCACGAAAGATTGAAAGTATGATCACCAATGAATTATGATTTATGAACTTATGATTTATGATTTATGAATACACGAGGTGGAGGAAGGAGACTAAGCCTTACGCCGGGCTCACTTATGACCTAATGATAGATTATGAATTGAAATTGATTGTTATAATCTCATTAGATGATTCCTTTCTTGCCCACTTGGGAAATTCTTCGAAATCCTCTTTTGGGATTATAGCTTGCATATACTTGATTTAAATTATGTCATATTATATATTTATGCCATGTTTTTATACCCACCAGTCTCCTATAGACTGAACCCGGATTTGTTTCAGTTGCTTTGTGCAGGTTTGGGAGTGCTAGGCGGGAATTCAAGTCTAGAGAGTCGTGTATTTGTGTCTAGCATTCGTTTTACACACACTCATATTTATTGTTTCTGTATTTAGCTCTTGGACGCCTGTGGCACGTTTTAATTATTATTTTGAGGCTATGATGGCCGTGATACATGTAATGCATTGTGTAGAGCCCGTGGCTCGACTTGTTTATATGATATGTACATTTATGCTTCTGCATTTCTTTTGTTGGACTCTAATGCATGTGGTTAAGTGGTCCAAGGGTTAGTCCCACCTAGCCTAGCGAGTGTGTGTTGTGTCCCCATTCGCCTTGATTCGGACTTGGGTATGGACTTCCATTTCATGACCGAGTTGGGTCTTGGTGCTGGGGATGTGGCGTCACGCGCCGGGCGCTACAATACTTGAAACATTACTGGAAAACATTTATTGAACCTTGACTTGAAAACTTAGCTTGAAATCCATTTTGATACTTATACCTATAACTTTGAAATTTTGGCTAGAAAAGATTCACACAAGGTAATACTGGTCGAATAGTAGAAATAAAACCTCACCTTGACAAAAAAAAAGGGAAAGAGAAGCTAAGGATTCGCCTCGGCTCCCTCGGGACCAATCTCTATACAAAAGACACGAGTGTACAACGACTTAGACTTAGATAAACCAATTAGCACGTGCGGTATAATGATACTTATGCATGAGGGGTAATATGCGTCCAAATTTTTTCACATGAAAGCCATAAAATGCAAACTCATGCACGCACTAAGCATAAGGTAAATTAAAAGCATAAAAGTTACAATTTGGCATAAGATAAAAGCATACAAAAGCATTTAGGAAGTAAAAGAATCGAACCGGAAAAGTCAAAAATTACAAAAACAAATGGTGGCCCAGTAAACGGCCGTTTGGGATTTTAGTTCAAATCCCAAACGCCCGCGTGAAAACCGTCTGTGATAAATTTAGCTTAACCAAACGCCCGTTTGGAAAAACAACATAAAAACGAAACGGGCGTTTGAAAAGCTACTGTGACAGATTTTGCATTCTAAACGGGCTTTTGCAAATCATGTATAAAACCCAAACGCCTGTTCAAAAAGCTACTGTAACATTTTTTGCACTCCAAACGGCCATTTGGAAATATAGTGTAAAACCCAAACGCCTATTTGTAAGACACAGATTTGAAAACACGCTTAGGCCAAATGGTCGTTTGAAAAATACTCTTACGAGCGAAACGGGCATTTAGCCCTGATTTTCTGGGCAGATTTCAAAAAGCAAAAAAGGGGTAATTCGATTCCAATCTTTCCCAACACTAAAATATATTCAATCAAAGCTCTCAAATCAACATTTAACATGCTAGGATCAATAATATACATAATTACACACAAGAAGTCAAGAAATCAAGCTCCAAATCATAAGCCCATTAATAATCTCAATTAATAGCTCAATCATGCATATTCATAAATGTCCAACTACCAATTCACCCAAGCATTAAATTTGCCAATCAATCATATAAATCATCAAAGCATGCCATGAATCATGAATTCAATCACCAACCCATTAAACCCAAATCCCCAAATGCATGAATTTAAGCCCTAATCATACCTTGAGTGAAATGGAAGAAATGAAATGATGATAAGGGTGAATATGATGCTCTTGATGCTTGATGATAAATTCCTTTTCCTATCCCATCCTTAAAGAAGCTTGATTGATTGATTGAAGATGTAGAGATGAAAATGCTAAGGTTCCTCTTGTTCTTGAATGAAATGTGTAAAGTGAGATGGGATGTGTGAAAGTGGTGGTAGGTAGAAAAGTAAGTCAAAAGTGTAAATATAGGTGTATGTATAAAGTAGCATTTGAATTTCCCTTGAATAAAGTAGTATGAATGCATGACTTTGGGAAAAAAAAAGCTTAAGTATGAAATATATGACATGTTATGTATGAATTTTATAAATACTTAGGCACTCAAATAATTTTGATTAAAACCTCATGATATGCTTATGAATGAATTTTTATGCTAAACGTCATGTTGAGAATTAAGATATGATTGAATGTGTGATGGCAATTAGGTAATTATTAATGAAACACATTGTCACATAATATGCAAAGCGTCCCTAACACTGAAGAACTCTCCCATTCGGCGTGCGTACCTGAGAGACGAAAATATGGGGCATCACAAGAAATGTTAGAAAGGTGGAAGAGACTTATGAGTAGCCTCACAAAGTGGCGAATTCTGCTATAACTTTTGCTGCACTTGTGCAGCCGCTGGAAGATGGAATCACTTTAGCGTGGAGACCCTTGTTGAGCTGTGAATAGAGTAAGCCTGAAGTGGGATGGGTCAAGATAAATTTTGACGGGGCTGTTTTTGCAAACAAGAGTGCGTTGGAAGTTGGTATGGTGGCGAGAAACGGAGATGGTAACTGCATTGGGTGGGAGACGGACCATAGACGCAATATGGTAGATCCGTATGTTGCTGAAGCTTCCGGTACTCTATTGGCTGTGAAAATGGGCCGTGATTTTGGATGGGTGAAAGTTGTAATAGAGGGAGATAATGCGAATATTATCGGGCAGCTCCAAAGTGAAGAAGAAGATCTCTCGATTGTTGGAAATATCATCGCAGAGGCCCGGGCAATCTGTTTGGATTTTGAGGAAGTGAGGTTTTCAGTAGTTCGGCATGATGCCAATCGTGTGACTCACAAGTTAGCTAGAAACCAGCTTCGGCTTGCATTGGTGCTTTTGACTTTCCTTCGTTTATTTCGAATTTGCTTGTTGCTGATCTTAGTTAGTTTTGCCCGTTTGTGGGGCATCTGGTTGTAAAAAAAAATAAGGGTTAATAGTTTTTTGCACCCCAACCTTTGGGGGTTTGTACACTTTAGTACCCAACCTTTGAAATGTTGCACT
>JBBMKE010000001.1:6253226-6278058 GCA_037834125.1 Lippia alba | reverse complement strand
GTGAAGCGAAACAGTCGTTTCTTCATATGCAGCTTGTTCTGACTGTTTTTCTTCAAGAACTTCTCCTCCAATGCCTTTCACAGGTTGCTTGCAGAAGTCTCATTGCAAAAAGTATACTTCTGCTCTCTGGAGAGACATGATCGAATTGTACCACACGCCAACCGATTGATGGTCTTCCAATCTTTGCCATCAACCTTGTCTGGTTTCTTCTCTTCAATGGCGAGCTCTAAACCTTACTGAAACAAAGCGTCTAGAACTTCGCTTTGCCACATGCCGAAATGACCGGTTCCGTCAAAGGTCTCTACCGAGATTCTCGTAGTTGCCATTCCAGTCCTTGTCAAGTTAAACGAGTTGGAAGCCGAGGCAGAAGCTGCTTTAGTTGCTTCTTCAGGTGAGATCTCTCCCTTCATCATTTCTGCTACACCTTTCCTTCAATAGTCGTCGATGCGCGATGCCAACCGAGCCTGCCGATGCTCGGTGCTTGTCAAGCCTGCCGATGCTCGTCGATGCGCGATGCCACCCGAGCCTGCCGATGCGCGGTGCTTGCCGAGCCTGTCGATGCTCGTCGATGCGTGATGCCGACCGAGCCTGCCAATGTTCGTCGATGCGCGAAGCCTGCCGATGCTTGTTGATGCGCGTTGCCACCCGAGCCTGCTGATGTGTGGTGCTTGCCGAGCCTGCCGATGCTCATTGATGCGCGTTGCTACCCAAGCCTGCCGATGCTCGTCGATGCCCGTTGATTCGCGATGCCCACCAGGCCGTCTTTGTTCGTTTTTGTTATGGAAGATCAGACTAAGCTGCAACCACAGAGCATACTCCGATTTGGCTCTTGATACCACTTGTTGCGGAAGCGTCAAATAATATTTAGACATATAATGCCTAAAATTCACAAAGGAAAAATCAGGCAAAATAAAATATAACTAAAAAAGAGACTATTGAAAGGCGTAAATAAAGAACACCAAATTTACGAGGTTCGGCCAATTTTGCCTACGTCCTCGGACATTACTCAAAATATATTTCACTTAAGAAATATTAAAAAGCGAGAGAGACTTTGTTTGGATGCACTAAGCTAGAAGGGGGAGGAGCCTATTTATAGGGTTAGGTATTCCCCAAACTATTACAAATAACCAATGTGGGATGGAAAACTCTTTCCCAAACTAATTCTTCCAATGTGAGATACTAATTTATGCCACCAAATAACAAATAGTATTACTTAACAATTCGATGTTATATTAAAAGTCCCTTATTGTGTGGTGATGAGTTAACAAAGTTAATTTTAAATTTTAATGATATGGTTATACTAGTAGTTCTGTACACTCATTGCATGTATAATTAAAACAAGTATTATTATTTAAATGTATATAAATTCTATAATTATTATAATAAAATATATGCATACTAAATGTATTATTATTTAAATATATTATTATATTAATATAAATTTTATAATTATTTTTAATAGAATTATTAGATCATGATAAAATACAAAAGAACGTCAAATTAATTTAAAAAAATTTAAGAATACAAGAGGAAAAATATAAAAATATATATAAAAAAGGAAAAAAAGTGAAATCACGTGATAGAAAAAAAATTAAGAAAACATAGTTGGAACGATAAAAATAAGCATATGTCTAGTCTCCTAATATATATATATATATATATATATAAAGTTTATAAAATATCTAATAAATATAACAATAACTACAAAATATATATGGGGAAAATATCATTTTTCGTTCTCTAAAGATGTTCTTGTTTGATTTTGGTCCTGATCTTTTAACATTTATCAAATTGCATTCTTTATATTTCAAAAAATCTCAATTTTAGTTATTTTACTGACGGATGTTAAAAAATTGATGGAAAATGGCACGTGTCACTCACGACCCACTCACATTTATTCAGGACGCGTGAGTGACACGCGCCTTTTTCCGTTAAAAATTTAACGTCCGTTAGCTAAAGAATTGAAATTAAAATTTTTTAAAATATAAAGGATGCAATGTGAGAAAAGTAAAAAATGTTCGAGATCAAAATCGAACAAGACCTTTTTTAGAGGAATAAAAATGAAAATTTCTCCATAAATAAATATAAATTAATAATAACAATTTACAATTTTAATTTTCACGCACTATGTCACGTTACTAGTTTTCAGAAAGTGTCAGGGAGCAGCCGTCTAGTCTCCGTCGAGTCCAACAAACTTTCATTTATATTTCTTACAATCCAAACTTCGTCTTTATTTTCTTCTCATTTCCCTCACTTCTTTTTCTCTATTTTTGGTTTTCTCTCTGCAAATCCGAACTCATTCCTTCAAAAATCTCTCCTTTGGCCCTTCATCACTGCTAATTGCTAAATCTCTCCCCTCCCTGACAAATAGCCGTTGTTCTACTTCTCCAGCTGTGTAATTTCTTGAATTTGAAACCCTTTTCGTGCTTAAAATTGGCGATGTAGCTGGTCCTTTTGAGTGCTTGGATTGCTGAAATGAGAATCGAATCTTGGATTGAGAGTTGAAGCTTCGATGGCGATCAAGGGCGTTGATTTCAAGTGGTCAGTTTCTGAAGTACCCCTCGTGTTTTGTATCAAGAAACTAAAGAAACCCCAGAATTTTGCTCTTCTTAGTTTAATTCTCAGTGTGAAGTATCATACCGCTTTGAATTCATGAATTTGGGGTGTTTTGGCTTAATGGGTTTCGATATTGTGGCATAAAGGAGTGATTTTGAATGTGGCTTTTTGCAGGTATGATGGCTTTTTCTTGTCTATGCTCGCCACCAGTATGTATCCTCAAATTGAATGTTCAAGATTTTCTGTTAATTTTCTTAAGAAATGAACATTCGAAGTATTATTGCCTGTTTAATGGGATATCTTTTTTCTTTTCTTTCTTTTTGTTTTTTAATTTTTTAGTCGTTTTTTCATTCTTTGAATTTCAATTGTGGGTTATCAGAGTGCATATATAATTTCTATTTCCATAATGTACTTTGAATTATTTCTTAACTATTTCATCAGAATTATCGTGGCACTTAACTGGAAGAAGTACCATTTTTGCGCATATCCGTTGCACATATGGATTGTGGTAAGCAACCTTTAGGCCTTTTCAAAATGAAAAAGAAGAAGAGGGACTTTATTTAAGCAAGATGTGGTTTAGAGGTCATGGTTAATTGTACAGTGTTTTTTCTTCTTTACTTTGGTAGGTTGACTACACTACGGTGTTTGTTTTCCGGTTCTTGATGTTCGTGGATAATGGGCTGGCTTCTGGAATGGGATTGTAAGGATACTAACTTTTTGTTTAGATCTAGAGGTTATCGCTCACAATGCCCTTATTTCTGGTAACCTTGTTGGTATTCTTGTTCTGTTGAACTATACTTGCCAAGATTTGAGTATTGTAATCTTATATAGGGTTTATTTTGAAATTAGAGGGTTTTGTTAGTAGTTGTCAACTTCTATTGAAGAATTATTTGCATATACTTGATAGGGATTCGGGGTTATATCCGTTTCTACGTATTTAGACTATAAATTTAGTTAACTAGTGCTCTAATGTACTATGTGGGAAAAAGAAAAAGGCTGCCTAAAGACTACAGTATTCTAAACGCCATTCGACATGTTTGGACACCTTTCTATGTCTAACGGTTAAACGCTTTCAAATATTTGGCATTGCCACAGGGATCTTGGATGGCAGCAAAGATACGCTCGTTTTGTTGGAAGGATAATTGTACTATCCATTCTATCTCTGCTGCTCTATCCATTCCTTTGGGCTTGGACTATCTTTGGTACTCTATGGTTCACTAGTGCAAGAGATTGTGTAAGTTTCCTTTCTCTCTTTTCGTAGCAGAAGCTATTACTACCTCATATACTACAAAAATGGAATAGATATCTGACTTTTGAGAACCATTTTCAGTTGCCTGAAGAAGGTCAGAAGTGGGGTTTTCTTATTTGGCTTCTTTTCAGCTATTCTGGACTTACATGGATCGGTGGCAACTGTATTGGAAAGGTTAGAGGTGGTTTTGTTGCTTAAACAATCTATTATTAATACTAGAAACTTCCTTGATCTTAAGGTTCTTATAACTGTAATTATTCAAAAAATATTTCAGTGGTTAACACGGAGGCAAGCTCATCTACAGCGTGCGCAACAAGGAATCCCGGTTTCAGAAGTCGGAGTAAGCTCTAAGAACTTCTTGTGGATCAATTATGGTCAATTATTATGCATGGCTATCTTTAACTTGGCTTTATAGATGAGCATGTGCTAATTAACTGTGGGGAAAATGAAGTCATTCCTTTAAAACAAAGGCATCAAACTCGAGCCTCTCTGACATAGTGCTATAATTATGATTTGTTATATGGGAGTTGACGAATTGTATGATACTAACAGCACATTACATCTCCTTGCTGTGATAGTCGTTGCAATGAGCTTATTACATGATAAGTTCTATTTAATGTTATTATTTTCCTATTGCAAGAGGTATTAATCTGGTGAAACTCTTATTCGGTGCACCAGGTTTTGGTTGACTTGGTTAGGGTTCCAGATTGGGCTTTTGAAGCTGCCGGACAAGAAATGAGAGCGATGGCCCCTGAAGCAGCTGCATACCAACCTGGAATTTACTTAACCCCAGCTCAAGTAAATAAATAGTCACACTTGTGTTAATTCCATCTAACTTTAGCCCTTCTTTTTTATTGAGGTTTGTGGTTGAAAGTTAAAACCCTCTTAACTCCATTGATACAGAGGGAAGCAGTCGAGGCACTTATTCAAGAGCTTCCAAAGTTCATGCTGAAGGCAGTCCCTACTGATTGTAGCGAATGTCCAATATGTTTGGAAGAGTTCCACATTGGAGACGAGGTTGACAAAATATATATAATTGAATTTAATCAAGATTTATGGTGATTAGTTTGGCAGCCCTTTCTCTCACTTAAGACTTAATGCAGGTTCGCGGGCTTCCTTGTGCCCACAATTTCCATGTGGAGTGCATTGATGAGTGGCTTCGGTTAAACGTCAAGTGCCCTCGATGCCGTTGTTCTGTCTTCCCAAATCTCGATTTGAGCGCGTTATCTAACATCACAACAGACCCCGAGAGGTCTACTAATGTCGCTTCAACAGCACGATATGCCGCAAGGAACCAGCCCCTGCAAGTGGTGGTCGAAGACTCACCTCAATGGTCAACTTGAACCATCTATCCGTGGTTTTTCTAACCTAATTACCAACCAACCACCCCACCTGGGATCCAAGAAGGTATCTTGAATAATGTTTTCTAGGGCTGAGAAAAATGTTTGACTTGATCATGAAACGGATGGAAGCTGATGAGTAAAGTTGTATGTAGAATTGTAATGTTTGTTGTTCTTTCTCTGTAGTCTATGTTGGTTTTTGAAATTGCTCTGTTTTCCTCAAGTTTGAAAAATTCTTGATGGTGCAAAGCAAGCGGGAAGGTATAAAGAAATATTCCATGGTTGTCTTTTTCTTTTCCTTTTTTTTTTTTGTTGTTCCTAGTGTCAATTATGAGATGACTATTATATTTATATAGGTGAGCCAACAACTACGAATAACCAATTTATTAATTCGAATTTTCTAATTTGACATTACTAATTTAAAGACTACTCTGGGAAAGACTACATAGGTCTTCCAGCGTGACCCTTTTTTTATGATTAAAAAAAAAGAATAATTATATTGGTTGAGCCCCAACTATTATGGTCATCAATTTAAAACTAATATTGATTTTTTTTGTCAATAAAACTAAAACTAATATTGATGAGGTGTGTTATTTGACCCGGAAAGCTTATATAATTTCTCAAAGGAAAATTTAGTTTCATATCCCAATTATTATGAATTCTGGGTTGGAGGATAAATTTTATTTCTATATCTGAATTATTATGGGATCAATAGATGAAATCTGAAAACTACTAATTAAGATTTAAAACTTTTTTTGTCGATGATAGTTATACATTCAAGAGATTAAATATGAAACTACTAACTAAATTGAAAACTGCATCTAAGTGAAATCTTTTATCATTTATGATGTACGGACACTATTTTACTGTATCATATCTTATCAAATATTTGTATCAGATACATGTCAATACTCTATATAATTTTTTTTTAAATTATATTATCATATTCACATTGTACTATATTCTTATCGTATCTATATTTATCCGACGTCCTCATCAAATAGGGTAATTTATCTCTTCAAAAAATAAGGGGGGACAAGAGGACCTCAAATCAAACTCTTCCATATGAAACATTTTGGGACCCTAAGGAAGGACCCTAAAGTAGATGATTAATTGCTTGATGACAGAAAGAAGAAAGAATTCGCAAGAAATCCAATAATAGAGAATACACGTAAAAGCATTCTGCTAAAACTTGCACTATTTATTCCTCCCCACGTCTACTTCACAATTCTTCCTTCACTTTTGGCTGTCCATAGTAATCCACACATTTGTCCGTAATGAATTTCACCAAATTATGCTTTATAATATATATACAAACTCTTTTAAAATATATCATTTTATCATATCGAACTTTAATATCAGATAATGTATTTGACATTTTTCACATAGGAATTTTAAGCAAATATCATCACATTCCTATCTCATTGTATCCGTATCAGCTATCTAGATCGATATCTATATCCATATTCATGCATTATAAATTATAACTTTTAATAGAGGAAAAAAGATTTATTTATGGGTTCATCCAAAATCTAAATATACTTGGCTGAAAGAGACTTCTGAAATCATAGTTTAGTATATCAACCCTGCTTTTTTCTGCACTATTCCCAAAAGATAGAATAATACAAGAATTCTGTACCTACCTATTTTTCAGCTTTTTTTTTTCTGATAATTCTATTCCAAAACCCTTTTCACCCATTAGGTATTTACTTCAGTTGTAAGAATTCATGAACTTGTTCTCCCAGTAGGACCCAGTACGACGTCGTCACTGTGCAGGTCATTGTCGTCACGTAAAGTATTAATCCATTCACTCAAAGTGTTCGCATCTATGTTGTACGGATACGAATACAGCAATACAGACACAACACGACATGAATACGATGATATGGATATTTTTATGAATTTTTTACGTGAAAAGTATCGAACACGATATTTGATATGAATATCCAATACGACACAATACAGTAAAATAATATTTTTAGAAGTGTCCGTATATTAGAGGTTAGCATTGAATCCAATTACACACCACACTTGTCTGCATTATCGAAACTCCCCCACACAACCTCCCAACCAATCACCATCCGCCACGTCACAAACTATTCCAAAATCAACTCTCCGCGTTAAACCACTGCAACCCCACGGAACCTTACCGTGCTCCTTCCCACACAGAATCAAAACCCTCTCAGACACAAGTCCAGAGAACGTTCAATGTGTTTGTTCTTTCGCTCCCTTTTCCCTTGAATTTCAGTTATCAGCACCACTGCCCAAACATCAAATATTCAATCTTTCTCACTCTTTTTCTGAAAATTCTTGAATATGGAGACGCCTGAGAACAGCAGTAATCACGGCAGAAGAAGTCCCCGGAGAAGCACCAACAGCCACATATCCATCTCCGACACGGAGTCAACCGCCAGTCAGGTCGATTCTTGGCACTCCCCTCTCCGATCGGAATCGCCGTTACGCTCCGATGATCCCTCTTTTCAGCCGGAAAACGAGGATTCCGATGGGAAGAACAGCAAATCCCTCGTATCGGTTGATAAGTACCACTCCCCTGTTCCCTCTCCCAGAAAATCCACCGCTGCAGCGGCTTCTCCGGCCTCCGGAGGGAAGTTGCGGCGGCCGTGGCCGCCGTCGGAGAGGCCCAATTCGGAGAAGAGTGATTTTCCGGCGAGTTCTCCGCCGGCGGGGGGGAAGGATGGGAGGAGGGTGCACTACTTTCCGGAGGAGGGGACAGAGTCGGAGAATCTTGATGCGGGGGAGAAAAGGATGCCGGGGGTGGTTATGGGGGTGAACAAGATGGTGAGGGAGGAGCCGCCGGCGCCGGAAGTGAAGAAGGTGAAACCGGGCGGCGGTGGCGGTGGTGGTGGTGGTGGGTTGGAGGCGGGCTATGGTGGTGGTGGGTTGGAGGCGGGCTATGGTGGTGGTGGTGGTGGTGGAGGAGGAGGAGGGAGGGAGGAGGTGGGCGGGGAGAGGCGGTCGAGGGCGGCGGTGGATTCGATCTTGAAAAGATCGGGGAGGAGCGTGACGGTGAAGAAGCTGGCGTTGGCGTTTCGGGTGTTTGAGGTGATTGCTTGTTTGATCTCGTTTTCGGTTATGGCGGCGGATAAGACGCAAGGGTGGAGTGGGGATTCGTTTGATCGATATGTCGAATACCGGTATAATTCTGTTCTACTGGTTATTCATCAAATCCTCGGATGTTGTGTGTAGAGTTGATTTCCTGCAATATATAGTGTAAACATGAATTTTGGGACAATTTGATGTATGTTGTTATGTTAACACAGGTACTGCCTGGCTGTAAATGTTATCGCATTTGTGTATTCGGGTTTTCAAGCAATTGATCTCGCGTACCATTTGGGCACGGGGAAGCACGTAATCGCGCACCCTCTGCGTTGCCATTTCGATTTTGCGATGGATCAGGCAAGTTATTCATTCCCTTTTTCGTGCTCAGTTCAGTGTTATATGCATAGGACAATGAGAACCGAATGTATGTGCTTTTTGCTTGGAGGAAAGCCTGTCTCAATAGTTCTTTGCCTGTATCAGATTCTGGCGTACCTTCTGATGTCGGCATCGTCTTCAGCGGCCACGAGAGTCGACGACTGGATATCTAATTGGGGCGGCGACCAGTTTACGCTAATGGCATCTGCATCAATTTCCATGTCGTTCTTGGCTTTCGTTGCCTTTGCTGTGAGCTCTCTCATTTCCGGTTACGCCCTCTGCAACCGGGAATCATCCTGATCCTCTGCTTCACTATATATACATACATCTTTTTTGTGAATTATTGCACGTACTTCATTTTCGGACGAACACGGAAGGTGTACATACAAAGCAATACTGATAGGTGAATAGGAAATTCTTTTCTGTTTTAGAGGGAAGTTCATAAAGGTTGTTCATGTTAAAGAGTAATAAATGATTCTGCTTTCTGGAGCTGTGTTTTCCCGAAACTAGCTTAGTAGTTGATCGATCTGCTGTACAATGCTATTTGCAATAAGACAGATTGAGGTTTTTATTTTGTTTTTTTGCATTTATTATCAAAGAGACAAGTCAAAGCAATGGAAAAGAAGAAAATACATCATTCATGAGGGGCGTTCTTTTGTACCTCATTATTTGCAATTAGAAATCCGAGAATTCACTTAATGGAGTTTGGTCTAGTGGTAACTGGCTAGATCACCAAAAATGTACTTTACCTGATTCTTTAATAGGTCAGGTTCGAAACCTACTTCTTAAAAAAGACACTGAAGAGAGTTCTACTTGTCACTCTACTCGGAGTGGTGCTCTACTTGGTTTTGACCAAAAAAAGTTAGATTCAGCAAGAATAGCCAGATCGTCAGTACTTACAGTCTCAATTAGAAAATTATCTGTTGCCAAGCTCTCTAGTTCTTCCAGCTTGTGTGAGTGCCGGCGCAGCCGAAGCAGTCGAACTCGGACCTGAAGGCCTTCGTTCCCCATATTATGTTGTTCCTCGAGTATGTTTTTGGCAGAAACGGCGATGGAATAAGTGCAGTATTTCAGATGAATTAATCTGAGTGTTGGTATATCTCCAATACCGGGAGGGATCTCCTTCAAGCCGAAAAAGTGGTCGAGAACGAGCATTTCCAGGACCGGAAAATGTGTACCGTCTGCATTCCAGAGAATCAAATCACTGGGGCCATAAATCTGCAGGAATTTCAGCCGAAGAAATTGCCCCTCGATTGGACTCCACTCAGGTCCTGTGACCGAATTCATTTTCAACTTGAGAACTTCGAGACAGGGCAACGAACCAATCATCGTCAAATCTTCCCAACGAAGATTGCAGTTCTTGAGGGTCAGCTTGTTGAGTGAGTTGGGAAATGTAAGTTTCTGAATTAGATTGCCTTGATTTGGTTGCTGGTAGAATAAGCACTTTAGTGATTCGAGCTTTCTCAAACGACCAAGATTGTGGAGACAGTAATATGATCCCTGATCAGATTCGCCTGAAAAATCATCATATTTGAGTTTCAGTTTCTTGATGTTGGGGATTCTCTCAACAACCTCCTCTGAGCACCTCAAGTTCACCACTGTCGAAAGCGTCTGTAGGTTTTCCAATACGACAAAGTCATTATCTGGAGTAGGATCTGGAAGACAAATCTCATCCAACTCCAAATGCCTAAGTCGCGGCAACCCCCATATTTCAGGTGGTGCAACAATTCGCTCGGAGGCGCCTCTAATGATTAATGTCTGCATGTTCCAGAGTAGTGATATTGAGGAAGGAAGCTCAAATATGGATATCCAAGTAGGTTTGTAACCAAGGTACCGCAAGTTAACTTGCTTGAAAATATCTTTTAGGGAGTATCTGTCGACCCTATCCAAAATTCGCAACAATTTGAATTTAAGGGGCAAAGGCCCCCCCTTGCATATCACAGAACGGGCATTAAAGGCCGATTGCAGGGTACGGAAGACCTGATACTGATACTTTTTTGTTGGAACGCTTTCATGAAAAACAACTCGGCGCACCCTATCCATACTGTGTGGGATTGCGAGTGCTTTCATGACGCAAAGAAACTTCTCTTTTTGAGCTACCCTTAAGCACAATTCTCTTAAAATATCATGAATGCTGCAAGTTTTTATTTTTCCATTTGACCTTAGGCTACGAACTACAATGAGATTTCTGTCGACAAGATCCTTTACGTGACCCTCTGCAACATCTTCCAAGCTTTTCGCTTTATCTGGTTTCAGAAACCCCTCAGCAACCCAAAGTTTGATCAGGTGGGAGACATGAATCTCGTGGTCTTCGGGAAAAACTCCCATATAAAGGAAACACGGTTTTAGGTGGATAGGCAAGCGGCTATAACTCAAAGCCAATACTCTCAAGCAATGTTCATCTTCTCCTGAATTCAGAATTGAGTTTATATCTTTTGCAATATCCTCCCAGTATTCTTGCGTCCTGTAGGCCTTCCTGAGAAGGCCCGCGATCACGACAATCGACAAAGGAAGTCCTTTGCACTTTCCAGCAATCTTCTTTCCTACTTCTTCCAAATCAGCAGGGCATCCTTCTCGTGCAAAAGCCTTTTCACAAAACAGGTCCCAACTCTTATCCTCATCTAGAAAATTCATTTCGAGATGCCAATGGCCAAAGTGAGCCGCCACATTTGACAGCCTAGTGGTCACAACAATTCGGCTCCCATGGCCATTATCCGGAAAGAACAACCTTATCTTATCCCAAGCTTCGATACTCCACACGTCGTCCACCACTATCAAATATCTCCTGCCAGATAAACTTTTGTACAACTTTTCTCCCAATTGATCTTCAGATTCTCCATCGTTACCATTAACAGAAGATACTAAGTTTTCACGGCTCCCATATTTCCGATAACAGGACAGAAGTTCTAAAAGAATTTCTCGCACACTATAACTATTTGACACTATGGCCCAAGCACGAATGTCAAAGTGTTGCACAATAACTGGATTTTCATAAACATTTCTAGCAAGAGTAGTCTTACCAATTCCCCCCATGCCGACAATGGGGATGATTTCCCTTCTCGTATGTTGTCCGACGAGCCGCTCCATCAGTCGAATCAAGTCGTTTTCTAATCCCAACGCAGCACTGGTAGGAGTTCTTGATGACGTAGAAGGAATTGAATTTCTGGGCAATTGCATATCTTTGAATCCCTTTTTCTCTTTAACCTTGTTAACTCTTTTCCCAATGGGATCCAAGTTTCCCATCACTCTTTGCAGGCCACACAGAAAGTGTGATGAAGGTGTGGCTTTGTCATCTTTTAATCTCCATCTCTCGCGAAACCCAATAACCCGTTCCTTGATAGAATCCATTTTCTTCAATACATTCTGTAGATCAAACGATGAACTAGTGGGCGCACCTGTAATTTGATCCACCACATGAGATTCAATCACATCCTCAGCTGCATAAGCTGCAAATGCGATTTTGCCCTCAAGCGCCTGTGCTTCTTTGGTATCTCCATGGGGGAAATCGTCCACAAATTCTTGAAAGAAAACAACTCTTTCGAGAAGGGATTCAATCTTTTGCTTGTCAATGGAAGTTGAATGGCCAACATGGCTCTGAAACTGTTCGATAATATGCGTCAGAGAAACTAGAGCTGCATATGCTGCCATTACGGGATTAGTGGTAAACGAGAAGCAATAACTGGTAATAGTTCCAGCAGTTTATGAGATTATTATATGATATTATGATTCGCACATGATGGTTTGGTGAGTTCCCAAGAGAAGAAAAGTTGAATTTTTTGTAATCAGAATATGATGAGGCGGACAACTTGCACTCAAATATTTCAAATTTGACCAAAATAAATAAAGAGACAACTTGCCTAAAATCAATTATGGCTGTATCGTTGACTTTGAGTGGGAATTTGGGAAGCTTTCCCAGTGGAGAACATTGAAAAAAACTAGCAAACACTTTAAAGTTCAAACAAAATATAGGCGGACGTGGTCTCACGACGTAGTTCAGTTGGCTATGGACGGACAGATTTGGTACGCCGTTGCGAGGTTCAATTCTGATTGGTCTGTATTGTGGAAGTTTTATTCTTTAGTCCAATATAAATTTTGTCAGTAGGCTTCTTATAGGTTGTGGGGGCACACATCTCCTTAACGGACCGTTGAGTACTTGATCTACTTCCTCCCATCAGCTTTATCGGACCGGAGTATAATGGATTGTCAAGATTGGGGATTTAACCTTTTACTATAAGGCTATGTTTACTTTAAAAGTATGGAAATTGATGGAAATAGGTTACCTCTTGATTAAGAAATGGATTATTTATCAAAACCATGATTATGGGTCTTTTTACTTTAAAGTTTTTGCTTATCTCATTTTGGTCTACTTTTTACTTTTCTTGGTTTAAAGTCCATCGGTTAAAGCCTCATTTTACCAAAATACCCATGTCTTTTTAACCTAATTTTATCCTATTTCATTCCCCAAAATCCATTTGTATAGATTTTGGTTTGGATTGGTACCGCGAGTGGAGCATGTGTGTGAAGGTGAGGGATTTCAATCGGCAGTGAGAAATGGGACCGGCGGAGATGTGGAGGACGGAGGCAAGGGAGGCGAGGCTGTTGAGGTTGGCGAGCATGTCGGCGACGACAGAAGGATCGGCGTCGGGCTTGGCTTTGAAGAGGACGATGTGTTCGATGATTTGGTTGGGATTGGGAGGGGAGGAGGATGAAAAAGACATTCTGATTGAGGAGGGAGGATTGAAGGGTTTGCGGCGGATGACGGCGGCTGAATGTTATCAAATAGAATTAATATATTGACTAATTAATTTAAGGAGTAAATCTTGTTATCAAATAGAATTTAATATTTTTATCTCAAGGCCCTGATCCGGGCTTAGTAATCGATTCAATGGGAGGGGGGGACCAAGAAGGCATTCTGGTAGGAAGGCCGACCACTAAATATATTGTGATCAAATAAAATTAATATATTGACTAATTTAATTTAAGGAGTAAAATTCCCCATATATATAATACAATGCATTTTAGGGACAAAATGGTACTTTTACCTAATCTCTCACCAATGGATAAATAGGGTTAAACACAAAAAAAACCCGTCCTTTCGCCGGTTTTGCGCTTTCCTCCCTGTCCTTTCATTTTTGGCACTAAAACCCCTAACCTTTAAAAATCTTAACACTTAGCCCTTTCTAAAAAACTCTAACAATGCATATTTTTCCAATGTTGATATCAAATGTGTTGATATGATATATCAAATTGAAGCTCTCGACTTAAGGAACACTACAATGGTCTCGAAATCAAAATCCGACAATCGACGAAGAAGATATCATCGGTCAGGTGACACATGATAAACGAAGTGTTTAGCGGCTAATAGAGTCGGATGGGGTATGGATTTTGTTCTCCTTGGAGAGACGAGCACGATAGCGGTGGTCTTGGAACTTGGATCGTCATGACGGAGGATAAATCGATAATCAAAACTAGGTCAAATGGGTCAAGTGTTAAGATTTTCATAGGTTAGGGGGTTTAGCGCCAAAAATGAAAGGACAGGGGGAAAAGTGCAAAACCGGCGAAAGGATGGGGGGATTTTTGTGTTTAACCTGGATAAATAATAAGATCCTTTTGGGTGAGATATGTAGTCCATCCATTTCAAGACTGGGAAAATTGTTCAATTCATCCAGTAGATATGTCCAACTTGAAATCTTAGGACATATTTTTGGGAAATGACAAATGTGGGACTTCAAGTTTTTGAATCATGAAATTATAGGACAAATGCTCACCGGAATCCCCTTTGTTTGCCGGATTTTTTCATGTAGCGGCCGGAACGACACTTTTGCGACCGCATGGATTTTGTTTTGCCACGTCGGATTAAAAAAAATATTTAAAAAAATAAATAATAAAAAAGGACATATACCTTAAATATTTTTTATTTTTAACTTAAAATAAAAAAGTATAATATTTTTCACTTTTTAGAAAAAAAAAATATTTTAAAAACAAGAAATCAATAAATATATACACTACAGATTTAAAAACATATTTTAAAGTAAATATATATGCGCACCCTTATAAAACTTTGTAGTGTAGATATTGATATAATAGGAAGAAGTTTTCTATAAGGGCGTGTATATATTGCAATGTTTCTTGTTTTTTTTTTCTAAAAAGTTTTAAAATATTATACTTTTTTATTTTAAGTTAAAGATAAAAAAATATTTGAAATATGTTTCTTTTTTTATTTTTTTTAAATATTTTTTTTTCCGACGTGGCATGAAAAAAATCCATGGGGGCGTAAAGGTGTCGTTCCGGCCGCCACGTGGAAATATCTAGCAAACAAAGGGGATTTCTATGAGCATTTGTCCCATAATTTCATGATTCAAAAACTTGAAGTCTCACATTTGCCATTTCTCAAAAACATGTCCTAAGATTTCAAGTTGGACATACTTGCCGGATGAATTGAACAATTTTTCCTTTTAAGATTTAACCCGGGGCTCCATGTAAGGGGGAGAAACTCAACTATCAAAGTAAAGATTAATAATTGATGGATTATTTATCCAAACCACCCTCTAGAGGCATAGTAAATACAACCTAAAACTAGATATTCTTCAAAATTGTTCATGTTTTTGCTCTCCATTTTAATCTCTCAAAAATATGTTTTATGAGAAATCCAATTGTCAGAATTGTTGATATTTTTCCTTCTTAAAAAATAGATGTTGAAAAGTGTTATAATCTATTTATGCAGAATAAAAGATCTTCGAACTATCAAAAGAAAATTGAATAAGTTCTTTACTGTTTACCACATTTCATTGTCATTTTCCTTTTTTCATGATAAGCTTGTCTCCTATCTTTTGCTCTTGAGTTAAAGTAAAAGCTTATATTTTCTGCCCACTACATTCACTTTTTTGGGTTCACCCTGCCCTCTTGCATGCCGATCGAATTTTTTATTATTGTTGTTTTCATTGTTAATACTGAAATATCAGTTAATTGTAAGATAATCCTAGGAAATGGTTGCAAACGTATTTGATATAGCAGTGCATTCCCTACGCTTTTGGTTGTGGGCAAAGCTCCAAAACCACAAGTTCCGTCCTACATCTCTGTTGACACGTTTATGTGTGATTTGCCTGATCATTACGTTTATTCATTGTTGTGTCGATTGATGCTCCCTATTGGCTTTTTTCCTTCTTTTTTTTTCTTCCATAGCTGTCTTAGTGATCCACATTTTACTAAAAAGAATGTGAAAATTTATTTTGATATATGAATTGTCTAAGTCTTTGAGCTTGACATTTGGTTGAAGTATTCTTTTTTCACTTGCATAAATTGCATACTACTATATAATCCACTTGTAT
This sequence comes from Lippia alba, assembly GCA_037834125.1. NCBI lineage: Eukaryota > Viridiplantae > Streptophyta > Magnoliopsida > Lamiales > Verbenaceae > Lippia > Lippia alba. Next base: position 6,262,150 of record JBBMKE010000001.1, on the reverse strand, counting down.
CTGAGTCAAAGCCTATTTTTGCCTCAATCTTCTGTATCACTGAGCTGTAGCATAGAATTTCAAAATTGCATGTAAGCCAAATGAGTCTATTTTGTGATGATGGTCATTTCAAAAGCATATTTTACATGTTTGTAGGTTGGGTGGCTTTGTAATAAGGTTCAGCATGCAGAGCTGAAGTTATTCTTAGAAGTAGAGCTCTAATCGATAAGCAATCTTCCAATACAAGCATCAAAAGTGCCATTGAGGAACTTCTCTTATTTATGACAAATTGACAGTCCTAATGAGTTCTTATGTTGTCTTGCAGGATAAACAATCTATCCCTCTTCCTAATTTGGGAAAAGATGATATTTTGTTATTATTCAAGTTTTATGATGCAGAAAAGGAGGCGCTTAGGTATTTTATGAGTCTTGATCTTGTAGTTTTGTTTATTACCATGTCTTGTACCATCTCCGAAAATAGAATATAATAACTTTGAAAGGCAAAGATGAGAAGCATGCATTTTTTTCTTTTTTTATTTTTGTATAAATATGTTATCTTCAGATATTCTAGATATGTTGGAAGGCATTTTGTGAATTCAACTGGCAAGCCAACAGATATATTGACTGAACTAAATGAGATGGTAGGCCATGCTTGTGACGAAGATATAGAACTAGCATCCTCCCTATTTGGATCGTGATCGCGGTTGGTGGACTATTTCTCTAGAGGGCTTCGCGTTTGGAGTCTTCAAAGATTCGATGGAGCTTTGTGGGATTAGGAGAAATCACGCCCAAACGATATCAAGAGCTGCTGGAAAGTTTTTTCAATGACTTACTACGATTGAAAAATACGAGTTTGTAGGGATTCCATAGTCAGTTCATGAATTTGATGTCCCGACGATACGATTTCCGAGGCTATGCATGGCTGATCAATCTTCGTCAAATTTGGCTTATGAAGGGAGATTTAATCTTTCTTTTATAATCATGTTTCTTGTTTCTTTCTTTACATATGTCATGATACTAGTATGCTCATTCTCGTGATTTGTATCTAGGACTTTGTGGAATAAAAGTAGAAAGAAATGTTCGAAGAATGAGAGTTTCCATTACCGCATGAAGAGCGTTCTTGGGCGGCTAGAACATGTCAAGAAAGAACCCCTCTTATGTGAGTTCTTGAACCCTACAAATTTGGGATCAATATTGCGAGTCCGGTCCTCTTCATTAGAAAATTTTTAAATTTCCGCTGCGTTTTCAACTCTAGTTTCCAACAAATATATGGTATAATATTTTCCATATCTCTTTTATGTATATCCTACTCTCTTATTTTTGGGATAAATATTTTTACCATCCTGGATTATGGATTTTTCTTTGACTTCATATGTCTGATGACATTATTTTCTTTTGACATTGAATATCATGCAGATAATTCATTTTCGGTCCCTCGAAAAGCCTGAGGAGGACAACTTTCATCTACTACTGTAAGTAAAATTGTGCAGAAATCGCAAAAAGCTCAACACATATTAAACTGCATATTAAATGTGTTGCCCTATAATTTTGAATCTGAAGGTCAAAGCTTGACGAGTATGATAAAATTGTAAAAAAAAAATAGCTCATGAACTTAAAGTAAAGGATTCTGCTTGCAAAAGGCTAACCTGTCAACAGCCAAAACTTGATCCCAATGAGTATCACAGAGGAGATACTTTGTTGGAGATGGTGCTTTATGACTCTCAGGTAGGACTATCACTCCACACTGGGGGTCAGAGTTCGTTATTGAAAACTGAACCGTCAAATAACATTATTTCTTCTGGTCAGATATTTGATGTTTTGTACTATGAAATCCTGGTTGTGCCTCTAAAGCAATGAGAAAGCTGTGAAGAAAGATCCATCCAGTTTGGTTTTTGTTCTCAAAATTTACTGCACAGATTTCATCGTGTAATCAAACTAAAAGATATTGGGTTCGTATATATTAACAAGTGATTCTCACCAAAATTGTGGCACTGCTAAATTTTTAATTGGGGTTTGAGTTTTGCGAATACACCTCCATACATTTAGAAAATCAATAAAATTTATAACAAAATAAATTAAAACAAAAAAATCACAGCACTCCATGTTCATTTGATAAAGCTGCAATCAAAAACCTCTTTTTGTTGTTTTAAATTTTTTTTAGGCACTAGAAAAAATGCAAGATTATTTTTAAGATAAGTTATAAAGTTGAATACAATAAATTATTTATACATTTCACCTCTATAAATTCATATTGGATATTGATATTATCCCATGGTAAAAAATAATTTATAAAAATATTATGAAATATACGATATAATTTAAAATTTTCTCGTATATTTGACAAATAATGATTATTCTAGATTTTGAGTAATTTTTGTATTATTTTAAAGGTTTTTAAAATATTTTATAATTATTTCTCAATATAAAAATTAATTTATTTATATAATTCTTTCAAATAATTAAATGATTTAGCAAATTAAGAATATTGAATGATAATTAATGTGAATTTATGAAATAATTTAGGATTATGGTTACATGATCAACCATTTCTAAGAACTATATTTAATCACAAGGTATAACTTTGGGAGGATATGTTAGGAGTAATTCTATAATGAATTATTAATTATTAAAAAATTAATAATTAACCCAAATAAAGTACTATGATTTTAACAAATAAATAAATTTATACTACTGGACATTGAATGAGAATAAGAAGAGCAAAACAAAATGGAATAGTTTGAAAATTAATACTTAATAAAATAAAATTTATTTAATTATATATCAAATTAGTCTAAATAGTTTCATTTCAAACCTCTTCAATTCGGGTCAAATAAATCAAATTTAGTTACATCAAATTAATCTAGCGGCATATTAACACATACTATATATTTAATTTAAATTAAAGATAAACTAATTAAATTTAATTATTGATTACACCAAATAAATATTGTTCTAACTTTTTTCAATTTTCTGTCAATTACATCAAATTAATCCTGTTGGCACTCACACATATTATATTCTTAATTTAAATTAAAGATAAAATATTCAATTGAATTATTAATTTTTTTTGCTATATGAATATCATAGTTAACTTGGTATTAACACGTATTAAATATTCAATTCAAATTAAATTTATTGTACATTAAATGAGAATATAAATAGGGAGGAGGATTGCAAAATTAGTTGACACTTTAATAAAGATGAATCAATTCAATAAAATCAAATAAAAATATTAAATGGAATTATTGAATTGTAAGCAATAAATATTATAGTTAAGTTGAATGATGGCCAATTACGACATTTCACAATAGCCCATCAAGATCCACACTTTTATATAGGTATAGATAGATTGGGACTTGTGAGCTAAAAGATGAATAGTGTACACAAATCAGTGCAAACACAAGAGATCCACACTTTTATATAGGTATAGATAGATTGGGACTTGCTAGCTAAAAGATGAATAGTATACACAAATCAGTGCAAACTACTCTTGTGTTTTATTTTTGCACTCTTGTCCCTGTAGAGAGCCTTAGTGGTCAGTTCGAGACGAACATGTTCTCTCTAAAACCTACTAGGACGGAGAGGGTGTTCTCATAAATTCAACGTTTACATTTTTAGAAGGAATTTTCGAGGAATAACAGTAGTTAATGCTGAGTGAGTATAGTATTTTATTTGTTTTGTCTTGTTTGTGCGAGGAATTTGATTGTTTTTTATTCTGTGATCTTTTCTTGTGAGTAAGTTACCCTGTTATTCTTAGTAGCCTACTCTCTTATGCATCAATATTATGCACCAATAATGATCTTTGGTACGGAATACATTTTAGTTTTAAATCAACTATCTGGATGTATATCTGATTAGTTTCGACAGCCATCACTTATAAGCTCACATTTTTTGATGAAGTACATCTTTCTTGCATCTGGAATGCTTAGACATAATTTCTGGTCATGATTTCTAGACTTTTGAACAATTTGGGCCGGTGGAGAGTGTATACCTTCCTACAAATCAAGAAACTGGACAGCGCAAAGGTTTTGGGTTTATCAAGTAGGTATTATTTCATCTTAATGATGTGTTGTGATTTATTTGTTTCTCAATCTCTATGATGTCGGTTTATTTATCTTCTGGGATCTCTTTTCATTTTGCCTTTTGTTTTATAATTATATATTATCACAGGCGGAGTTTGACATAGAGATGATTTTAAAGGAGAATGCTCCAAGTACGGAATGGTGAAGCATATCCATGTTGACAAGTATGGAAATCTTTCGTGCTCAGCATTGTGTCATTCCAAGTTCATCTTGATGATTTTTGATCAACTATTATATGTTTTGGCCACTAAGATTATAGCATCGTGGCCATTTTTTTTCCATCCGATGAAGACACTGGTCAAATATAGGCTAATAGTTATCCGTTTTAACTTTCAGGAACAGTGCTGGTTGTGTATATTTGAGGTTTGAAAGTGTAAACGCAGCACAACGTGCACAAGAAGCATTTCACGGAAGACAGTATAAGTATACTTTCAGAACGATCTCTGCGATTTTCCTGGTAATATGCCTCAGTGCCTCACAAAGCAGGAATCCCTTCTCTCTGGTTTTTTGGGCAACTATATAGGAAAATAAGAGTTATTTACGCCATACCCCCTGTGTTAAGTGAAATGGGCAAAAAAAACCCTGTGTTATAAATATTAACATAGAAAACCCTGTGTTTTAAAAAATGGACAAAAAAAATCCTGTGTTACAAAAATTAACACAAAAAACCCTGTGTTATCAAAATATTTGCATTGAAAACCCTATGTTAGGGGTTCGCCATGCAAATATTTTGAAAACACAGGATTTTTTGTGTTAATTTTTGAAAACACAGGATTTTTTGTGTTAATTTTTGTAACACAGAGTTTCCATGCAAATATGTTGAAAACACAAAGTTTTTTGTTTTAATATTTGTAACACAGGGTTTTGTTTTGCCCATTTCACCTAACACAGGGGTATGACGTAAATAACTCTTTCGAAATATTTGGTTTTGGAGTGAAGAACAGGGTTCTTGGGAATGTAGATGGCACGTGTTATCACAATACAAGGGAATGTGGGAGAACTGAAGATCGAAATCTTAGAGGGTTCTTTTCATCCAAAGAAGTTGTGCGCAACATATCCCCATAGCCATATATTCTGTTTCAGTGGTTGACAATGCCACCACGATTTGTTTCTTGCTTGACCAGCTGACAAGAGATTGATTTAGAAATTGACATGAATTACTGGTACTTTTCCTCTCAATCCTACAACTTGCATAATCTGCATCAGAAAAACCAACAAAACTAGAAATATCTCTTTTGTTTTTTTGGTACCAGAGATCATGGTCAAGATCAGTACCTATAAAGTATCGCAAAATTCTTTTAACTGCCTTGAGGTGAGATTCCTTGGGTACAGATTGGAAAAGATCAGTTGTAAAAAGTATATCAGGTCTGCTAGCAGTTAGGTAAAGTAAGTTTCCGATTATACCTCGATAAAATTTTTCTCTTACTTTCTTACCGCCCGGATCAAGGTCCAATCTGGTGGTTGGGCACATAGGTGTGGGAGCTGGTTTGCAATCGGCCATCTGGAACTTGGTCAGAATCTCCTTAGTGTATCTAGCTTGATTGACAAAGATTCCTCCTTCCAGTTGGTTGATTTGTAGTCCAAGAAAAAATGAGAGTTCGCCCATGAGGCTCATTTTGAATTCCTGTTTCATGCACTTACACAAATCTTGGCTAAGACGTGAGTTGGTACTTCAAAAAAATGATGCTATCAACATAGATTTGAACTAACATGTCTAAGTCAAGTTCTTTGGTGAAGAGAGTAGTGCCAATTGTCCCAATTTTGAAGTGGTTGGCAAGCAGATAGTTTTTAAGGTAGTCATACCAAGCTCTGGAAGCTTGTTTCAGTCCATGCGAGGCCTTTTTAAGTTTGAAAACATAATTGAGAAAAATATTATTTTCAGAACTCGGGGGTTATTAGACGTGGACATCTTCATTAGTGGAATCATTTAAGAAAGTACTTTTGACGTCCATTTGATAGAGAATAAAAACTTTTAAGCAAGAAAGACAAGTAACATTCTGATAGATTCTAGTCTATCGACCGGAGCAAAAGTTTCATCGAAATCAATACCTTCCTGCTGATTATAGTCCTTGGCCACAATCTAGCCTTACTTCTCGTTATTTTACCTTCTTCGTTTAGCTTGTTCCGGAACACCCATTTAATTTCAATGGTGGTGCGACCTCCTAGTTTTTCAACTAAGGACCAGACGCCGCATTTCTCAAATAGACTTAGTTCTTCTTCCATGGCCTTGACCCAGTTTTCATCTTTTAATGCTCCGTTGAAGTCCTTGGGTTTGATCATCGAGACAAAAGCTTAGATGTTGACATGGGTTTCCTCAGTTCGTTTTTGCGAACGTGTCATCATTTGGTGATTTGGGTTGCCAATAATCTTGTGCATTGGGTGGTTGAAAGCATGTTTGAACTTGCTAGTGTTTCTTGCATTGTTCTGGAGAAGGAGGTTTCTGGAACTTTTTCCTCTTCAAGTTTTAAGTTGTCTTGTTCCTAATCTGTTGCAACTGGTATTTCTATGCTACTTGTGAAGGAAATGCTCAAGGAGTTCTTGGCAAGTGGGTTAGCTTCATAAAAAATAACATGTAAGATTCATACACGATTCTCTTTCGTTTGTTAAATAACTTGTATGGTTTACTGCGGGTGAATGTCCCACATATATACCTTCATCAGTTTTTGCATCAAATTTCCAAGACTCTCTTTGTCATTAACAATAAAATATTTGCAGCCAAAGATAAGGAAATAGGAAATGTTTGATACCTTATTACTCCACAGTTCTTGGGATCTTTTTGATTAGAGGCTTGAGAAAAACGCTGTTAGAGTTGTAACTAGACTCAAGGGTAAAAGAGATTACGAGTTTATAAGATGTTAGTAATGATGACAATTTGGTAATGAATATTTAATATGATCAAAATGACGGTTTTGTAATTAATATTCTGAGAATGTAGGAGAATGTCTTAATATATCAAAAATAAATTGAACCTCAATTTATCATACGGATAACTAATCAAGCATCCCCAATATGCCATAACATTTTTCCTAAACTCCCTAATTCATTTTTCTATGTTTTAAGAATCAATTATCATTCAAATATTTTCTAAACTCCATAATTCGTATAAAAATACTAAAATGTCCTTACTAAAATATATAAAATTACCCCCTACCCCTTTCTTCTTCTTCCTTTTTTCTTTTTTTTTTCTTTTTCTTCCTCCCTGCGTTTTAGAAAACGCAGGTTTTCCGGAGGTGGTCGGGGCGCCATCTCCGGCCACTTTCCCGAGACGGGAACTATGTGTTTCTACTCATTTCGACGACGCGACTTCATTGGTGGCAACCACGCCTAATGAAAATGGTCGGAGAAGGCCGTGGAGAGTGGACCAGAACATGCAAGTTTTCAATAGAAAATGGAAAATGTGTCTCTCATTTCCAGAAACATTTTTCGACCTTTTTTTTATATGGATCTTGAAGATCTCGATACAAAGAGTCCATTACAATTTACAGAATCGATTTTTGTTAAGTCGTTTGTGAATTATGAACAATTTTCTTTTAGATCTAAAATTCTTAAATTTGAAATTGGGGACAAATGGATTCAAAATTTTGAAAAACTAACCGAAGATATGGAACGAAGACTAGGAGTACGTTTTCGGTGAATTTTTCGGGAATTTTTGGACCACCTCCGGCGGCGTGCGGATGGTGGTCCGATGGTGGCGGCGGCGGTCCAGCCAAACTAAGGGAGGAATGAGAAGAAGAAGATGAGGCGTGGAAGAAGCAAAAAGGGGTGTGAAAAAAGTAAAAAAAAAATAGGGTCAAAATAAACTTTTAGGTAATTAGGGGGTTTAAAAAAAAAGATTTTGTATATTGGAAATTGTAAATGTATAAAAGTTGAATTGGGGAGTTTTGGATAAATATTAAAGATTGTTGGTCCTGTTCAAAAATTACCCCATCATCATAAAAGCTACTTTCTATCTTATTTACAAACTTATATTACAGCATTCTTAAAACATTTACCAGACATTCCATAAAATTGCCGACCTCATATTAATACGAGTGCAATTTAACCATAGGTGTCAAGTTCGAATTTTTTTAAGCACAATACTTTACAATTTAAGTGGTTCATTCTCACTCAATCCATAGAAATAGAATATAGAAGAAAAAAAAGCAAAGAATTCCTTTTCATTTAATCAAACATTTTGAGGATAACAACATTGACAACAATTTTAAAAGAACACAACACTTTATTCATCCACTTAAATACATCATAAACAACACACCAACAACATACAAATCACCACCAAATTCACCAACACTTTTCATTTTACACAACAGCAATTTCAAATAAATTTCAACATCTAAATATCTATGGATATCACAAGAGGATCCTCCCCTTGATCAACCACAAATGTCTTGATCACCTTCTTCTCGTCGAAACCAGGTACAATTTCAACTTCATATGATCCATGAAACCCTCTGAACTCAAACTGCCCTTGTTCATCAACATGTCCATGAGTATGCGACAGCCATTCTTGCTTAAGAGCAAGGTACCGTTTGCCGGCCTCATTAATGTCCCCCTCCGCCTCCACCAAATGCGCGTTTTCCCGACTCATAAAAAGCTCCCAAAACCCCCACAGCATCACCCCCTCCACCGCGGGGTGGGCGTACGCCTCGCGCAACATAACTTCCAAATCCTCGGCCCGAACAAACACATTTGTTGAAGATACATCGAGCTCCGTGAACCAGATGGGGAGGCCGAGAACACCTAACTTATCGAGCGCGCTGCACACGATTGGCCCCACCGGACTATCAATGTGGCCTTGTATGCCCACCCCTCCAACGGGGGCCCCACGCTCCCGCAAATCGAGCACCTGCTCGATGTACCTCTC
>JBBMKE010000001.1:6210440-6225077 GCA_037834125.1 Lippia alba | reverse complement strand
ACCAACCACACGGCAAGTGCAAAACACTCGCCCCCTCGTTACACCGGTTTGGCCGAGCCAGGCTCGGGCTAGAATTACCCGTTTCTGTAATAGCAATTCATTAATGCTAAAGAGAAAGAAAATTGACATACCTTGTAAGATTTTATGATTGCCGCCAACAGCTTGTCTCCTGCAATGTGTCTCACACGCTGAATCATTTCGTTTCTTGTTAGTTTCTGTTTCTGCAAATCAGAGATCAAGAAGAAAAACATGTTGGAATCAGAACGAGTTTCCTCAATCAAGACATCAGTGTAATGAATCAGACAATGTTGATGCAAATACAGACCTTGTAATCAATGTGATGCTTCGAGATCAACTCGACTGCGTCGCGGGGTAAGAATTTGGAGAGTACGACGATTAGAGAGGCGAAAGGCATCCAATCCGAATTGGGTACCGCCCGAGGAGGCTTTGAACTCCTTTGACATCCTGCAACACAAAAGAAAATTGCAAATTCAGCTTAGGATTCCGTTTGATACAACCATTTTCCATCACTACAAAGTTTGGAATGGAACAAAATCCTCACCTCTGCAAGAAGGGGATGCTCTGAAACTGACAAGAAATTCAGGCATGATATGAGAGTTCATACGCGAACTCCACACGATATACTTCTTCGGCGAGACTAAATCATCCACCCCGGAATCAAATTCGTCGCAACTCGGGTTATACTGTCCCGAACCCGGACGAACTTCCTCCATTTTCCCCAGTATCACACGGCAAAGCAACATGTGGATTAGCCCATCCTCATCCGGAACAGTCAAGTGCAAGCTGAAACAATGCAATTTCCCACAAAATAAGTAAAAACAAATTGATCACTACAAAGAATTAGAATTACCTCTTGTAAAGAAAGTATCGTACCTTACAGCAGGGTGATCAACCGGAGAAAGAACGGCTTCTTGTCCAAAACCATGGGAGAGAATCTTGCTAATCTCACCCTTGGAGGCACCAAACCAAGCATACTTCACATTGGCATTGCCGCCACACTTCATTTCCATGGCTTTCGAATATATACAAAACGATTGAAGCTTTGCTCGTCTCATCACGTCGGAATAGTCATTCCGGTGAACAGCCTCAACTTTGCCGTCGAATCCATACAAATTCAAGCTTGATTCCAGCTTCTTCTTGATTGTCTCGTATATCATCTCACCCTCATGAATTCTAACCATCCCATTATCAGAATCCCGATTCTGCTGCTCATTTCCCTGCCCGGATACCCCACTTTCGCAATCAGAAGGGCAAGAATCTCCCTCATACCGGTCCTGATCATCCAACCCCGAACCCGAATCCGAGTTTCGGGTTTCCGGGCCTTCAAGAAGGTCTTCAAATAGCGTCAGCTTCGTGCTCTTCATCTTCAATCTCTCAGAATAGCAGCCAACGGATCCCATTTTGGAAAAGACTGTTTCTTGATGTGTATAATTATAGATACGTAACCGACTTGGAAGAGATCAAGAAGCTTTTGAGTTAGGACAAAAGTTAACTTGGTCCACAATCAATAAAAATTGCCAACCAAGGAAGAAACTACGGTATATATACCAGCTTAATTGGAGAAGTCCAATTACGAGAAAAAGTCCAAAGAAATTTAAAAAATGAAAAGAACATTAAATTATTCACTCCGGGACCTCATCAAGAACAAACGCCATCACTAGATTAGATTCTGAAAGAGACGACCCTCCCAATAAAAATCCAATCTTTGGTGCAAAAAACAATCAAGAATTCGAACAAGAAGCCCAGAAAATGCGAAAGAATGAATGCCCACAAACGCAAAAAGTATATTCGAACACAAAAGGAGAGAATAAGGAATTAATTATGTATGTGGGGAGAAGTTAGAGAAGAGATTTGTGGAGGAGCTTTGAGGAACCTAGCTAGTTCAATCTAAAACAGATAAGAGCTAAGAAAAGAATCGAACATATATGTGTAGTAATTCTCTGTGGAAAAGGGAATTCGAGTATATTAAGGAAGAGGGGAGCTAAGGTTTCTTGGAGAAGAGGGCTTTAATGGCGGACGTGAATAAATATGAGACCTTTTAGTTTACTATAAAAGGAAAAATGAAATCAAGAAAATGCCAACGGAAAACGCCGCCTCAGGTTTTGGTGTGGAGGTTTTTATGGGCGGTGCTGACGTGTGTTGATTTTCCTTATTGGATTAAGGCTGTCTGTTTTGATGAGCTGATGGTTTTATAGTTTCAGGTGGGGTGGTGGAGGCGGTTTTCTTAAATCTTGGAAGACGAGACATGGGTTTTTGTATACGGTGTACGGGGTCTCGTGGGAAGCACGTGATGGTGAAATGACGGGTTTGCCCCTTGACGGTTCTAACAATTAAAAAAAATGTTTGATGGCAATCGGAACACGTTTGTGAAATGTGTAGAACATATGGAACAGGTTTTTTGGGTAGGGAATGTGTGTTGAGTCATGCCATACGCAATTTGCGGCAAGTGGTGACACCTTGTTTGGTTTATCTTGTGGGTTTGGTCTGATTTTGGAGTTAACTACGGGGTATTTTGGGTATTTCGTGAAATATGCTTTTATTTTTCGAAATTTTGGAGAGAATGTTTTAAAGTGTTTTTGGAATACCATTCTCGGGAATTGTTCAATGTTTTGTATTTTGGACAGAAGGGGATTAATTATATTTATTATTTAATTTGTTGTACTTTTTAAAAAATTTCTACCAATCATATTATAAATATGAAATATTTATCCATTCATTATACCAATTTTGGATTGAATCAGATTCAGATTATAATTACCTAAAATTAATTATTTATATATTAGCTAAAACTAGTTAATATATAAGGGAAATATAAAACAAAATAAGGGACAGGAAGTGTTAATTTTGGGTATTGGGAATGGTGAGGGGAAGACAATTCTTAAAATCTTATCTTGAATAAGTGAGATGCAAGTAATTAATTGGCAGCTAAGCATGCCCAATGCGGCTTAATATAATTATCCAAAATAATAGGATTAAGAAAATAAGAGTGCTGCTTAGGCTTCCTCATCTATTGCGTCAGGTTTCAATTTCATAACTGTTTTGCTACTTGAGTGAGTCATGATGAGTAAGGAAGTTTAGCTTCATGTTCCCACTTTTATTTATGTATTTCTTTAAAGATGATGATCAATTTCCTAATTAGCTTTGATAAAATTTAAATTCATGACCTATCAATTTATATGTGTAAATGTTTATTATTATGTCATATGCTCATCTTAATTTCAAGTTCCCACTTATTTAACTTTTATTAATTAAAATTTTATAATAATTATTATAAATATATTCTTTTTCAAATTATTTTCAGTAAATCATTGAGTAATTCAATATATTGTGCAATTTTTCTTAATTTATAATTCAAGTATATGCTATATATTAATTTCATATATTTCCATTCAGGTACACTTGAACATGGATATGTATTAAAATCATTAAGTTTTGATTAAAAGATACAATCAATCTGCAGGTTCTTGAATTATGTTTCATACTATGTCTCACGTGAAATTGGTCTCATTTTTCCGTATTACTTAAAAAATAATAATTGATACTATTAATTAATATACAAAAAGAGAATCATAAAATTTTATTCATGTGTTGTGGTAATTACTATGAATTAACTAAAAAAGATTTTTCGCCATCCGAACTTTGCGTACTTTTACAATATAATGTCTCATTCTAATAAATTTTCATTGCAAACTGCCATACAATATTTCCATTTGTAACAAATCGTCATCATAATATCAATTGTATTTTCACCAAAACTAACAAACAAACAAAAAATTAGATGGCGGTTTGTTATAAATGTAAAGATTGGATCGATTTGTAATGAAAATTTGTTTGAATGATAAATTGTAAAATTGCGCAAAGTCCGGATGATAATCTTTTTTTCCCTATTATGTCTGATGTTTGTCAATTCCAACGCCACTAATTATTGGATGAATAGTCGCGTTCTAACTTTAAATTTAACGTGTTTGCTTGTTTAACCTATAGGATAAGAGGGAAGAAGAATCTGCAAAATAGAGTATTAGTCCTTCAATAAATTCAGTCAGTTATCGATACATTAATAACAATAGGGAAAGTAGAAAAAAAATGAAAAAAACCAATAATAAAGATGAAAGAGATCAGATAATTGTTGTAGGTATGCGTCAGATTATAGGATGTCAAAAGCATGCAAATAGAGCACGTAAAAACTCATTTATAGCAAAGGGATAAAAAAAACTACGAATTAGGAAAATGACTACCGATTAAGTGAACGATTGAGAGATGTCAAGCAAAAAATGTTCACAACTCTTGCAGTCCTACATTTGCAAATGGACCCTAACCTTATTCCAATTGGGCCTGACCCTAAAATTATGTAGTTGGGAGGCCAGCATGAATATCAAAATCTTAAAATAAAAAAGTATTAAGACATTAAGTAATAGTACAAAAGAAAATTTTAAGATAATTATAAGTTAGAAAATTAAGTTAAACTATATTTTAGGACAAATTAAAATAAAAGGAGATACAATGTTTTCGGGGCAAATGAAGTACCGCAACTTGTACGATTATACCCTATTTGTATGTTTGCTTCGTAGAATGAAGGTGTATTAAATTAATAACTACTTGAACTTGTGTTTATTAATATTTTTGTGAGTTCGAGATTGATTATATGGCCTGATATGATATTGAATAAAAGGTTGACTATTCACCGTATTCCTCATGGGATAAACAATCCATGAGCGCATCGCACCACTCATCTTATTACTCATTAATCTCATCACATCACAACCAACAAAGTAATTATGCAATATATATACACTCTAGAACCTCACTCAACCAAAACAATATAGTAAGAAACATCAAAAAAACATTAAATAATAATTAAATAACAAATGTAATATATTTATTACGTGAAAGGTCGAGACCTAGCATTGTATCGAATTTTCGGGAGCTGCAAACAGGTAATTATTTTTAGTAGGCTGGGCCCAAAATTGATGGGCCTTCGGTAGTGCTCAGTGCTCTCTGTAAAGGCAGCAAATCTAAACCTAAAAACCTACAGGCCCAACAAACAACGTGTTTGAAAAACATGAAAATTACACTGTTGGTTTTGAACAAAAAAAAATAAAAATTTACACTGTTGGCCGAATTAAATCATATATAAAGAAGATACAAAACAAAACAAAAGAAAAAAAGAAAAATCATTAACGTTGCATGTGATAGTGGCAAAAAAAAAATGTACTGAAGTACTCACTCTCTAATTGACGCCAAAACATCATGTTACTCTTTCGTGATTCACATTTTGCATTCCTTTTGTGTGCACCCTTCAAGAATTCAAATATTGAGTTTCCTTTTGACCTCAAATATCACTCTCTCTTTTTTTGCGTTCAAGTATTACACGAGGTCTGCTCTATGCGAGGTCCCATCTTTAAGGTCCCTTCTATGCGAGGTCCACCTCAAGCGAGGTTCCACCTTCGCTTTCCACCTCAAAGTGGCCCCTCAAGGAGGAGCTTGAACGCATGCCGTACCTGGTGTATGGTTGTAACCCACATTCTCACGTCACTCAATCACTCAATGCACAATCCCACGATACTCGAGCCCACTACGCCCACTCAGATGTGACCCTGACATAAGCCTAAGGTATAAGTACTCTTTCTTCTTCAAAATTGGGGGAGACAAACTTTTACATATTGAAAGACTGTCAAATTTTCCGGTCATGTTTTCCACCTAAGACATTCTCACTGTCTTGAGTATCGGAGTGCCAACACGGGACACAACCCCCATCTATATTCTCACGTTGTTGTTGATCTTAGCAGGTCTAAGAACCCACTTCTTGACTGATTTGCTGAAGATTTGGAGCCGTCCACATACAATCTAAAGCGACCAATTTCCGGCATCATCAGCATGCCTAAGGACTATTAATACATTAAAAAAAAGCTATTTATTAGATTTCACGTATATCTAAATATAAAACTTTTTTATAAATTGGGAGAATTTGTAAGGTAAAACTCTCGAAATAACATAATTTTGATGTGGAAAATACATATTACTTGAATATCAGATTCTATTTTTTTAAAACGAATATCAAACTCTACTAAAATAATAAAACGTGGAGAAAGAGTACAAAAGAAGTACTTTATTATCCGATTCTTGTTTAAAAAGAAATTAAATTAAATACAAAAACCAAAGGTATAATAAAAAAACACATCTGTTCATTTTCTTCCTCTGTAATATTTTTCCCCAAATGCTTCTCTTTTTCACAACAACATTTTCATAAACTTTTCCCTAGTATTAACATCTCCATTAGTTTATCATGTTTTATTAAAAAAAACCGTTAATTTCTTCAAATTTAAACGACGTATTCCAAACCTTCAAAAAAGGACTTGACTCCATCAACTTC
Organism: Lippia alba; assembly: GCA_037834125.1. Taxonomy (NCBI): domain Eukaryota; kingdom Viridiplantae; phylum Streptophyta; class Magnoliopsida; order Lamiales; family Verbenaceae; genus Lippia; species Lippia alba. Next base: position 6,218,686 of record JBBMKE010000001.1, on the reverse strand, counting down.
AATCTCTTACCAATTCTTGAAAAAATATGCTTACATCCTCACAATATTATTAAACCCATTACCGACTTCGTCAAGTTTAATAAACAACTTAATTATACCACAATATTTAACACATAATTCTGAAAATTATCTCTAAATCCAAATCCAAATCTACAAGAGAAAAAGACAACATAATTAAACAATTTCGGAATTCCCAACGATTCCTCCGCTCACTCACAGTCCACTGTTCCCTCACTATAAAAACCCACCAACGTATTTCTCCTCTCTTCTAAAAAATTCGAACGTTGGAGAATCAAGAACATCTCTCTTCCTTCAAACTCAGGCGAAAAAACCAGAAAAAATGTCATCTTGCACGGTTGCGATATCGAATTCACCTGGGTTTTCGCCGTCTTCGTCTTCGTCTTCCATCTGTTCGCCTAATTCTTCTTCTCCGCGTCTCTTTCGGCTCGTGAAGCCAAGTGGGCTCATCAAGGCTTTCGCCAGCGGGGATTCTTCCGTGGCTTTGAAGAGGAAGAGGCTGCCGAGGTTGGATATTCCGGTGGTGGTTATGGAGGATAAGGAGAAGGTGGCGGTGGCGGCGGAGGAGGCGGTGGTGGAGGTGGAGGGAGATGGGTACTCGGTTTGTTGCAAGAAGGGGCGGAGGGATGAGATGCAGGATCGGTATTCTGCTGTGGTTGGGCTTCAAGGAGATTCCAACAAGGTAATTTTAAATTGAGACAAATATTTTGATTGTCCTATATTATCGCGATTTTTGGAGTTTTTATCCTAAAATATAAAAAGTCGAGGTTTGTATCCTCAATTGTTATTTTTTAACAAGTTGCAACCTTATTCCACTCATCGAGCTATACGTGAAAGAAATTTTGTAGACGTGTCACACATCCATTGGAATTTGGTTGAAATTTGTTAATAAATACTAGTCGAGAATGCAAACATCGACTTTTAATGGTTCAGGATGGAAAGTGTAAAAATTGTGATAGTATATGATGTTTAAAATACTTATCCCTTTTAAATTTGAATAAAGAAAAAGTGAGTTGTTGTGTAATATATGCATACCTAGTGTTGTTTTTAATGGGAAGTGATGAGATTGATGATTTATGGGGGTTTGACATGGCTTTGTGATGTTATGTAGGCATTTTTTGGTGTTTTTGATGGGCATGGTGGTGCGAAGGCTGCTGAATTTGCGGCTGAGAATTTGGGGAAGAATATTGTGGATGAATTGGAAAGGAGAGAGGAAGAAAGTAATGGTGCAATTGAGCTTGCTGTGAGGAGTGGTTACTTGACCACAGATTCGGAGTTCCTTAAGACGGATCAGCGAGGTGGGACGTGTTGCGTTACGGCGATGATCGTGAAGGGCAATCTGATTGTGTCCAACGCTGGTGATTGTCGTGCTGTTTGTAGTAGAGGTGGTGTTGCTGAGCCGCTCACATCTGATCACCGCCCCTCCCGGGAAGATGAGAGGGAGAGAATCGAGAATTTGGTGTGGGAACTTTGCTGGAAAAATTCTTAGCGTATGTTGGTATTGTTTTTGTCTGATTAGCAGCTGATCTTATTTTGTTGTTTATTGTTGCAGGGTGGTTTTGTGGAACCTCGGAATGGTGTTTGGAGAGTACTAGGATCTTTGGCTGTGTCCAGAGGTATTGGAGATCAGTACCTCAAGCAATGGATCACAGCAGAGCCTGAGACTACTGTCCTTCGGCTTGAACCCGAACACGAGTTTCTTGTCCTTGCTTCAGATGGGTTGTGGGACAAGGTAAACATAGAATTGCTCAATCGCGTTTCATAGGAAATTCCCAGAAAAAACAAACAAAATGATAAAAGAAACTGATAATTACGGTAACATACCCCAAAGTTTAACTCAATTATACAAACTTCTCTTGAGGTTCGAGAAATTACAGAAATTTGTATTGTCGAAGAATTCACTAGAGATTCGAGACCTTGTCAAATAATTTAATTCTTATCTAGAAAAATGAATTCTGAGGAAGTCATCTCAATTTTTCCAAGAATATCCTATATTGCGCTTGACACTTACTGTTTGATTTAAGAATCATGGCTATAATAGCATGTGTAAGGTCAAATCTTATAAGAGGGGAAGCTTTTGTAATTTATCAAACCTCTTGGGAATTTTGTGCGATTTGACCTGGTGCAATTCTCTGGAGAAGAGAAAGGAGATATCGTTTTTCATGATGCTTATTGTGTATTTGTTCTTGATATATTACATACAGGTTGGCAATCAAGAAGCAATAGACATCGCACGCCCTTTGTGCATAGACATCGATACGCCACAACCATTAATAGCCTGCAGAAAGCTCGTTGATCTCTCTGTATCCAGAGGCTCGAACGACGACATTAGTGTAATGATCATCCAATTGGGGAGATTTTGTTAACAGTTGGTTGATAAGAATATTGGTTTCAGCTGACTTCTGAATCTGCAGTTAGGACTTGGAGCTGTTAACAAGTTTCATATTCATGGGGCCATTTCTGGTTTTTTGACAGTCTGATTTTAGCTTTAGGACTATTTTGGTCCAGAATTTCATTTCTGTATCTGTAAATTAAATTGATTATTTTGTTTACAATATCTATGATTCTTTTGAAGACAATTTCTATATAATAAATTTTTGATTCTTTTGTTGACAATTTCTATATAATGACATTCAATGCAAGACCAGATTTCACCAACTTAGAAGTTGAAATTTTGAATGATAAAAGGGGGAATCACATCTTATGGATTGCAAATAAACCCCTTTCATTGCTTTCACACCATAATGAAATAAAAAGAAAAATCTTAGAAGGCATAATACCCAGAATTTTCGACAATTTTACATCTCAAAAAGAATGTCTTAGAATGCATAATATCCAAAATTTTCGACAATGATACGTCTCAGCAAGAGTGGTGCTCGAGAGAAAATACACAAAAGAAATAGCAAAAGGATCCGGTCTTTCTTGAAAGAGCTTCAAAAGAGTAAGAGAAAAATAAAATAAAGGGTTAATTACACTTATATCCGATTTAGATAGGGTAATTACGTTTGATATTTGACTTTTAGAAATAATTACAGACAGTACACTATTCATGTGGAGTTTGTTTATTACATTTAATCCCTGAAATCGCTAAAAATTCGAGGATATCATAAAAAAATTTGTGGAAGTCCAAAATTAACCTTATTGACCATAATTTCAAAATTTGTGAAAGTCCAAAACTTGCAACAGCTACTACTCCAAGCTTAATATGACCATAATTTCAAAATTTAAAGTCAATAAATATTGAGTTTCACAAACAATTTACAAACCAATAATTAATCTCTCTAAATGTTTCAAGTAGTTATTCTTCAAGTAATTGAGCAAAAAAAATATCAAAATAAGAAGTGTCGAATATGTGACTACCTTGATAGTTGTATAACTATCACATGTTTGACTCAATATTTATAGTATTCTAATTATGAAAAAAAATGTTCTTATTAGGAATGGAAGTAGTCGTTGCAACTAATTTCAATTAAAAATTTTAATATAAAAAATTAAACATAATCCCTATTTCAATTTATTAAATTATAATGTACTCCCTAAGGAGATGATAGGTAATAAAAATTTGACCAAAGTTAATAAAGTTAATTTCAGATTAATATTTCTATTGACATCATCCAATTCTAAAGATTTTGAAGATTAAGTATAATAAACAATTATATTTAAAAGAGTGATACCAGCTATAATTATTCTATCTATTATCGGGGTCAATTGTATTAACCCAATAAGTAGATATAATATAGTGGACTAATTATAATTTTCAGGATTTATAGGGACAAAACTCATAATTTTTTTTTATCTAAACTATTTAAGTCATAATTATGGAATCTCGTAAAAGGTTAGAGTTGAAAACAGAGTAATCATGTTTTTAAGGACTGATACAGCTTTAGCTTAGTGATTCTAGGGTTAGCAAAAGCTCTTTGATTTGTGGGAATTTGGGAATTCGAACGGCCTCCGGAGTTTGATTTAGGTCAGAACTGCAACCTTTTGGTTTGCATTGCTGTTGAAGAAGTAAATTGTTGCCTCAAAAATGGCGGAGGAATTGGGATCATCATCGTCGTCATCGAAAAAACGGGTGAAGATAATGGGGATTGATAGGCTAAGTGCATTGCCGGATTCTCTGCTTATTAGTATTCTCAGTTTACTCAGTACTGAAGAAGCTATGAGGACCTCTGTCTTGTCTAGAAGATGGCATTTTCTTTGGACTGATTTGCCGGCGCTTGCATTCCGGCAGCGAAGTGGTGGGGACCAGAAAATTTCCAAAATTGTGGCTGGGGTTCATAAGTACCTTGCTCACTGCGGTGGTAATCATTTGCAGAGGTTTGAGGTTTCGTTCGATTACAACGAACGTTTTGCTTCAGATTTGAATGCTTGGGTTCACTTCGCTCTAAAACATAAGGTGAAAGATGTCGCTTTGCTGTTAATATGTTGGAGATATAAATATTTGTTGCCTCAAATGATGTACTCTAATTCGTACTTGACATCTTTGAGCTTGGAAGGATGCATTATGGCTCCTAAAAACACTGTTCGGTGGGGAGCTTTGTCTTCATTATCCCTTGCGAGGGTAAGGTTTCAAGAAAACGCAATTGGTAAGATATTATCAGGCTGCCCTGTGTTGCATGACTTAATTCTGGAGCGCTGTTGCGGATCAAACTGTTTGAATGTCAAATCTCAAAGTCTTCGCAAACTTACACTAATAGGCCGTTATAGTGCTGCTCATGATGATGGATATTTCCTGGAAATATCAACACCCTTTATACATTATGCAAAGATCTCACTTTATGTTGTAGCAAGAATGTTCAGGTTCTCAAACTTGTCATCTCTTGTTGAAGCTGATATTGATCTCCAAGCATATAACAATGTCATGCTACAAGGTTATGCAAAAGAGCTATTTCCAAACCTTCACCATGTGAAGAAGCTTAAAGTGGGGCCTGAGTTAATCCTGGTGCGTATACTCGTATTCTTGTGTAGTTCCCCTGTTATATTATGTTGTGGTCTTATGCAGTTCCCCTCTTTTCTTATGTGAATATTTCCTGAATATGGATGGTATCTGGGGTTTTAATTTGCCAAGTAGGTTTATAAGGTTGCAATATTTAATCGTTATACATAAACTGCTGACTGATTGAGTGTTCTTTTTCTGCTAATATTAGTTGGAAGTTAAACAAGGGTAAGATGATTCTATAGTTATAAACCATATAAAAGTTGCAGTTTTTCCTTTTTACCTTTTCTACAGTAGAATTTTGCGGTTTTGATATAAGCCATCACATATATGTTGCTCAAATGCTGGTCAGCAGGGAATTTGAAATATGACATACATGATTTGACGATCATATTAAACAGTGGACATTTCTTCTTAATTTGTGCCTTTAATCTCAATATATATATATTAAAAAACACTTGTCATCATGATATCTACTCGATTCTAACTGCACAGTCAGAATATGTATTCCTCTAACTGGTTATTTAGATTTTCCCTTTCAACTTTGTTCTGGTCTTATGCATTTCACCCTTCCCCCCCCCCCCCCCCTCTCAAGTAGGTTTCAAAGGCTGCAACATAATTAGACTAACTCATGAAACTGCTGAACAATGTAAATCTTTTTCTCATATTAGTTGGAAGTTAAACAAGAGTAAGGAGATAGCCTAGTTGCTAAACCATTATAAGATAGAAAGGGAATATAAAGAAAGCTAGCAACAAAAATTGAAGTGTATGTATTCCTCAAGAATTGGGCGTAACAACTGGCGAAGCCAAAAGACAGTCTCTGTGATACTTGGTTACTGTGATCTTACCAAGAAAAGATTCAAGAAGTAATTCTTCATGAAAATCATGCTTGTATCAAGTTTTGAGTGCCGAGATAAAATGAGTTATATGATTATATGCAGCAACATCCTTTTCTGCTCTATATAATTTTGCTATCTTGATATAGGCAATCACAGATTACGTCTCTGGATCAAATGCTGGTGAATTAAATATGATATTACTGCCGTAGACATTTGTTCTTAAATCTGACCGTACTTCCATCATCTTTTCTGCAACGTGCATGATAGGCGCTAGGAGACTTGGTTATGGATGAAGGCTTGCAGCTTTCACTGTTTGGGGTGGAGTGTCTGCAGCTAAATGCTGATATATTGAGATATACCTCTTATGGCATTGTGTGCCTGCTGGAATCTTCTCCAAATCTCATGGCATTGCACATAAGCTTGTGCTATTACTATTTTAAGGTATTTAGTATTGCTCTGATTCTTGATATAGTGCTGTTATATTAAGTTAATTTCGATGGGTTACTATGCTTGCTAACAACCTAAAGCTGGTATCATATTGAAGTTGATAGAGGACTCAATGTCTAGGACTCTAGGTAAGATATTGATCAGTGCTTGGTCCAGTGAAGTAGAATATGGTGTTTTAACTTCTTTTGTCCAACTCATGGCTTCTTTTGTAATTATCCCCCTATTCTTAGTGTAAGTTACGTAAACTTGATTATTATGATAATAGTTTGAATTCAGTTTTTTTGACATGATTGTATTATCATTCTATATTTTAGGACGAATTAAAGAAGGTTGAATTAAATCGCGACTTGTTGCACCTGAAAACTGTTACAATCACTGTCCATGAAATGCCAGAGCATGTTGCTGAAACTATGCTAACACTAGTGCGACTTCTACTTAAGAGGGCGCTGGTCTTAGAAAAACTGGTGATCAATTTTTCCCTTCGTCCACTCGAGTATACGAAGATAGCTCAAACACTGCTTAGTTTTCAGCGAGCCTCCGCGGAAGTTGTAGTAGAACTGTCACCGGTAACATTATGTCGTTGATACTTGATACTGCAATTGTACACGTCTACGGTGCTTGTTTCTGGTACTTAGTTTTGTGCTAGAGATGGTTTCAAACCATTTGAAAGTACAACATATTTATGGTGATACCATGTTGAGTTGAATTGACGTGTTTCAATTAGCTTTTGTTTTTCATTCATTTTACTAATATATGTGTGGCAGTTACAATGATTTTATTATATTTGGATAGTGTTTGACGTGTTTTCATTGTCTAAATATAAGTTGTTTCTAATTACCAAAATGATAAATATATAAAAATAATCCATACACGTCATTAAATATATGATAAATATTATAATTTTTTGTTGTTTTAATATATTTATTATTTTTATTTAAGTTAGCACCTACCTTTTCGAATAACGGAAAATTATGAAAAAATCTCCAATTATGGACTCAATTTTTAGTTCACTTCTCAGATCGAAATTTTTTTGAGTTCACTTCCCAGATGAGTTTCAAATTTTCACTTTACTCCCCAATCTGGGCACCAAATATGCAATATTACTATTTAGATATGCAATATAATGTTTTAAATATGCGATTCCTAAGTTTTATCAAAACCGTGATATTGCGTATTTAAACCGTGAAATTGCGTATCTAAATCATGATATTGCGTATTTGATGCCCAGATTGGGGAGTAAAGTGAAATTTTGAAACTCATCCAGGGAGTGAACTCAAAATATTTTCGACTTGAGGAGCAAACTAAAATTTTTTCAATTCATGGAGAGTTTTATAAAAATGCCCCATGGAATAATTCGCCCTCAATTAGTCAAAATTTCAAATTCTAACAATTTAAATAGAAAACTGATTTTGGAATAGAAAAACTCATCTTCTTGGGCCTGTTTAGTTGTCAAACTTGATAGAAATTAGAAATGTGCTACAACAAGAAATCCAACAAGAGACTTTTATATTTCTTGTTGGAGATATTCTTGAACCATGTAAATGTTGCAGCATATTTATGGCAAGTTATTTCAAGGCTCAAGCTTATGTATATTGTTGTTTCTAGTATCGGATTTCTTGTTTCGATCATATGGTTTATTTTTTGTTTCTTACATGTTAGTGTATTGTTGGATTTTATTTTTTTCTTATAATCTGAACACTAATTATACGTGACGATTGACGAGTGTACGTATGTAAATGATACATAAAAATAAAAATATAAGAGATCCTTAATTGAAGAGTGTCAACTCCTAACCTCCGTCATATCTTAGTAATTAATGTCCCATTACATGATTGTTATTAAAATGGCGCGAAATTAAATTGCCCTATTTGTTAAGAATCTTATTATTATTATTATTGTTTATTTTTGGTTGGTCGGACAACGAAACCCTATATTACTCTTGATACTTGTTTGATTTTAAAATCATTGGCAATAATAGCATTTGTAAGGTCAAATCATATAATTGG
>JBBMKE010000001.1:6164816-6197991 GCA_037834125.1 Lippia alba | reverse complement strand
TTTGCTGATCAAGTTGAGGTTTTGGCGCAAAGATATTGCCCAAATCTTCTTGAGGCAAGAGAGACCTGGGATAGCAAGCCGAGGGTTCCTTGATGTCAATGTATTGAGCTTGTGGAGAAAGCAAACTACTTGTGTAAGGTTATGTCTCTTAAGACTTGTGATTGGTTTCAATACTTGCTGTTAGATTTTGTGTGTTGGTCTTGGCCTTTTCGGTTGCAAACCTTGCAAGATAATACATGCAACGATTTTGATACTTTTTGGACATGATTACCTTTTTTTGTTTATGTTTCTCACATTTTCCTTCGCTTATGTTGTCTAAGATTGTTTAACTGGTTGTACTAAATTAACCCTTGAAATATGATGTGTGGTTCTTGATTCGGACCCTTTTACATCAGAGAATTTACTGTTTAAATGTTAATAGAGTTTTTCATATCTCTTGCTAGGTAAATAGCTATATCATTATTCAGAGCATAATAATACTAGAAGAGAAAGTTGATGGCAAATATGGGTATACCTTTAAGAAGATGAAATCTTTTGCCTATTTACCATCACAAAAGTTTAAATATGGTTACTACAATCTCGTTTTATCATATTATTGTTTGTGATTTAGGAACATACATAGGGGGTTCTTTGATATTTTTACAATCCAACATTGCTTGTCAAAATTATTATCAACCTACATAGTAGAATTTCTGGTGTAGGAGCTTGACATTGATACTAAGAAAGAACATCTAAAAATATTCTCAACAGTTGTTTTTACAGCCACCCCTGAGGATGATGTCGTGTAATAGCCGAATGCGCTGTGTGCTAACTTGGTATAATCTTTTACTATTTGGTAACTAACATATGGTGTAGGTTACGGGTTTCTAATAGTAAATGGCAAAACTAACAAATCATAATGACTTAATCTACAATTAATTTTTATGCATTTAGTGGCAAGTAATTCTGTAATTAATGCACCTCAATGTAAAAGAGAGAGAGAAACAAAGATATGTGTTAATCGTGTTCAACAGTTTCAAATTCAATCACCACTAATTCGTATGTCTATGCTCCTATTAACATTTAGCAATAAATTACAGAAGTTAATCTCATAATATCATCAAGTTTAATAAGTTCAACAGAGCTAGCAATACCAAAATTAAGATGTTATTACCACCAGACATCTTACTAATAACAATATATGATTCAATAGATATTGCTACCTGGATAAGTAAGAGCAATGTCATAAAATTTGGTAATACTTCTCTTTACATAATCCATTGATTAAAAAGAGTGAATTGGATTGCTATTCCTAAAGTGAAGTGTCTCTAAGGCTAAATGTATGTCCTCTTTATAAGCATATATAATTCCCAGATATTATTTTGTTCACTAGGAAACTGAAATAAATGCTATTTATGTAATATGTTGAATTGCAGCAATATGCCTCTAGATTGCCTGTGTGTGGTTTGATTCGAGTCAAAATTTTCAGTAAAAACCCACTATAATATGTATTCTGCATTTAGATTGCCTATATTCAAGAATAATGAGGATATAGACTGCAATGGGAACTGTAACAATCTAGAAAATTTTGGTCATTTTCTGTATGTTAAAATTTTTGTAGGTTTTTCGACTCTGAGAGGGTACACAGAAACACGATTATTGACTTCATGTAATTACTTGAAATCCGTATGTGGTTTGTGCAGACAAACATGTCCAAGGATTCACAATCTTTTGTTTTTATATATCTCAGTTCACTTATTATTTTAACCGTTAGATTAATATGCAGAGATCTAGGGTCCATAACCATTCTCATTAACATTAATTGCCTTTCACTTCCTTAATAAATACAAAATTACAAACTTAAACTGAAATATAAGAGACTCTTGACAAAGATTTGCACCACACCAAATTCTTTCATCTCCATCTCTTCCTCCTTGTTCCTTCTTTCATGCTCCCCCAACTCCTGCCATGGAGTGGGATACAAAGTGTGGAAATGACCAAAATTCCCTTTCTCTAGCAACTGGTTTGTCTAACATTAACTTAAAATTCGAAATACCTGATGATGTTTTTTGCATAGACAACCTCCCATCAGCAAAAACTTATCTTCAAGATTTTCAGAACCTCGATGAATTCCCTATGCCAGATTCATCCTTGAATCCTGATATCGGAACACAAGCCAATGTTTTTGATCCTTTTGATCCATTTTACCATGGCTCTTCTCCGGATTTCAGTTTATACGATGTTAAGCCTTATGAAGCAAATGGAGGGATTGGTACTGACATGCAGGATTTCCAAGGTGGTGGATTCTTCAACTTTCCAGACAGGAAAGAATCAATAATGGAAATCGAGACATCCTTAAAGTACCATGATCCTATGCCCATAAGCTTTAATGTTGTTCCTGATGAGGGCTCTTGTGTTACTGCTGATAATCATGTCTATCACCATGAAGGTGGCAAGAAAAGGAATAGTATTAATAATGGCAATGCAAATGGATATGTTTCTACTAAAAAGTCCGGTAGGGGCCGGAAGAAGTCCAAATCAGCTAAGGGGCAGTGGACTGTTGAAGAGGATAGGTGCGAAACGAATTTTATTTCTTTGTTTCGTTATTTGTTTATTTGTTTTCGTTTTTCTGGATTATTTGTTGGTTGTTTTTGTTTAATTGATTTATGGCCTAATTTACAGACTCTTGATCCGTCTTGTGGAGAAATATGGTGTGAGGAAATGGTCTAATATTGCCCAAATGCTGAAGGGGAGGATTGGGAAGCAATGCAGAGAGAGATGGCATAACCATCTGAGACCTGATATTAAAGTCGGTTTCCTTTCCTCTTAAATCCTGAACATATATAAGATTTTGTTTTCAGTTTTTATTTAGTAGTCTTTGATATATTTTCTGATTCAGCATCTTCACCTTATCATCATTCATACATATTTGCTTTTTTTAGTGGGTATTCATACATATTTGCTCAAGCAAAATAAAGTGTCGTATATAGATTCTGTTGATTGGATATTATATTACATAATCAGGAAAAAAAATAAAAAACAAAAAAAATGCATGCAACAACCTTCTTTATGTTGAACAATAATGATATTTGACTGTGGACTTCAAACTTTGTTTTGGATACGACAAACGCTTCAACCAACTTTCTCCCTGTAGAAGTAACAATAAACGTGACTCTTGCATGATTTTTAGTGTCCATGTAAACGGTCATTTTTGGTTGAATTTATGGCGCAACTTCATTTTTATATTTTTTCTTGATTCTGTATACAATATCTAATTACTATTTCAATTGTTGTTTTGTTTCTATCCAATGAATCAGTAATCTCTCTCCCTCTCTCTCTTTCATGCAGAAGGATATATGGACTGAGGAGGAAGACAGAATCCTGATTGAGGTTCATGCAGAAGTGGGAAACAAATGGGCAGAAATAGCAAAAAGTCTTCCTGGAAGAACCGAGAATTCAATCAAAAACCATTGGAACGCCACAAAAAGAAGGCAATTCTCAAAAAGAAAATGCAGGACCAAATGGCCTAGGCCTAGTTCCCTCCTCCAGAACTATATCAAGAGCTTTAACTTTGAGAAATGCAGCAGCAGGAGCAAAAGATCCAAAAATACTCAACCAACTCCGACTTCTGATCCCGGAAACCTTAGTACTACTTTACTAAATACTTCACAGAATATGCAGGAACTTGAGTTTCGTCCAAATTCTGATATGTTGCAGGACTATAAATTCGATGATATCCCAGAGTTTTCCTTCGATGATGATAGGTTGTTTAACGGCAGCAGCATGGACTCGTTTATGGATGATCTGGAGGTCGGGCCTCCAACTGAAATTCATGATGAAGCGTGTTTTGATGTTGATTTGCCGTTTGATATGCCTACTTTCACGCAGTATGATGTGAAGAAAGAGCTTCGTTTTCTTGATGGGAATGTCTGAACCATTTAAAAGCTCAAGAACCAATATTTGTTTCTTCCATTATCTTTTCTAAAGAAAATGGTGAGAGATAATAGGGTAATTTTTCCTTATAATTTGAGGATGTCTGAAGAAGAATCAAGGTGAGCGATGGCAAGAGAAGTTGGGTTTTCGGGAGAATAGCCAGTTTCCTGTTTTTACTTGTTCTATTGAACTCCTTGGAAGCAGTATAATAATGAATGAATAAATCTATATATTTTTTTTTACCTTTGTTTTTATGGAGAAGAGGAATAAAGTTGTATTATTTTGGTGTTTCCGTTTTAATGTAATAATGAAGCAAAATCAGGAAATATTCTTTAAAGAGCCTTTGATATTGTATGTATTTCTTTTCCAGGAGGGATTCTGTACTTCTCAAGTGTTTTTACTGTTGATAATCGATTCCTTCTTGTACTTTTAAATTAAATAAAGTGAATGAGAAATGTTGATAACATAAAACTACATACAACTTTTTGATGAAATAAAATACTGCAATAGATTCATCTGGGCACAAGTAGCAAAAACTAGATTTGGAAATAGTATGAAGTTTCAAAGGAATCTAGTACCCTGAGATGCCTTTGGTACAACAATCTTACCACATTTGCAAGTATGCAACCACAAATTAGGCATATATCCATAAAAGAATTAGACTACATCCGAATCAAAATATCAAGGAAAATTCCATGTGATGCAAAGAGCAGTAGAGTCACAACAGTTCACAGAGAAAATCAACACCACTACTTTTGTAACATGAAAAAAGAGTAGTAGTGTCACAACAGTTTCAGAGAAAATCAACACCCCCACTTTTGTAACATGAAAAATCTTTAAGCTGCCTTGGCTTTGGCTTAATACGCTCCGCTCTCGAATATAGGAACACTCCAGCAAGGGCGATTCCGGTACCTGCACCATAGAACACACAGATTGAGATTGGTTTTCTTGAATGTTCATTGTATATTCACACGAGAAGGAGCAGAGAGGTTGTGCTTAGAGAGGTGATAGGTAAGACGGGGGTGCAAAAGAAGAGAACAGAAGTGACAATCACAATAACCCACTTAACACAGTTACCCACAGAATGGGTAATGGAAAAAACGAGCTGCAGTATCATGTTAAGAAACTTCAACATTCATATTATGTAGATTGTTATAAGAAATAAAATCATTAAAAGGAAAAATTTAGGAATCCCATAATGGGTGTCTATGTAAAAGATATTTACTCGTTGATTCATGTTGTAGCTGCTTAAATTTAAAAGTTCTTGTAATACAGAATTTCTTGATAAAGCTAGGGTGGAAATATTGTGGGAAAGATGAACTAAAGGGCTCCGAAAATGCTTACTTGCTGATATGCATGGAAGCATAGAGCTTCCAGGAGTGATCTGGCGTAAAGCTGGTTGAAATTCACCCCCTGAAAATATGAACATGAGAAAATATTAAACTCATGTAAATATCAGTCATAGAAGCTGATGAATTAACACGCGAAGGCTGGTATTAAGAATAAAAACAAAACTTCTGCTTTCGGAATATACTTACAGCAGCCTGAACGTATGTAGGAGCAAACTTGACATCTTCCACAAAAATAGCAATAGGTGCCATCAAGAATAAGGACATGATACTATGATAGTAATTATTGATAAGAGAGCGATGTTGTCAAGGGATTCACGCATGAAAAGAGACTTATGCTCAAACACCAACTGTGAAAGAACTATGAGAGAGATAAGCTAAATAGTATATATTAGCATGTTATCATTCTTCTTTCTTGTCCTACGTTTGGACATGGTTGAACTGCTCTTTGTCCAATGCAAACACTCCCTACACATACAGAAACAAATCCTTTATTCCGATAGTTCAGCTAATAGAAATTGCAGAATACATTTGGGGAGATAATGACCATACAGGAGTTTCATTTCCAACGAGCAGCTATTGTCATTCGAAAATTAGATTAACAAGCTCAACACATCTCCAATGCTGCCTCTACACAGAGCCAGAACACAAAATTCACTTCCTCAATGGCAATCACGTACTATGATTTTAGTAATGACAATATGAGTGCAGCACCGCTAGTGAAACTTATGCACCGGTACAACTGACAACGGCTTTCATAGAATCACATTTTTCTTTCAAAACAGTGTAGCCAGTTTACCAGTAATCACCACATGAGCATCTTCCTTCCTTGAAATGGTGAAACCTTGTAGTATCTCTCACAATAATCTCCCTTCCTTCTATTGCTGAGATAAATTTCGTGGCTTGGTGGCAGTCATCACAAACTCTAAGGTTCTTAAAAACACGAATTGGTAGACCTAACGGTACCCTTATTAATCCAAAGGCTATAGCCAGTTTCTCACTATGAAAAAGAAGAAGCTGCTCTTTCTGCTCCTCTGCAACGTCATGCAAAGCAGATTCAAAATTAGGAACATAACCTGCCAACTTCATTTTCTTCTCAAGCTCCTTCAGTTTTTCATGTACGTGGTTCAATTCAGAGTGAAGCCTATCCCCTGACCTGAACTCATGAATTACGTTCTGTATCTCTATCCAGCTATATCCAGGTGCTTTAATGACATTATTGTCCTTCATCAATCTCCTAATTCTAGAAACATTTTCCCATTTCCTTTTAGCTGCATAGACATTAGCTAGCTGCACATAGGCAAAGGGATTCATAGGATCCATATTAAGCAAGTTTGTGGCAGCAAACTCGGCAACCTCCACATTCTTATGTATTTTGCAAGCACCAAGTAAAGTTCCATATATGGCAGAATGAGGTTCAAAAGGCATTTTCTTGATGATATCCATTGCCTCAGTAAGCCTACCAGCTCGACCAAGAAGATCAATCATACATACATAGTGATCTGGTTTTGCTGTAATTCCATACTCCTCCCGCATTTGTTCAAAATAATAAATACCGAGGTCCACTAATCCTGCATGGTTACAGGCTGATAAAACTCCAACAAAAGTAATCCAATCCGGTTTCATTCCTACACTTATCATCTCATCAAACAGATTGAGAGCCTTCTCACTGACACCATGTTGGGCATAGCCCGAAATCATTGCATTCCAAGTAACCACATCTTTATGCTGCATCTCCTGAAATAGTTTCCATCCATCTTCCAAAACCCCACACTTGGAATACATGCTAATCAATGAAGTCCCAACTGTCGTGTCCAAGTACATAGGGGACTTGAACATAAACTGATGAACTTGTTTACCCGATTTCAACACCGATAAATTACTACAAGCCAAAAGGACACTACTCAAGGTTGATGGGTTGGCTTGAATCCCCAGTTCCAACATCTTACTGAAAAGCTTCAAACCATCCTCTCCTCTACCATTTTCGACATGGCCTGCAATCATTGCATTCCAAGTTACCAAATTTTTCTCCGGTATTTTCTTGAAAGTTTTTTCAGCCAATTCAACGTTCCCACATCTCATGTGTCCAGTTATTATACTGGTCCAGGCAACAACACCTTTTCACACGAGCTTTTCCAAACAATTCTAGTGCTGATTCCATATTCCCACTTTCAGCATATCCTGATATCATCGCATTCCAGGTCACTAAATTTCTTCCCGGCATGATGCAAAACAACTGCTTAGCTTCATCCATCCTCCCATTTTGTGAAAACCCAGAAATCATAGTATTCCAAGACGCGATATCTTTAACCGGAATTTGATTGAAGAAAGACTTAGCTTCCTCCACAGCACCATTTCTGAAATAACAAGCTAGCATAATGTTATACGAAACGGTGTCTGGTTCAGGAATTTTATCGAACAGATCCAGTGCTTCTTTCAGTTTTCCAGGCTTCCTTGAAAACCCCGCTTGGATTGAGTTCCATGAGATGATACTCCTCTTCTTCATGCTGAGGAACACTTCCATCGCTGAGTTTAAGTCCCCACATCGAATATACGAGGTTATCTTCTTGTTGGACGAGATAACGTAGTCAGTTTCAAGCGGATGATGTAATTCACTTGATTGAAGTGGGTTTAGCGAAGAATGAGAAGGCAGTGCTCGTGGGTATTGAAGTTGAGGAATGGAGCAGAAATGTTTGAATTTGGAAGAAACTGTTAACAAGCATAACGAGTTATGAACCCTTGTAAACTGAAAATGATGATGCATAACTGAGAATCACTTAGTTATAGCTCCATCGATCCCCATACAAGATTTTCAGGGAAGTGAATGGTAGTTATGTATCATGAATTCCACCACATCCACGCACAAGGCCGAAAGCTAAGCCGGGTTTACCTTTTAGATGTATTTTATTGGAGCGAAGGGGAGAGAGACAAGAGTGAGAGAGGAGAAGCGATGGCCGGAGCTGGACTCAACCCTAGGAGCAGCGGTGGTGCTGCGTCGGCAGAGACGGAACCAGATTTTACGAGGCGGACGAAAATTCAAAATATACATAATATTTTTTTAAAATAAATATTATTTTATTCTATACATAATAAAAAAAAATAAAGAGAAAATAAATAATATAATTTATTTTTATTCGAAAATTATATTTTAATCTTTAGATATTATGGACCGTTTGTGAATTCTATTAAATTCCCAAGGACTGTAATATTATAATCTTATATGTGTAATATATAAAAATTATTTTATTTGTATATATATATATATATATATATATATATATATTATAAAGGATGAATTTATTATTTTATTTATTAAATTAATAAAAGGATATATTCAATCCTAACGAAATGAATAGACCATAATTAGATTTAAATTATAATTTTTAAATAAAAATAAATTATATTGTAATTAGACTAATAGTCAGATGTAATTTTTCTTAAAACAAATATAACTTAAAACTTTAACTTAGTGAATTAGGGTTGGAGACATCAAGTTCCAGCACTTTCTCTTTTTTCCGAGTGGGATTTGTGTTTGATTTCGTTTGTGAGCGATGGGGGAAGATGCTGCTTCTCAATCTGAATCTGCTTCTGTAACGTTGGAGAGAGTGCAAAAGAGAACTTATCAGTTTGTAGTTAACAATTACTCCCACCTCTGCAAAGAAATCAACGGCTTGAGTAAAAGAATTGAGAGTGAATATTTTGATGTGGGTGGTTATTCATGGCAAATATGCTTCTATTACGCCGGACATGCGGTCCAAGCCTTCGATTCCGGATATGTATCTTTATATGTATATCTAGAGACTGACATTGATAGTCCTGTCACTTTGTTGATCAGTCTGGAAAAGGCAATGACATCGGTTTGAGTTTCTTTAAAGAAATACATTCTTACCAGAGGTTGTCACTTTATTATGAAGGCGATACACTCGGTGGATTTGATTATTTCGCTAAGCGGACATACTTCTGACTGCTTGAAAGATGATTGTCTAAGAATACGTGCAACAATTGGTGTTGTGAAAAGCTGCCTGTTTTTTTGAAGTCCCACAACGGACTATCAGCACTGATCTTGGCAGTCTACTACTGGGAAGCAATAGAAATAGAAGAGGGCTGATGTATTGTTTATGGTAGCTCGGGAAATATTTTGTGCCCACAAGTGTATTCTGGCTGCTCGTTGCCCTGTATTTTTGATGCTCCTCAACAGCAACAACAACTCCAAGTGATCAAGATCACTGATGTCCAACCAGGAGTATTCAAGGCTATTTTGCAGTTTATATATACAGGAAATCTTCCAAAAGAAGAGCAAGGAGCTGACAGTTGTTTTGATGCATCCATGCCAGAACCGTTTATGGTAAAGATACTTGCGGCAGCTCATCAGTTTGAGTTGAAACGGCTTAAAAAGATATGCGAATCACACATTTTGTAGAAAGTTTCAACGGAGTCAGTTGTGTACTTGTTGCATCTAGCATTAGTTTATGATGCTGCCGAGCTGAAAGCCGTTTGTCTTAGATTTTTAGCTGAAAATGAAGTTGATATTGCAGAATTTCATGGAAGTGAACACCTCTGAGAAACTTGCCCCTCACTGTTTCTGGATTTGATTGGATATAAGGAAAATCCATATACAAAAGTCGAAGAGGAACATGATTCATTCCGCAAAATATTATATGCTGTGAAGGGGTCTGTTTTTGGTATGTTCCGGCCTCTGTATGCAAAAATGGAGCATGTGAAGGATCTTTAAGTACATTAAGGCCTTAGGGAGGTAAGGAAGAGGTGTTTGTGATCGATCTTTGCAGGATGTTTTCTCGAGAAATCTGGATACCTATAGACATAAGCGATGAAAGGTCATTGTGGTTAAAGAAGCAGGCTGGGAGCTGTTATCTAAACAATTTGTTTACTTTATTGGCAGCAAACATTTTACCTATGTAAAAAAAAAAAAAAAAAACACTTAAAACTTTAATTTATTATTTTATCGTTGAAATTTAAAAAATAGGTGCATTGTCATGAATTGTTCTAACTCTCATGAACAGGTGGATTACTATTATATTAAAGAGGTTTTTTGGAGTAAAATTTCAAATTGTTTTCACATATAATGCCTATATAAATTCAAAAATATATATACACAATTTTAAAGAACCAAAACCCTTTGAACTATTCGTTGTCATAAAATGTGCTTTTATTAAGGTGAATTGGGCTTTTCTCTAATTTAGTTGGAGTTAATACATAAATAAAATTAAAAATAAAATAAAAGATTTAAATAGATTGTTTGGAGCATTTTTATAAAACTCCCTATGAGTTCAAAAAATTTTAGTTTGCTCCTCGGGTTGAAAATTTTTTTAGTTCACTTCCCAGATGAGAATAAAAATTTCGGTTTGCTCTCCAATTTATGCAATACATACGACATATTGCGATTTAAGTACGCGATATCATGATTTAAGTACACGAGTATGCGATTTCTGAGTTTTGATTACGTACTTAATTCATAATAGGGTTAATTACGCCTAGCCCCCAAATTAGATAGGGTAATTACAGTTAGTATCCCATTTTTAGATATAATTACAGACACACCCCTATGGAGTTTATTTATTACATTCAACCCCCAAAATTTTAGGGTTCCATTAAAAAACACCCAAATTACCCATTATACCCTCACACTTTCCGACAACCAATTTCAGATTTTTTCCATTAAAAATTAAAAGTTGAAATTCCACTTTTGCCCTTAAATCATTGGAACTCAATTTTTCGAAAAAGAGTAAACCCTAAAAACACCATGGAAGATTCTTGAGAAGGCCCTTAATCGACTGAATTTCCACCTTCAGAAGAGAAAATCGCGTGTTTGGGCTTGACGTCGCATACCTGGAAGATTTCCAGACATTTCGTCGATGAAGGGTAAGGTTTATGGCTATTTTTTCAAAACTTTACTCTAAATGTTTCACTGATAGCTTATTTATTTTATTGTTTACTTGTTTCGACTCCCCTGGTGCAAAAAACATCAGGAATGCTTGTTCTCAAGTTTCAAAATTAGGGGGTTTTCCTATTCGGGGTTATTTACAGTGCATTAAGGTATATTTTTAGTTTGGTGTTGATTCATGAAGAAATTTCATTTTTTTTTTCTTTTTTGTGGTTTTGTTACATCGGCTGTCATAAGAGGAAATGCTATGAACGAAAGTGTGAATGAGTCACAAGCGCCAGCGCAATCAAACCCTACAGCACCAAGTTCATCCGTGACAAGAAACAGAACAATTAGATGCAGGGGAAGGAGAAGGGGCTGACTTACGAGACAAAACGCACAATCTGGAACATCTCTTACAGACCAAGCTCTTTGTGTAGCTTTTGTTTTAAGGCTACACTTATGAATTAGGCGGCTGTTATAATGATAATGTAAGGCTGCTAATCAGTTGATGAATTTGTTGTTATGGTGTATTTCTTAATGCAGCTGTTATGCTCTTGGTGGAGTTATGTTCGGTTATTGATGTGATTTTCCTATTTTTCCAGAATTTTTTTTGTTCTATATTTTGTGGAAAAACGATTGTGCTACAGATACTGTAATGAGTTTATGTGGTTTTACTGTAATTATTCTCAAAGAATTTTTCTCCAAATTTGTTTGGTCTTGAAAGTTTGTGAAATGTTGCTGGAAAAAAGGGTCATATAAATGGCTACTTGGGGAAAAAATATATGATGAAAATTTAAAAAAACAAAATTTACACATAGCCTCCTAAATTAAATCACAAATTACAACTAACACCAAGGACATTTGTGGAAGAAAAAATTTGACCAAAGTCAATGAGGGTATTTTTGGGTTTTTGTTAAAAATTTTGTCAATATCATCACATATTTAATTAAATCCTACAATTTTGGGGGCTAAATGTAATAAATAAACTCGTGTGGGGTGGTGTCTGTAATTATATCTAAAAATGGGGTACCAACTGTAATTACCCTATCTAATTTGGGGGCTAGGTGTAATTGACCCTTCATAATATGTCGTATTTGCTACACAAATTGGGGGTAAACTGAAATTTTGATTCTCACCTGGAGAGTGATCTAAAATTTTTTCGACCTAGAAAACAAACTAAAAATTGAGTCCACAATTGAGGATTTTTTCATAATTTTCCGTTGTTTTTAATGCCTGCTACCCACTTGGCCGAAAGCACGAGCGAACAGGTTCGAGGGTCACACCCCAACCTATGCCTGCTACCCAGTTGGCCGAAAGCACGAGCAAACAAGTTCGATGGTCACACCCCAACCTAAGCTTGCTACCCCTTGATGGGTTACTTTTTCCCGGCAGATTATCTCCCTCCATGACACTTAGCGAAATCCATGACATTTCCTAAGTTCAAGTCTCTCGGGTCAACAAATGTCTAAGTTATTTGTACAACACTTACAGTTTTCTATACTTAAACATTTGTCTCAGGAATTCTGGGCTTCTTATTTCCATATTGGCCAGGGAGAGCCTTACACGGAAGCTCCCTCAGGCCCTTGCAAATCACTCTTGGAATTGTGATCAAGTTGTTAAAACGTACGCTTTCAGGCATCGCAAACCAACATTCAAGGGCGGACACACAAAAAAGATAAAGTCAACTATTTGGGAGGCAAAAGGAACTTTCATTCATATTAAGCAAAGGCAATGACAGATATTCTATAGAGTGTTCAACCACAATACATCCCCAAAACATAAATTGTCCAAAGTTTAGCAAAAGCAGAAAACATGTCATCAGGAAACGCAGTAAACTAAGAGTTCAAGAGGTAGGGGCATTGTCATCACGAGCGTCGGAGGTGAAAGCCTGTTCTGGCTCAGGGGGCGCCATCGAAAGGGGAACAAGGTCCAAGGGCTCCCCATCATGCGAGGGAAGAACCCCGGGCTCGGTGGGGTGCTCCTGTTGGCTTCTCTGGGCCCTTTGTGCTGCTAGAAAGTCATCATCGAACTCCTTAACCAACGCTTGATACTCTGGCTTGGGCACACCCTCGTCATCCTCTTCAGGAACCTCCTGAAGGTTCTCATCCTTTGACATGTCAATGTGAGGGTCATCGCGAGCGTTCGCCAGAGCCAAGCCTGCTTTGATCAGTTGCCCAATCCCTCTCCAAAAGAACACGGTCGCATTCGCGAAGCAGTGGATGTTAGCTAAAATATCAAAAGCTTTCGTCTTCACAAATTGCTCCACTGCTTCCTTCTTGGAGCGAGCCTCGAGAGTAGCGACTGTGCCTTTGATCTCCTCAAACTTCTCTCTGACATCCTTTAGCTCACCGTCACGTTCTTCGACAGCTTTTCTCAGCTGCTCGTTTTCTTGCGTAAGCCTCTCTTGCTCGCGACGCCAGAGGTCAGCCGACTCGTTGTGCTTGCGTTTGAGGCTCCGCCACTGCTCGTCCATGGTTCGGAGGTCTTTCTTCACCCTCGCATAATCATCCCAACGGCCTTCAACTTGTCTTGAAGATCCGTGCGCTCCTTGTACCACTCCGTGGGATCGTGCATCCGGGGGAGCCTCTTGTGTTTGGACTTGCGCACTGCGTACGCTCTGGCTCTTTGCTCTAGGCTCTTAACCCTTGGGAGCACCTCCTGCAGATTCAATGAAGTTACAAGTAAGATTATAGATCAATCAAAGACTAATTGCGGAGAAATGAGAAGTTTGAAAATGGCGAGGGACAAGTTACCGCGACCAATGCGTGGCTCAGGTCTCCTGCTACGGTGTCGATGGTTTGATTGACCAGGCGTCCATGATCTCCTCCAAATTGGGCCTGGTCGTAAATATTCGAGCTCATCAGCTGTGAGTCTAGACTCCTCCTCAGCAACACAGGTCCGTCAGCGGGGTTCCTTTTATAACGAGCATCACCAAGAAGCTCAAACTTCCAGTATTCGTCCTTTTCAGAGGAGGACATGTAACCGTCATCAAATTCAACCAAGCCCGTGCGCACATTTTTGCCTTTCCCCGAGACCTGTGGGGGGTCAGCCATTCTTTTCCTCTTCCTGGAAGGCTCGGAAGCGCCCTCGCTCGCCGCTGTCGGTATGATCTTCTCGATATCTTCCCCCGAATGGGGAACTTCAATCACTTCCTGTTCCTCGAGCGCCTCCGACCCTTGGTTCTCTTGCTCGTCCACCAAGCACCGCTCTGGGGCCTGAATGTTCTCAGCTCGAGGAGCCTCCGTTCCTCGAAGGTTATGTTGGGGTATCGGAGCAGCCTCGAGCGGTGCGCTCAGGAGTTTCGCGAGCCTCGTCGCTGCCCTTCCCACCATGATCAATTGAATAGCTGCACATAAGAACGCGAGCATCACCAAAAGATGTATTGGCACAGGGAAAACAGTAAAAAGAATGCCAAATATGGGGGATTAAGTCACTATGCACACTGTTAGTAGTTCGTTAGCAAGAGTTAGTTCCTAGAGCTAATCGTCTCGCTCCATAATGCTCGTTGGTGGATCCCGAACAAGGTTAGGGGGGCTCGAGAGGCCAAATCGGAATAGGATCCTTTCATCCCTCAGCAAGCCTTTGGCCTCAACAACAGTGTTGAATTCCTTCATCGCCATTGCCACGCTCTTTGCCCAGTTCACGAAAGCTATGTTCGGGGGTCTAAACCTAATCAAAGCCTCTTCCTCGCCATGCTCCACCCACCTTTTGGGTACCCCAAACATCTCATTCGAGCCGGCGATGTATAAGAACTTCCCTTTCCAAGTCTCTCCATGGGATGTGGCAGGAGAGTTGATCATCCGCAAACCGCTCGTAGCGGAGATGTAGTAAAAACCTCTTCGGGGGGAGGACCTCGACGAGCGTGTTATCTGGAATAGGCGTGTGAAGTTATCCACCAAGGGCGCTTGACCTGTCGCCTTCATAAGCATAATAAAAACGTTGATCAATGCTATTCCATTTGGCAACACTTGGGAAGGCGAGAGGTTCAAGTAGTTCAGTATGGCCTTCATCTCGGGAGGAATGGGAAACCTCAGGCCAGCACCAACCATCGCGTCTACATAAACAGTCATGAACCCCTCGGGTGGGTTATTAGCTCGCTCCTCCGGGCCCGGCAGTCGAGCATCTATGCCATTGGACCATGCGGCCCCTCGCATCAGGGTATCCAACTCTGAAATCGTCATGGTACCCTCGATCTCATCAGGGGTCTTACTCGTTCTATGGTGAGTAAGACCCTCGCTCGCCACACCCTTTCCCTTCCTCCTCTTCCTCGGGTGTTTCTCATCATCCCTCGGCTCAGACGGACCCTTGTCCCGGAGGTTCATCGCCACCGTCACAGTATGGTCTTGGGGCCATATGGCGGAATTGGTCACAGGAAGAACTCTCTCCCCTTGGCAAATTTGTAAAAGTGCGTTATCGCACTGCTCGAATAGCCCAACAATGTCATCGGGCTGACGGTCCCGCATACCGCTCATGGCGGCGTCTAATTCCTCCTCTCTCCCTATCCTACTAGTTCCAGCCACGGGTATGGCAGCGGAGGTGGAGGGACCTTCTCCGCTCCGCGCTCTCACGGGTATAGCCTCTGGAATGAAATTCTGAGGAGGGGGCGTGCGCGGGGACATCTCCTCCACCTCATCGGCAAAATCGCTGATGATGGAGTTGGCCGGAGAACCTTGGTTGTCCATGGAACTAAGTACAAGCAAAGGGGTTGAAAATCGGAAAAGAGAAACTAGTGGTGAATCGGATTACTCACTTATTCGCTAGATCAACGGTCAAATCACTCAACTTAAGAACTAGGGTTGGCACGAGTACAATAGCAATGGATTACCTTAACAAGGGAATTTGGAAAACTCGTCGGAAAACGCAAGGAATTGCAGAGAATGTTCGGGCTTTGGTTTTGCTAGAATGCGTAAAAAGTGAAGAAGATACTCTGAATCCCTATTTATATGTGTGGGATAAGCACAAATTCAAAATGTGCAATCATTTCTCGCCTAGGTAACTGCGACACCTTTTGGTAACCGCCCACGTCGCCCAAGATTCACGCGCCCACGTAGCCCAAGGTTCATGCGCCCACGTCGTATTAAATGCGACTGCCATAAAGCAACCTCAGACGAGACAGCAGTTAATGACTGGCAGAGAGTTTCCGTTACAGTAATGCTCGCGTTAACCCTCGTCGGATATTTCGGACTTTTCCCATTCCACATAGTTTGACACGCCGGCACTCAAAATTCCACAGTATGCTCGAGTCACACTGTAAAATTTGGGGGGCAAATGACGGACCCAAAATACGCTCGCATCTGCGCCTCCACGTGGCATGATTACGAGGAGCCCCCAAGATGGACATCATTCTAATGGCGCGCTCGGATTATTGAAGCTCGAGGCTCCGACCCAGCTTCGGTCCTCATCGACCGCCTTCTCTCGGAGTTAGACCCTCACTCGAACCAGCCCTCAGGTTTATTATGCTCGGAACCCGCTCCTCTGAACCTCTTACGAGGGACCCACTTCCGAGCGTTCTCTCGCTCGGGTTGATGCTAGCCATCTTATGCTCGAAGGGAATCTCCCAGACTTATGGTCGTCTACCTACTTCTTACACAACAGCTGGGCATAACGGCCCAAAAAGGTGACAGTGACCCCTGTACATCACTTTCATGCCCTCACACCTTTCCACGTGTCTAAGGCGACACACTTTTCAGGACCACATGGGTACTATTACAAATATGCCCTCATCCTCAAACTATAAATAGGAAGGTTTCACTACACCTTCCTCAAGTCATCTTCTACAGAGAAAAACCCTCTTTTCTTCACAAACAAGACACTGAACTGGAAACCTCCATTGCTGCACATTGAAGCTTCTTACAGCTTCACTTTCCTCACTAAGGTGCTATCCTAGCTGGTAGAATCCATGCTCTTTGGGAACCCAGTTCCTGAGGCCCTTTGCCTATGATGGTCTTCCCTTTCTCCACACATAAATAGAGAATACATTGGTGTTGAATTCTGACTCAAACCATTTCCAACACCATCATTCTTGGCGCCGTCTGTGGGAAAACCATCCCCTACGGACTCCTGTTCCATTAAGCTAGTTGAACAGTAACACCAGCTTCCCTCTCAAGTTTGTGTTCCCAGTCTTTAGTGTTCTTTTCCTTGCTTGTTTGTTGGCATTTTTCTGCAATTCTCTTTCTGGAAATGGCTGTCACCACGCGTTCTGGGGCTGCTGCCAACTCAGGTCCACTTCCACCCATCAATGAGAAAAATCCCGGCAGCGGGACCACCGCGGCCGCCTCTTCCCCCGCCGCTGGAGGTTTGGATCAGATCATGGGTCCAACAAATCACAATGTTGCAGCCAATCAAAACAACATCCCTCTTCTCCCACCACTTCCGGCTTCCACGAGCGTTGCAGCCACAACCAACGCCACGATGGGCACTACTAACATTGGGGCCTTCACTTATGTAACGGTGATACCCCATGGTTACACCCTCGTACCCCAAAGGGTGTTGCAAGGATTCATACCGGGTGCGATAAACAATTCTGTGCCCAACCTGCTCCCAACTGTCCAACCGTCCAACCGTACCATGTGGGAAACCTCCGCCTTCCTATGATGCTCCCGCGAGAGATTCAGGGCGTGGAGATGCCCCAGCTAACCGAGCGGCAACTTCTTGCCATCTATGCGTAATGTGAGGCACAGGCCACTCAGAATGCCTGGACGCATTTCACAATAACTTATTTTCCCACTGGCGCGAGGAACGCGGGAGCTCCACCCCTTGGTGGTTTGCAAGCACACCCACTCGAGACTGCGGCTAGAAACACCCAAGCTCAAGCCCCGAACGCTCAACAGCATCAACAACCTCCTCCACTCCCTCCGGGAGATGACCCGCCTCCTAGGGTGGATCAACAACCTCTACCTCCTCCACCGTTGAATGGAGCGCGACCTCAGAGGGTCAGGGGAGAAAACGAAGGCGAATAGGTCCAATCCAGGATTTCAAGGAGAACTCACACGAGGGACGAGGGTAACCCTTGACTCCGCAACGTTCAGGAGCAACTTGACGACATACAGGATATGGTGTAGCAGCTCTCTTGAGCGCGGGCCCAAGTTTCCCATCACGGGGGTGAGGGTTCCAGGGCCAGAGATGCTCGCGAGCCAAGGAGGCAGCCCCAGCATAAGCGGAGGGATCGTTACGAGGACAATAAAGGTTATGATCGGAACAGAGGGGAGAACCAACTCATAGAGATGTCCCCTCTTGAAGACGAGGTGCTCATGACACAAGCAGGATCGGAAAGATTCCCACGTCCATCAATCGCTACGATGGGACCACTGACCCAGCAGAGCATCTCAACCATTTCACCCACCTGATGCATCTTTACGAGCATCCCTTGAATTTTTGGGCTAAGTTGTTTGTCACCTCACTCGAGGGCATGACTCGGGAGTGGTACAACAAGCTGCCCCAACGCTCAATCCGAGGATATGGACACCTCACGGAAACCTTCCTTAGCCATTTTAACTCTCTGAAGGCGCCGGCCCCCGATGCAACCACGCTCTACCACATCATCCAGGGGCCCACTAAGACTCTCCGGTCCTTCGTAGGCCGATTCAACAAAGAGGTTCTCCTCGTGGAGCAACCCTCGATGGTCTTCATCCGCCATGTGCTTTTCCTGTCCATCAATCACAAGAGCTATGTGAGCAACCAGTTCGCCGAGGAGGTAACCTTGAAAAAACCTCAAACTATGCTCGAATTGAGAGAGATAGCGGATTCCTTCTTCGCTCTTGAGGACATGTACCAGGCTCGGGAACGAGCGCCGACTCCCCCCCATCCAATGGAAAGGGCCCTAGATAGGGGCGAGCCAGCCAAGAGAGATCACCGTCGCAGCCCACCACGACCAAAGAAAAACACATCCCCACTAAAGAGGTCTTAGCGAGAGTGCATCCCGCTAAACAAACCTATTGCTGAAATTTATTCTGTGGCGGACAAAAAACTCTTCAAGCGTCCGCAAAAAATGAGAGAAACCGAGGCTCAGAAACACTCAGGAAAATACTGTGCCTTCCACAAGCAGAAAGGGTATGACACTTACGATTGCCACCAGCTCGAGAGAGAGATCCAGCGCCTCATTGCTGGGGGGCACCTCAAAGAATTCGTGAGGGCCCTGGAAAGATTCGACGAGCGCTGCAACGAGCGAGCCCATGACGGAAGAAGGAGCTGCTCGCGCTCAAGAAGCCCACACTATCGCCAGACTGAGTCAAGCGACCGAGGGAAGAAAAAGGCAGGGGAATTGGAGAATCAGCCCTACGCGATCATCCATATGATCGCAGGTGGATCCTCGGGGGGAGATTCCAATGCTTCCCGCCGTTGCATGATGCGCAGCTATGACCAAAAATCCCAGAGGGTCCATTCCGTCTACTCCGTTGAGGCAAGCAGCGCTCGCACGAGAATGACATTATTGGCTTCAGTGACAAAGACCTAGAGCACATTGAACACCCCATGGGGTCAGTGAATCCTCTGACTGCCCCATGGTGGTTAGCTTAGATGTTCACAATCATATTATAAAGAGGGTCTTAGTGGATAATGGGAGCTCTGTCAATGTTTTACCGTACTCGACATTCTAGAAAATGAATTTAACAAACCTTCCCCTCGAACCCCTCAGAACAGCCCTCATTGGCTTTGGGGGTTCCGAGCTTATCCCTCGCGGACAGATATGGTTGGCCACCTCTTTTGGTCGCGCCCCACAGCGTAAGACCCTTAATGTTTTATATGCAGTTGTAGAGGTTGATTTGCCCTACAACATCATCATCGGGCGACCAGCCCTCACGGACTTCAAAGCCGTAATCTCAACGTACCATCAGAAAATCAAATTCCCCACACCCGAGGGCACAGGGGAGGTTCTTTGCAATGTAAAAAAGGCTTGGGAATGCTACATCCTTTCCCTACGGAGCCTAGACCAAAGCCAGCCCCTCAATAAGGGTCCATGAAGAAGATAGTGGACTTCCCCAAGCTCGACAAAGACGGTCCCGAGCGAAAAAAGGGCCAAGCTTTACAAAAAGAAGAACAAAAACAAAAACTCCAAAGCTGTTACGAGCGATGTTCCCCTGGGTACCATCGAGGAATCCACGGATAGTGAAGAGGACCAACCCTCGAAAGAATTGGATAATCGTTTCACGGGCAAGAAACGAGCACTCGAAGCTCCTCGCCCTGAGGCCAGAATAGAGCCAACTGAGAAGTTCCTCACCATTGAATTGGAACCCGAGAACCCTGAGAAAACTACGCAGATGGGCTCGAGCCTCGAGGGACCAGCACAAGTCATGATGGTCGACTTTCTTCGGGAGAACTTGGATGTCTTCGCCTGGAAAGCTTCAGATCTTACTGGTATTGACCCGAGCGTCATAGTCCAGAGACTCAACGTGGACCCAGCATTCACACCCATCAAACAGAAGAAAAGGGATGTTCATGAATTTCGTAAACAAATCATTGAAGAGGAGGTTAATAAACTCCTCGACGCGCAATATATTGAAGAAATCTTGTACCTGGAATGGCTCTGCAACGTCGTTCTCGTACCCAAGAGGCCTGCCCCAAGGATCCCTATCGCCTACCCTGTATCGATCAATTAGTGGATTCTACGGCAGGTTGCGAGCTTATGAGCATGATTGATGCCTTTCAAGGGTACTATCAAATATTCATGGCTCTCGAGGACCGTCCCAAGACTTTCTTTGTCGTCCCTGGTCATGGCCTTTGGCCTAAAAAATGCAGTAGTGACTTATCAACGCCTCGTGAACAGGATGTTTGAGCCTGAGATTGGTAAATCCATGGAGGTCTACGTAGATGACATGATCGTGAAGAGCGAGCGTCAGAGCTCATATCTGGATGACCTCCGTCGAGCGTTCAGCATCCTCCGGCAGTATGGAATGAAACTCAATCTTTCTAAATGCACGTTTGGCATTCGAGGTGGTAAATTCCTTAGTTACGTAGTCAGCCAACGAGGGATTGAAGCTAACCCTGAGAAGATCAAAGCGATACTGGACATTCCTTCCCCTTGGAATGTCAGGGAAGTTCAAGTCCTAGTGGGGAAGATAATATCCCTTAACAATTCATCTCTCGGTCCGCCAACCGAAACCTACCGTTCTTCAAAATTCTACGCAATGCTCGTAATTTCGAATGGAATTGGAATGCGAGCAAGCCTTCAGAGCATGAAACATTACCTCTCATGCGCCCCGCTGTTAACAAAACCAGTGGAGGGAGAACGTCTATTCATTTGTCTTTCAATCTCCAACGAGGCCACGAGCGCTGTCCTGGTCGCCGTTCGTGAGCGGAAACACCTTTCAATGTATTATCTGAGCAAAACCTTGTAGGGAGTAGAGAAAAGGTACGCGGAGATTGAGAAGTTTGCTTTCACTCTTATTAACGCTTCACGACGGTTGAGGCCGTACTTTCAAGCACATTCCATCACGGTACTTACTGATCAACCCCTCAAACAAATCCTGGCCAAGCCTGATGTCTCGGGGAGATTAATCAAATGGTCGATTGAATTGAGCCAATACAACATCAGCTTTGAGCCATGCACCACCATTCAGGCCCAAGTAGTGGCGGATCTCTTGGTAGAACGCTTTGGGTCGGATCTTCCATCGCCCACAGACGAGGGCTTATGGCTGCTGCACACTGATAGTTCCTTGACCTCACAAGGGGGGAGGAGTCGGGGTGACCCTCAGAGATCCCCAAGGAGCTGAATTGGACTTTGCAATCAAGCTAGCGTTCCAGGCCACCAACAACAAAACCGGGTACGAAGCACTCATTCAGGGATTAAGAATTGCTCGAAAAAGCGGGGCCAACAGAATAACGGCCTACATGGACTCCCAGTTGATCACAAGCCAGATCGATGGAACTTACGAAGCTCGAGAAACTACCATGGCGCGTTACTTAGCAAAGGCGAGAGAAATCATTGCAGAATTCAAGGAGTTCCACTTGTTGTAGGTCCCGCGAGCAGAGAACGAGCGTGCGGATGCCCTCTTAAAGTTTGCATCATCCATTGATAGAACTTGCGAGCATGCAGTCATCTTTCTACGAACTGAGGGACTGCCGAGGAAAGCGAACCAATCAAATAAGTAAACGTAATTGACCCGGCCGAGCCTTGCTGGCTCGACGCGGTTATCTTATTCCTGCGAGACGGAACTCTCCCGAGTGATAAGGTCGAGGCAAGAAAGATAAGAAATAAAGCTCCCAGGTTCTCTCTGGACAACGAGGGACGTCTTTTCAAATGCTCGTTTCAGGGTCCCCCGTGCGATGCCTCAGACCTTCGCAAGCTAAGAAAGTTCTTGAGCACGTACATAGCGGCAGTTGTGGAAACCACTCTGGCGGTCGTGTCTTAGCCAAAAAAATACTAAGGACGGATTCTATGGCCCTCAGTTTTGCAGGATGCCATCAACCACTCCAAGAAGTGCCCCAAGTGCCAGTTCCACGCGAGCGTTCCTCAACTCCCAGTGACCCAGATGATCCCTGTCGATGTATCTTGGCCCTTCGACCAATGGGGCATTGATATTGTGGGACCCCTTCCTATGACGGTCGGATAGTGAAAGTTCGCTATTATAGCGGTGGACTATTTCACCAAGGGGGCCGAGGGAGAAGCGGTCGCGAAAATCACATTCGGAACTGTGAGGGATTTTATTTGGAAAAACATCATCCGCCTCTACGGCATTCCGAGGGCGCTCATTTCGGACAATGGCTCGCAATTCATCGCAACCGACACCCGAGAGTGGTGCTCAGAGCTTGGAATCGAGCAACGCTTCATTTCCGTGGGCCATCCGCAGGCTAACGGTCAAGCTGAAGTTACGAACAGGATCATACTCCAGCATTTCAAAACGATGCTCGAGAGTAAAAAGAGCGAATGGGCTGAGGAACTCCAAGGGGCCCTCTGGGCGTACATGACTATCCCACGAGCAGCAACAGACGAGACTCCTTACGCCCTAACGTACGGATCGGAGGCAATGATACCTGTAGAGCTCGCCCAAGAGTGTGTACGCGTAGCCTACTTCGAGCCCATTGCTAATGATAGCAATCGAACACTGGAACTAGACTTGATCGACGAAAAGCGTGATACTGCTTGGATTCGCATTCACAAGTACAAGGCAACGGTCATCTCACAATACAACAAACGTGTTAAAGAAAGAACCTTCCAACTGGAAGACTTAGTTCTCAAGAAGGTTGAGGTCTCTAAACACGTGGGAAAATTAGATCCCAACTGGGAAGGCCCCTTCAAAGTCATACAGGTACGAGCGAACAACACTTACCTGCTGGAGACTTTGCAAGGCGATCGTTTACGCCGACCGTGGAATGCTTGCAATCTCAGTAGATTTTACGTATGAGCATTGTGTAATTTTCCCTCGGGACGAGTTGTATCTCTTCTTAATGAAATGAAAGCATTAAATGCGTTCACTGAATTCATCTTTAATCATTATTATTATTATTATTATCCTTTTTCTTATCTTAGTCTTGGGAAACATGCTTCCCGAGGGTTGACTGGGCTAAACTCCATGCCGAGTTAACTCCACGACAATACAGCACCATCCTGCTCTAGTCCCTCTTAGCTGAGCGGATTTAGTGGGCCAGAAGCACGAGCGAACAGGTTCCTATCCTAGCCTATGCTCGCAATCCCTTGACGGATCATTATACCTGAAAATCCTTTGACGGATTGTTCTTCGCCGTGACACATAGCAAAATCCTTGATATTTTCTAAGTTCAAGTCACTCACGGTTGCAAACATTTTAACCATTCTGAAGCTCTAAGGTTTTCTGGACTTAGCATTTATTTTGGGTATTCTGGATTTCTTATCTTCATTTGGCCAAGGAGAACCTCATACGAATGCTCCCTCGTGGCCTCGCAAACCACTCGCGGAATTATGATTAAGTTATCAAAGTATACATTCTCGGACATACAAACTAACTACATTCATTATGGAAAGGAAGACTTGCATTCAGAAATGAAAGGATTCTCCATTCATCTAAGGATAAGTACTTTGACAGAAATTTTGACGATTGATCAGCAAATTACATCTCGAAGAAAGGGAAATTGTTTGAAATACAGCAAAAGATAAAGGCGAAAGTAGAAATCAAAGCAGGAAAATTAAGAGGCATGAGCATTGGAAGCATCAACATCAGGAGCATCGGTGGCATCCGCATCTGGAACGTTGGCAGGATTATCTTGAGTGTGAGGGGCAAGATCTTCTGGCTCTGGGGAGGGCCGGCTAGGGGAGTGGGGTTCAAGGTCTCCTTTTCGTCGAGCGTCACCCTACCCCATGGAGGCATGTTAGCAGCTAAGAACTCCGCTTGCATGGCATGCACTAAGTCTGCATACTCTGGCTCGGCCATATCCCCCTCAGATGCCTCGCCACTGACCCCGAGGATTGGCTCCAGGTTTTCATCTTTCTCCATATCTAACCCCGGATGGTCACGAGCGTGGGCAGGAGCTAGACCCAACCTAATCAGTTGCCCTATGCCTTTCCAGAAGAAAGCTTGTGTCGCGATGAAACAGTGTAGGTTGGCCAGAAAGTTGAATGCTTTGGTGCGTACGAACTTCTTGACCGCCTCTTTTCCAGCTCTCGACTCTATGGCTAAGGACCTGCCCTCCACTTCCTCAACCTTCTTGGCTAAGTCCTGGAGCCTTGCCTCGCGATCCACTGCTTCTTTCTTGTACTGCTCATCCTTTCTCTTCCATTCTTCGAAATCCTTTTTGTGCTTATCACCTAGGGCTTTCATCTTCTGTTCGAGGGTTTCTATGCGAGCATTTCTATCTTTGGCCAAGACTTAGAGGGTTTCTACCTTAGCATTCAAGTCCAAGATCTGCCTCTTGAGAGCATCTGGATCATTGACCCTCACGAGCCTCTTATAATGAGTCTTACGCTTGGCGTAAGCCTGTGCCCGCATCTCCATGTTCTTCATCCTGGGAAGCAGCTTCTACACACAGAGTCCTTAGTTAGTGGAAAAACCTCAAGGGAAATTAAGTATGCGCATAAAGAAAAAGTTTAAGGGAAAGAAATGGCATTACTGCTATCAGGGCATGGCTGGCCTCGGCAAGAACCTCCTTGAGGGGCTGGCTGCTCGTTCATCGAAAGATGGTCACTCGTGAACTGGACTTGGTCCAGCACTCCTCCACTAATCAGCTTGGAGGCCAAGCTATTCTTCAACATAATGGGCCCATCCTTGCCGGACCTCTCATAACGAGCGTCCCCCTGGCGCTCGAACTGCTAAAACTTTTCTTTCTCGGAGGACAAAGTGTAGCCGTCGTCGTGTTCAATGGGGCCCACTTCCACCTTCTTCCCCTTCCCTGTCACTCGACGAGGATCAATCATCATCCGGTATTTCTTCTAGGGGTGCGAACGTCCGGCGCCACCCTCCTTTATCATCACTCTCGAGGCAGGGCCTCGAGGCCTTTCCTCTGTTCCAGCACTTGCCTTCACCAGCTTCCTTTTCTTCTTTGGGTCAATTGGGGCCCCCTGGCCCTCGGCGGTTGCCATGGCTGGTGGAGCTTCCTGGTTATTCTGAGCCTCGACCGTTTGGGTCGCGGGGGGAATGGTGATTTGAGGGTTCCCCTCAGCATTAGCGCTCGTAGTACAGGCCTTCATCAAAGCTGCAATTTGGGAAGCTGCCTTGCCTGCCATAAGTACTTCGATCGCTGCATCAGAACATCAAAAAACGAGCGTTAGCCCGACAACCAAAACAAAAAAGCAAAACTCTAATGAAATAAAGGAGATATCTCGGATATTGACAACAGAGCTCAAGGTTAGCAAGTTAGACGAGAGTTAGTCCTAAGAAATCTAACCATCTTTCTCCATGACCTCCGTGGGAGGATTTTCCACCAATTGTGGGTGCATCGAGAGCCCAAAACGAAACAGAGACTCCTCTTTTTGCAGGAAGTCTTCAGTCTCAAGAAAATTGTTTAAGCTCTTTATGGCAGAGGCCAAACTCCTGGCCCAACCCTCGAGCACAGGGGCAGGGGACCTATTCCTCACCAGGGGGCCATCACCGTGTGCCACCCATCTTTTTGGAACCCCAAACATCTCATTAGGGCCATTTACAAAAACGAACTTGCTCTTCCAGTTCTCGCTCAGAGAGTCCTTCGAGGAGTTGATGATCTTCATAAACCTCTTAGACGAGATGTAATAAAATCCCGCTTTCGGCGACGAGCGAGAGGACTTGGCTACCTGGAAGAGCTTAACAAAGTTTGACGCCGAGGGTTCAAATCCGGTCGCCTTCATAAGGTTCACATAGCAGTTGATAAGGCCCACTCCGTTGGGTAAGATCTGCGATGGACTTAAATTCAGGTGATTTATAATGTCCCTCACCTCACGAGGGATGGGGAACCTCAATCCTCCTAGAGAGATCACGTCCATATACACCGTCAGGTATCTCTTAGGAGGGTCGTTTGCACGATCATCCTCACCGGCTGTGAGGACCCACAAATCCGGGGCCTAGTATGTGTCTTCCAGTAGCTCGTATATTTCTTCCTGGGCCATTGTGGACTTAATTTCACTCGGGGGTTTCTCCGTCTTATGAGGATCTGACCCTCACACTTTGGTGGTGGGCTCTTTTCCCTTCCTCTTCTTCTTCAAAGGCTCTTCTTCCATGCGCCCAGAAGTCCCCACCTCATCAAAGGTCATAGCGACGGTCACCCTGTGATCTTGGGGTCTGACCGCCGTATTTGTCACTGGGAGAACTCTTTCTCCTTGGTTCACCATTAATACAGCATTATCCAACTGTTAAAACAACACATCCATGTTTTCTGGGTTTTCCTCACTCATCCCCTGACTGCGGCGTTTAACTCCTCATCAGCACCTACACCACTTGTACTGGCCACCGGCAATGCTACCGGAATCCCTTCATTGTCATACTCTACCCTCCTTGCCAGGACCGCCATCAGAATACTCCCGTTTCTCTGGAGTGGAGTCACCCTCCTCGCCGGGGCCGCTGCCGGAACATCCTGCTTCCTCGGAGTGGAGAAACATATAGGGACATCTCTTCTATTTCATCGGCCATTTTATTCACCAAAGAATTATTCGGTGGGCTTGCTCCGGCCATGGGGTTTGAAGTCATTATCAGAAATATTTAGAAAGGGGAATCTAAATCTAAATAGCTAAAGATCAACAATCCCACACTATGATCAATTGCCCGCAACCTACTCTACTGTTAGCAATGAAAGTTATCCGAAAGATGGTTACCTTGATTTGAAAACTTGAAGAAAGCGTCACCGGAATTGCAGGGAATTGCGAAAGTTTGCA
Source organism: Lippia alba (assembly GCA_037834125.1). NCBI lineage: Eukaryota > Viridiplantae > Streptophyta > Magnoliopsida > Lamiales > Verbenaceae > Lippia > Lippia alba. The sequence continues at coordinate 6,170,600 of JBBMKE010000001.1, read as the reverse complement.
GAGAAATCTTTATGCTTTGAGAATTCTGGAAGCGTAAAAATGGCTAAGTTTGAGAAAATCCCTATTTATATAGTAAGGAAATCTCAGGAATTCAAAAGCACAATCATTCTCGCCTTGGTAACTGATCCACTTTTGGTAACCGCCCCACGCCATCCGAGATCCACGCGCCCACGCACCCACGTCGCATTAAATGCGCCTGCATTAAAGTAAACCTCAGACATGACGGCATTTAATGTTCTACAGACATTGTCCGTTATGGAGACACTCGCCTTGGCTCAACAGCTGTCAAGGCTTTAGCTTTGTAACCTCCCTGGAATCGCTCGCCGACTCTTGAAATTCCACAGTACGCTTGAAGATCATGCTGCGGAATTTGGGGGGCAAATGATGGACCCAAGATACACTCGTATCACCATCGTACACGTGGCATGATCGTGGAAGTCTCCCGTCACTGCCCCAAGGCAAGCTTATTAGAACGCTCGGATATGTGTGGCTCGTGGCCCTCGCCCAGCCCTATCCTCGTAGCTAACCTCTCTTGGTGGCGACCCTCTCTTAAGAGTCCTTCCCTCGAGGGTCATCCCTGGGACGCCGTCGCTCGGGTCAACAACGTTCCCATTCCCTTATCAAGGAATCCTATCTCGATCGTCCCAACGCTCGGGTAATGCTGGAGACCCCTTCTCCATGCATGTATGAACGATCGCCTAACCACCTATGACACAACAGCCTGGTGACAGAGGCAAGCGCCCGTCGCTGTCGTGCCCTCACGCTTTGACACGTGTCTAGGGCGACACTATTTCAGGACCACACAGGTACTATTACACAAATACCCCCGCCCTCAAACTATAAATAGAAGAATTCACACACTCCTTCCCCAAGCAATCCATTTCTGCTACAGTACACTTTCTTCACTCACAAACCAGATTGAACTGGAACCTCCATTGCTGCACTTCTAAGCTTTACACCGCTTCACCTTCTTCACTAAGGTGTTACCCTAGCTGGTAGAATCCATGCTCAATGGGAACCCAGTTCCTGAGGCTCTTCGCCTATGATGGTCTTCCCTTCCACACACAAATAGAATTTGATTGGTGTTGAATCCCTCCTAGCCAATTTCCGACACCATCATTTTGATCCTATTTATTCATTTTATCCAGATGAACTTTCTTGTTCATAGACTTGTTCTATAGCTATTATAATTTTATAAATTTTAATTTTTTTTATTAATTTCACTGCATTCGACATCAAAATTTATTTATTTTTATTTATGTTTTTCTCCATGTTTTTTTACTAATGCCCTCATTCTAGATTCTAAGAATTGTTTTACTGTATGTCTAAAATATTTATCAGATTTTTCACCATCAAAACACCTGCAAAAATTTTAGTGAAGATTTAATCCTCTTCTAAAATCACCATCTGATTTATCATTCATGGTTTACGATTTGTATAGGTTTTATTATTTTGGTATTTTGTAAAAACAAATTTATTACTTATAACCCAAAATATTTTAATTAAAATTTATTACACTCCTTTATCCCTTCGTCTTCAATAAAGATCTATTTGCTTCTTTTAAGATTCGTCTTCTTTTTCCTTGATCAGCCTACCATTCCAAAAAGTTTTGACAGCCTGCTGCCTATATGGACAACAACAGGAAAACTGGCTTCGATCTTTGATAGAAAAAATTAGTACGACTTATAGAGTTGGAAAACCGACTTTGAATAATTGAGAGAGTAAAGAGATGTAATAAACTCAAAACAAAATAGAATTTGTGCTTTATGAAAGAAATAATTTTATTTTACTTTTAGGGGTTTATTTTTTAATTCTCAGTACATAGAAAACACTTATTCTACAATTCAACAAATTTTTTCAGACTCACTTGCTTGCTTTAATTTTTTTAAAAAAATTTTCTTCTGTGTATTTTTTCTCTACTTCTATAGTAGGCATTTCTGACTTTTTACTACCTCATGAAGTTTTTTCCTTTTCTTTCTTTTTTATAAATTGTTCGTCCTTCTTGACTTTTATGTTATAAGATCATAGATGACCTTGGAACCGTTATAAACGGATTCACCAAAGATGTCATGTATGACGCCCCGAGCATAGAGTCATCACATCCCTCGCACTAGAACCGAGTACATATACGAAATGATCAATCCATACACACACCAAGCACTAGCGAACGGAAGACACTCTAGACTTACGATTAACTAGACGACACTAAACATACTGTCGTCAAAGAAAGCATACACTAGCGGAAGCAAATAACGTATTCAACAAGTAGTGGTCACGAATCGACGATATTTAAAGCATGATAATTCAAACTTCATAACTATATATACATAAGCATATTTTACGGACCAAAATAAATATCCTACAGCTAGGCCGTACTGGCCATAATTATCAAAAGTATAACTATACACCTGTGTTATATCCATAACGCTAGCAAAATGAGTAGTACCTGTAAGAGATTACTCCATCTCCATCATCAATACAAAATCAATGAGCATGATTTGTGGGATCAGATTATGGGATTAGATTAGGGAAGTTTGTATCATAGGCTCCAATCTCTCTAGTTGCTCTATTTAGTCATATGTATCATGTATATGTACCACATCCTCTTCTTCCTGTAAATTAAGCAATACAGAACATTCATTCTCTATATGGTATCAAGAGCCCACAATCCATAAAATTCATCGTTTTTTTCTCCACCAATGGCTGCCATAACTCCTTTGACAAATGAAAACAACCGTCCCTTAACGCTCATCAACACCGCTGGCACCGTCAAGCTCCGCACTAACAATTATATGGCATGGAAGCTCTACATGCAAGCCCTACTCTGTGGCCATAATCTTTTCGGCTACGTTGACGGATCCACCGCCAAACCTACCGAAAGGCGCTGGAATATCAGTCCTGGTTCCAACAGGACCAATTGATCCTCGCGACAGTTGCCGAATCCCTCCACTACACCGTTGCCCCAGTCATTCACAGTGCCACTTCCTCTGCTGAAATCCGATGGATATGCTCGTTGCTAACTGAACTCGGCATCACTCTTCACCATTCTCCAACATTGGAGCCACTTAGTTATGCTCCAATCCAGTTTTCCACTCTCGGATGAAGCACATTGCCCTGGATTTCCATTTTGTTTGGGAACAAGTACAGGCGGGGGCGCTTCATGTGCAGCATGTTTCTTCCTCGGACCAACTGGCCGACACATTCACAAAGTCGCTTCCCCAGCACCAATTTCTGTTATGCCGCAACAAGATTGGAGTCTGCCACCGACCTCCATCTTGAGGGGGGCATCTAAGAGATTACGCCATCTCCATCATCAATACAAAATCAATGAGTATGATTTGTGGGATCAGATTATGGGATTAGATTAGAAAAGTTTGTATCATAGGCTCCAATCTCTCTAGTTGATGTATTTAGTCATATGTATCATGCATATGTACCACATCCTCTTCTTCATGTAAATTAAGCAATACAAAACATTCATTCTCTATAGTACCTTATAAATTAAAAGACTATTCTAACTGGACTCAACTCAAAAGGAAAGGCTAGACAAGACCGCCGCCTAGTCTACTCCAACCTGTAACCAACATAAGGGAACAAGAGAGAAATTAGATAAGGTGGATCAGTTGAGCGACTGGTGAGGTGGGTACAATATATAAGAAATACATAATCCTAGAAAAAAAGAGAGATGCAATACAAGAATACAAACCTCAATTCAATATAGCCTTTATATTTTCAATAGCAATACAATAATCAAGTTTTAAAATAAAGACGTATATTGAATTAAGGATTTTCAATCGATCATTTGATATTGAGCCATACCATTCTCCAACCTTACTCCACAATATAAGAACAATAACAATTCAAGAAACCATCCTTCTTCCTCCAGGTGATGGAAGGGTTAATTACTCCCTAACCATCCAAGAACACTCGAGTCATAGCCCATTTCGGTGCTATGCTCCTTCGGCCGAAGCCGGTCACAGGTAACACGTGGTATCACCTACCTCCGATGATAGCACGTCCACCCATAGAGGGCGCGAGATAGGTTCACCGTCAGCCCTTGCTTTCCCGGATTCCCTACCCACGTTGCCTCGGATCCCTTCCCAATGGAAACAAGCCAAAGGGGAACAATAAACACGCGCTCGATTAATGCAATGCATGCAAAATATTTATCATTACCATTTTACAAGAGCATGAATGCCAGCGAAGAAACATATAGGTATAACTCATTTAAAAGTTAGAATTCTCTTTTTAGCATAATCAATAAAATGGTAGGCAAGCACATATTTAATAGATAGTATATATATATATATATATATATATATATATACATATGTGTGGAATATATATAAATTCCACATGCGGGTGACAATCTAAAACATGAAGGTCGTACGGGTTTAAGTATTAGTTACAGCAAGAGAATAAACCTCGCCTTGATAACCTCGACAAAAAGAATGACAAGACAGGCAACCTAGACCACCGGTTCCTCAGGAGAATCACCTAGACAAGTGACACAATTACCAATACAATTAGACTCAATAAAATCAAGTATCGATGCTCGACAATTTACAACAATGATATGAATTAGTATGAGATGCATTAAGAGTCATGAAAACGCGTGAGCAAGTTTATGTGTACAATTATCGTCAAATAATACAATTCAACATGTAAGAGTATCCAATTATATGTAAATAGCATGTATGTGGCTTGCAAATCATAAAAGAGTCTGCAAAAGTATGGAAACGGCACCCAACAACAAAGTTCATGCAACATTCACAATAAACATTTTTGCAAAAATCATGTACATGCACAAATTGTAGAAAATTCAACATAACTTATCGCTAGGAAGGTATTTAACGAACTGAAAAATTCCTAGTAAACTATACCACCCTATCTTTCAAATGGTATTAGTCTCAATTCCTAGATGTTTCTGTAAAATTACAGATTTTCGATCAAAGTCAAAACAATATAGAAACTCCGCTGCAGTGACACCTTTCAAAGACAGGTCTGATTAACACACCAAACGAAGTTGGAAAATTCTAAAATTTTATAGGTATACTCCCAACACATATAAGTACTTCTTTGTGAAATAGTTTTGCAAAATTCGAAGAATTAGTCCCTCTGCTCAGTCTGCACTTTCAGATTAGAAAATGAGCTTGCATAGGGGACAACACTGTTGTTCGAAATTTTTTTGAGGTAGCAAACAAGCTCGGAAAATTACGAAATTCGGCAGGTATGTACTTCAATATGTTGTTAATCTCCAGTTAAAACAGTTTTTGAAAAGGACATCGTATGAGCACGGAATTTGCATTTGAAATGACTGCACAGATCATGACAGCACCATAATTCACTACTAATTTATACCTGCATTATTCCCAAACTTTAGTATCATGCAAACTCAAATGGATTCAGACTGTTTAGCATTACAACCATCAGATTCCATAATTCTAACCAGCTGTGATTCATATATTTAACCATGAAAATTATCAGATTTCATTCAAGACGACTCCTGCTCAACTCTAATCCATAAGGTTCCAAGACTCTCATGTTTTGAGGACTTCCAGCATGCTTTATGTCATTCTCAACTCATAAAACTCATCTATCATGATCAAATATTATTAATTCTAACATAAGTTTGCAGGAACATTATCATTCTATGAAATTCGAATCCATCAGCCCATATCTTGTTAGGAATAGTGTCCTAGAAAGTCGATTGTAATATCCGCTTTGTACTTTTCCTTATTGTAATCACAGACAATCTTTGAATAAAATAACGAATTAAGGCAA
>JBBMKE010000001.1:6129859-6153088 GCA_037834125.1 Lippia alba | reverse complement strand
ATTATTGTTATTATTATTATTTTTTTTTTCTGTTTTGAAAAAAAATTGTATCTAGAATGGCTTATATTATGAAAAACCGCTGTATTCTTTTGTCTTTGATTGTTGTCCTGGTCTTTGGCTGTTTAAAAGCTGTAAAAAGTTGAATCTCCATTCTTAAATATTTCTAGACCATTAGATGGGACCATGCTAAATGGGAATCTACTTGTCAACAAAAAATTTCTCTTTTTCATGAAGCCGTTGTAACTTGTATCCAATTGGATCATCGTGTAATATAAGTAAAGCTTACTAGCAGTTACCTGCCTCGTTTTATAAAATGGACAGAGGACGATTACCAAACAATTGACAAATTGTCCAGGTCTTTGTCATTGCATTTTGTTTAGATTCTTTTCTTAATTGCAATTTGGATGAAAAATCTTTAATTCTGGTATTCAATAATGATCTATCCAGCATAATTTTTAAAGGCCGGCCATTTTTTAACATGCTATACTTTTCTACAAGTGTATGCTATAATATATAATTTATAATATAATACTAAATGAGTATTATCGACTAAAATAATTTTGAAACTAAATAATCATGATTTTTAGCCTGTAATGTATTGTTGGATTATGAAATGGGATTAGTTTTTTAATGAAATGAGTTGTATTTATTAAAAAATAGTAATTAATTTGGAATGTAAATTTTTTATCCATGTATAGAGAGAGATTTTAAGGACGTCAATGGTTTTATATTGTGAAATCCATAAACATTATCCACATTCGAACAATATCTACCCATATTTAGTGGAGGTGGGTCGGCGCACATGGCAATGACTTGGAACAAATTTGGAGGATTCCAAACAACCCATGGCAAATCAGGGTTCACTCACATGCCTCAACTTTTCTTTTTTCTTTTATATTCGTCAACTCTTTTGCTCCACAAGGTGGAATCGTCTACCTTAAGCGCCCCTCTTAAGTGACCCCACACCAATAAGAGAGGAGGTAAATCACGATAACTCATGGCCCCACAAGGTAGGAGGACGGTTTCTGGTGGCCACAAAGAGTTACCCACCACATTGGATGGATAAAACCCCCACACTGCGCCTGCCAGAGTTCGATCCTTGGTCCTTGCTCCAAATCTGCTACCTGTGTTACCACTGAGCTAAACCCGCGGGGGTATCATTAATTGATTCTTTCCCTTAGAATCATGCATCATTTTATTCCTTTTTATATAAAAAATTTCAGAAAAAAGATAGTATATAAATATTTATGTGACATATCTATACATTGGTAAATACTAAGATTGAAAAATGTAATGTAACACAAATTATGTAAAATACGTATTTTGAAATGGCATGTTGATTGTATTATATTTTTGTTTTCTTTCAATCAAATATTCAGTAGTTTTTTATTTATTTCGCATTTATGCTCTCAATTTAAGTAGTTTAATTCGATTTGAACGTATAAAAAATGATAAAATTAATAAAAAAACCAAAGCAACCAAGTAGAAAACATAAAACATGAGGTGTTTGAAAATAAAAAAAAATCTAAGTATAATAAAAGGAGTGATGGTAAAAAATTAAAAATTATAAAACGAAATTTTGAGGACAGATGTTTTTTAAAATGTTTTATATGATCATTGAAAGATTGACCAATTCTACAGGTTAAGTTGGAATCTTATTCTTTTCCTTTTTTATAAAGGAATATGGTTTTAATAATATACCGTTTTGTTTTAAAACTTTATATATTTTCTCTTCAAATCTTTATTAATTTTTTTTATCTATTAAAGTTTCCTCTCATCCAATACTAAATATTAAATTTTTACTAAATCTTTACTAAATACTCTAGCATATTCTTAGTATTTCATACTCCGAACTAGAATTCTAATACATAGAAAAAAGAATTTGCTTTTGTTTATCGTAAAAGTCGAAATTTTCTATACAATTGATATTGAGACATGTAATTTATCGTTTCTAAAACAAATAAAATCAAAAGAGATTCTATGAGCCGACCATGCGAATATACATTTGGATACAAAATAATACGTAAGATTTTGTTTTAACACAAATATATTTAAACGAGATATGAAATTGAATTATTATTTTGAAAAATAAATTCTTTAACCATTTGTACTAATTGTCATCGACAAAATAATAGTCCGATTAATTGTGATATTTTATGAAATTTGAGGATAATTATATAGTACTTCGTGCGTGTGACAATATTTTTGACAAAATGATGTTTGTCCAAATAATAATTTTTTTTTGGGGGTGGGAACCGGCCAAAGTGACCATGAAGTTTTTAGATGAGGTCCTCACCTCCTTTATTGATCACCGAAGCATAATAGTTATAATGTGAAACAATCCATGGATCTAAAATACTGAAATATGAGAAATGCCCGCCCCTTATATAAGCAGTTTCAATGGGGCACAATAAGGCATATTTTTTATAGCTAGCATTCTCTTCGATGTAACCATGCATTCTTCTCCAACTCTGCAAAGTTATGCAACCATGCCCTCTTCTCCACCTCAACAAGGTTGTGCTATAAAGTAGATCCCTGTTACCAATTAAAGTCTTGGCATCCTTGGGATTCTTGTCCATGGTAATCGGTGCGAAAATAATTAAACCGTCAATTACATAGTTGCATGCTATCCCCGGACGGAAATTTTCTTCAAAAGGTTTGTATTCCCGCTTTCCCATAGCATCTTTATTATCCTGCAAGAAACAAATCACCCTTCTCGTCCAGATAAGATCAATTGGAATATCAGAGCTGGTGTTCATGTTGTGAATATAAATGAAAAAAGCATTATTAACTCTAGTAACACTCCACTATTCATTATCTGCCATTACTTGATATTGAACTCGGCTTCCAGGATATATTCCATATCTGCATTCTGCAAAACATCACATACCTCTTTCGGCCCGACCCAGTTAGTATTGTCATCTATAATATGAATCAAAGGTTTCTAAAAGTCATTTGATGCTCTAAGCCAGAGCAAAGTACTTTTGCTAATAATATATCCAGAGTTACCTGCATGTTGCCGCATGACAACTACCCTTCTTATTAACTCATTCATTTGCATCTTATGTTTTGAAGGTCCCATTTTTCTATTCGGATGATGCCTTGAAGTTGGGGCGTTAAGTTCGACTCGGGAAATGACCACGTAGCTTGAGAATTCACCCCCTGTTTAGCTAATAAGTCCGCAAACATATTGCCCTCTCTCTATAAATATGGCTCAGGACAACATTAATGTTTTTGCTTAACTCGCGAAACTTCAGTAGAAGCCGTTGTACTTTCCAATCCCCAGCACAACCTCTTTTGATCATGTCAATAATCGCCTTCACGTCTAATTCTGCCCAAATCTTCGTCACTCCAATATCAATAGCCTTTTTAATGCCTCGGACTAAAGCACTGAGCTCAGCGAAGTTATTAGTGTTGTTTCCTATGCCAGCGCTATAAGCCGTAACCACCTGGCCACGAAAGTCCCGAATTACAGCTCTGATCCCGGCAGGCCCTGGATTTCCACGTGCCGAGGCGTTAAGCTTTAACCTATTCAGTTCAGGTTTTTTCCATATAACCATTTTTATGGGAGCTTGTTTTGGAGGCTCAAGCATAACTCCGAGTAACTTAGCAGCATTCCCGTCACCTCTCCACCAGTTTCGGCTCAGCCTCCCTATCATATGAAGTTGTTGTATGTGGAGCTTAACTTGTCTCTTAATATTGAATTCCGTGAATGAAGCTCCTTGATGCTTCCTCCTATTTGGTTCAGTTCAGGTGTACCAAAGGATGAGTGCCGGCACCATGATGCGAACATGCTTCTTCGAACTAAATGGCGAAGAATTTATCCAAGTGTTGAGCAGCACCTGTATGGAATTTGTATCCTGAACCTGCACGTTAAAAATCGAATTAAAATATTGCCGAACATTTTTAATTTTGCTACTGTTAATGAAAAGATGACTAATATTTAAAATGTAGGTATCTGGTGGGGTAGACATGCAATCTTAAATTGTGAGAGTGGTCGTCAATTGCAATTTGCAATGGAACTACCAATGTTATATGTCAAAGAAATCTTATGATATAAAAATTCAATTAAAAAACTTATGTTTAATAAGTCATTGCACGAAAGGTCCTAAATTTGAGATTTCGACATGTACCTACAATCTGTCACAAATGGGACTGAGCTATTATTGTGAAATGACTATTATGCCCTTCATAATTTTATTTTGTATTTTATCTTCACTACATGTATATATTAGTAACTTGGTTTCCCAAAAAAAAAAAAAAATAGTAACTTTGTACGCTTAATGTGCGTACAAATAAACTAAAATGTTTAATTATAAACTGTAATTCATCATTAAAATGAAATGAATGAATCAATACAATAAGATTTACTTAAAATTTTGGTGCAGCAACACTTGTAATTTTTCATTTATTTATTTTTTAAAAGGGAAATTTTCATTTATTAATTAACACGTTCTTTTTTATTGGAATTGAAGCAAAATGAGGAGGAATCCGAATAATTTTGTGGCGGGCACGTGAGGCGCCATGTGCCTTGAATTGACCAACATTGTTTTAGCGGGTAACATAATTATATCCAAGAAGAGTTGTCATTTATTTTCACTTGCAGACCATTGATATGCGTATTAACTGTCCCATTCGATTTATGTCCCACTTTAGTTATCTAATTATAAATTTAAACTTTTGAGATTTACAAATGCCTATAAATTTAGTGAAAATATGAAGTTCTTGGTTATATGGTATAATAAAATATAGTCACCTCAATATTTTAAATCAAATGAGAATGTGCAATGTAAATATTGTATTCAATAAAGTACGATCTCATTTTCAACTCCTAAAAATATATAATATTCTATTCGGAGTGGAGCCCTGATGGCGATAATCTCTGTCGAGCGTCGACTAACTTGTCAAGAGCTCTTTCAAGGATCGAACATTTCTTCAACCTCCATAAAAGTTTGAAAAATTACTTTTTTTTTTGAAAAATCACTAATATCCATGATAATTAGACATTTTTCTCTTCTTATTATGTTTGAGCTCGAAGGAAAAGTAATTATGTACAAGTTCATACTGAATATGAGAAAGACGGGGACAAATAGGTTTAGTGGTGAACAACAAATGGTAGCTGATCGGCCTTAGTATTATTAAACTATAAATTTTCAAATGATGGATACTAAAAGTAACAAACCTCAAAGGATTAATTTAAACAAATAATTAGATCCAACTACTATAAACATAATTATGATACGATCCATCCAAATTTTAAAATTTATATTTTATCCCCTAATTTCTGAAAATCATTTGTGATCCATAAAATCCGTTAGCGTTTTATTATTTTATTTCAAAAATATTCATACTTAGTTATTAAATTCATGATTTGTAGGTAAATTTTTTGCATGATTTTATAATTTTGGTCATATATCCAACGTAACACTCATACAACTATCAGGGGTACAAAATATACTTTTTCAAAATCGGTTAAGAATTTTAAGTCAAATAAAATTTACAGGAATTAAAATATAACTTTTAATTTAAATAAATTATATTATTTTAGGTCTAAACGTAGTGTAATCCGGTGTAAATTAATTTGAAATGCTTAAAATTTATATACCTAAATGTTAAAAAAATTTCACCAAAAAATTAAAATTCAAATGACATGGCTCGTTTGGTCGTTTTAGACGTTCAGCTGAGTGCAACTCTCTGAAATGAAGCCATTGATGCCAGGGCGCCAAATCAAGCGCGGGATGAAGTCCTACTGTGTAAGAAATATCGAGAAGAATCATCACCAAATCGGCGAACAGTTCAATCTGAAAATGAGGGCATAGAAATTGAAATCAGAGGAGTTTGATGATGAAAATGGACGAATGGTGATGATGATGGTGAGTATATCGTTTATGTGGCTATCCCTGTTATAATATATGCAACTCAAACAAATAACCAGTGAAGTTTTCAGAACTATGGTTTTATTTTTAACCTCCTTTGTTTTGATTTATGTCTATGAATTCAGTTCTATTATATTTAGTGTTTTGAAGTACTTTCTGCTTGTCGAGGCATGGAGGTTGCGGTGATGTTGCGTTGCTTGAGTCCTCTGACTGGTACCATAATTAATTGGAACAAAAATTACCAGGAATTCTTCTAAGAGTCATGATTATGTGATTTGAATATGTAATTTGTTTATCGGCATTCTCTTGACCGGAAGTCTTTTTTGGGTAGGACAAGAAAGGCTTCTTTCAAGGGAGAAAAGTGTAGAATGGAACCATATTTAATTGAATTGCACAATAATAAATTACCAGAAAAAGATTTGCATAATAATTGCCGGCCTTATTTGATATATACCTCTTGACTTGAAATTCATGTAAAGATATTTTGCTAGTAGTTAGAAATGCAGAAAGCTTCAGCTGTATCTGTTTCCCTTTTGATTTTACTCGGCCTTTCTCCCCAAGTTTCATCAGTTGTGACACTCAAACCTGGGGAAAACCTTAATTCTTTTTCTTTCTTAGCCTCTGCTAATACTCTTTTCACGTTGGGATATTGCAGTATTGGCAGCAATACCTACTTAGCAATACCATGGAAGGCAAATGAAGCCTTTTACTGCATATGCGATATGCCTATAAAGAACTAATATGATGTTATAATTATTGTGTGTGGAAATTTATAAGTTTTACTATGTAGTCTGTACAAGTTCAACTGGTATTTGCACACTACAACTATTTAATTATTATGTCTTTGCAATAAAAATAGTGTGGTTGGGTGAGAGAAACTCATCCATATTTAACAATAAAATTTCTGTAAAATAGATGATGAGACATGTAGTTTATCGTGTCTAAGAGGAGAAAATCAAAATAGACTCCACGTGAAACATACATCTGGCCATCTGGGTGGAGAACACGTCGAAATTTGTATAAGAAAGACATGTCGGTATGTGGAATGAAATCGGGAAGAAGTTGTTGTTGTTGGAGCAGATGGCAGTTAAATTGAATGTCTTTTTGTAGGAAATTTGAGGAATTCTCATTTCTTTATATATTGGAGGAGTTCTTCATGTGGTAGTCTTTTTGACAAAACAGTCCTCCCCTCATCAGCTTACCTTTGGGAATGTGTTTGTTACGTGCTTCGTAGCTGCCACATACTGCACTGGCGCTCGTTTAGTCGTTTTAGTAATTTGCTTACATTATTCCGGACGTTCAGTTCAGTTTAGTGCAACTCTCTGAAATGAACCCATTGATGCCATGGCGCCAAATCAAGCTCGGTGTGAAGTCCTACTGTATTCCCTCCACCGCCGTGTCAGAAGCCCTCCAAATCGATGAACGGTTCAATTTGAATAGGCGCGGCTGTTGGAAAAGAAGGAAAACATGTAGAAAACAGAGAAATGAGCGCATAAAAAATGAAATCGATGGCTTTGAGGATGAAAATGGACTAATGGTGATGATGATCACGTATATGGTTTATTTTGGCCATCCCTGTTATAATATATGCATCTCAAACAAATAATAAGTTTTCAGACCGATAGTTTTATTTTTCACTTTCCATTGACCTCCTCCGTTTTGATTTATGCCTTTGAATTCAGTTTTATTATATTTAGTATTCTGAAGTACTTTATGCTTGTCGAGGCATGGAGGTTGCGGTGGTGTTGCGTTGCTCTGAGTCCTCTGACTGGTATCATAATGAATTGGAAACAAAAATTACCAGGAATTCTTCCAAGTGGCATGATTATGTGATTTGTTTATCGGCATTCTCTTGACTGGAGTCTTTTGGGTAGGACAAGAAAGGCCTCTTTCAAGGGAGAAAAACGTAGCATGGAACCATATTTAATTGAATTGCATAATAATTGCCGGCCTTATTTGATATATACCTCTTGACTTGCAATTGATGGAAAGTGATTTGCTCATAGTTAGAAATGCAGAAAGCTTTAGCTACTGCAGCAGTTTCCCTTTTGATTTTCCACAGCATTTATCCCCAAGTTTCATCAGTTGACACACTCAAACCAGGGGAAAACCTTAATTCATCTTCTTTCTTAGCCTCTGCCAAAAATATTTACACTTTGGGATTTTGCAGTATTGGCAACAATACCTACTTAGCAATATACAACAAAGAAGTATCTGATTGTTATTCCTCGGTGTGGCTTGCCAACAGAGAAATGCCTATCTACAACAATTCAGGCATTCTCACAATAGATGGCTCAGGCAAACTGATGATCATGCACGATGGAGCTCACCCTATTGAGCTGTATGCAGCTGAAAGTGGCTCAAATATCACAGCTACAATACTCGATACTGGGAATTTTGTAGTGAGACAGGTCTACTCAAATGGAACAAAAGGGGGTGAAATCTTGTGGCAAAGCTTTGATTATCCAACTGATACTCTTCTTCCAGGGATGAAGTTAGGGGTCAACCATAAGACTGGAAGGAACTGGACACTTACCTCGTGGTTTTCTCTAAACAATCCGGCTCCTGGGGCTTTTACTCTCGAGTGGGATTCAATCTCGCATAGGTTGGTGGTTAGGCGTCGAGGGGTAGCTTACTGGACCAGCGGGAACTTGAAGTTTTATGAGACTGTTTATGGATTTGAGTATATAGTTCCTAAGCCAGATCCTCACAATCTCAATTATATCTTCAAAAATGCTACCAATCAAGACGAGGAATACTTTACATATTCACTCTACCACGATCAGTTCACATCTGAAAAGAGGAGGACTATTTCTGGGTGGAGGCTACAATATCAGGGAGATATCTATGATTTTGACAGGATTAGTATTGCCCAAGTTGATCTTTGTTATGGTTACAACACAAGAGGATCAGAAGTATATTTAGGTTGCGAATTGTGGGCACAGCCCGAGTGTAGAAACAAGCATCAGAATTTCTCCTACAGATATGGATATTTTGAATTTAACACTGCAAGTGAGTTCTATGATAACAATTCAACGCTTAGCCTGAGTGATTGTAGGGCTAATTGTTGGAATGACTGTGAATGTGTTGCTTTTGAGGAGGAGGAAGGTGGATGCTCGTATTGGAGGGGGAAAAATGCAATATTCTTGCAGGATTATGCTCCAATGTCATTTAAACGATACTTTCTTATTTCAGAGCATTTAAATCCTGACCAAAAAAATGAAAAGTGAGTCTATGAATTCTTTTCCCAATAGTAAAAATCCTTATATCTGCTTTCTGAACGTCTTTCGTGTAATAGCAGGAAGAATGTCATAGCCATATCTGCAGCAACTGTAGCATGTCTGCTTGTAATATTAGGTTCTTTGCTCTTCCTTGTGCTAAAAATTGAAAAAGGTACTGTTAACTATGATATCGATTAGTTCTCAAATGACTTTGCCATGATCTTTATTTCCCTTATGCTGGGACATTCTTTGTGGATAGGAAAAAGAAGGAAGGCGAAAGAACTGCAGGAACTGATGACGTTAGAGGATTGCACAGGAACATCTGAATTTGAAAATAATGGAGGCAGGGGAAATGATCTTACGCAGTTCTCTTATGCATCCATCCTGGAATCAACTAATAGCTTTTCTACAGACAACAAACTTGGAGAGGGTGGCTTCGGACCTGTGTATAAGGTAAAAGCAGAAATGTTTTCATTTTAAGTACTATTTGTAGGCATTACATCTTTATGTTTGAGATTGTGTTGATACCATGTTTTGGTGGAGCTAAAACGATCATTCTAAAACGAAAAAGAAATGTTGCATATGGTTGTGTGGTTTGTAGGGGAAAATGCCTCAAGGACGTGTAATAGCAGTGAAACTACTGTCCCAGAGATCAGGTCAGGGATTGCTCGAGTTCAAAACTGAGATAGTGCTCATGTCTAAGCTCCAACACAGAAATCTAGTAAAGCTCTTAGGCTTTTGCATTCATGGAAATGAGAAGATTGTAATCTATGATTACATGCCAAACAAGAGTTTGGACTTCTTTCTCTTTAGTGAGTATTCTACATAGAATGCAATTCAAGAACAATAACTTCTAAAAACTTATCCATAAATTCATTTACAAGCTGAGAGTTCAATTTTGACAGATCCAGCAAAGAGGGAGCAGTTGAATTGGGGAGTACGTTTCAGCATAATCGAGGGTATAGCTCAAGGACTGCTCTACCTTCACAAGTACTCGCGGATACTCATCATTCATAGAGATCTAAAAGCCAGCAACATATTGCTTGACGAGAACATGAATCCAAAAATCTCCGATTTCGGCCTGGCAAGAATCTTTAGCAAAAATGCGACAGAAGCAAACACAAACAAACTTGTCGGAACACAGTAAGAGAATATAACTCACTTTTGTGAATCGTTCAGTAACTTACAAATTAGGGACTCACACAAAATAACTTTCCACTCCATGGAATATTTGACAGTGGCTACATGGCTCCGGAGTACGTGACAAATGGCACATTCTCTGTTAAATCTGATGTGTACAGCTTTGGAGTACTAATATTAGAGATTGTGAGTGGTCGGCGAAATAACAGCTTCCATAATATTGAAGGCCCTCTGAGTCTGGTTGAATTTGTAAGTTACCTATATAATAAATCCTCTGTTTCATGATCTAGCTTCAAAGATTTTTATTTTTATTTTTGCATTTGAAGGCATGGGATTTGTGGAACAAATCGGATGAAATAGAGCTGATGGATCCAACACTGAGAGGTTCATTTTTAGAAGATGAAGTTCGAATGTGCATTCAGGTGGGACTTTTATGTGTACAGAATCGAGCTGCTGACAGGCCTTCCATTGAAGATGTCATCTCAATGCTGAAAATTAAGACTGAAGATTTGCCCGTGCCCGAAAAACCAGCATTTGTTGCGAGATATGATGTGATTCAGAGAACTCAGAAGCCCAAATCCCAGAAAATTTCCTTGAACGAAGTATCTTTGTCTACCATGGATTGCAGATGAAGTCTTTTACTGCATATGCTATTTTGTTTTTTTTTGTGAAATTTTACTGCATATGCTATATATATATATATATATGTATATATATTTATATTTGGTGAAATTTTACTGCATATGCTATATGCTTATAAAGAACTGACGTGAGATGTTATAATTATTGTCTGTGGATATTTACAAGTCTTATTCTGCAGTCTGTACAACTAGTATTTGCACTACATCTATTGTCTGTGATTGAGTGGAAAATTGGAAGAAATTCATCCACCTTTAACTAATTGTCAATGTTCAAATCAGGCTACGGAGCAGTTTAAAATTTTCGGGCGGCGAGAGAACTTGTGGCTTTAAATATAATAGTGAAATCAATGTGCGTTGCACGTTTATTATTTAATATATTTAAATAAGTTTTTTTATTGTACGGGAGTTTAACTTGTGATAACCAGTTACTATTTTATAACTCCTTCAACATTCCTAATCCTTCATTTACAAAATGATTTCACTGTTTGAGTACTTCTTACAATACCTTTTCATGCTTGAAAAGTTGTAAGTTGAGGTTTATATTTAAGAAAGTTCTCCTCTTTTAAATGTTTTTTTTAATATATATATACTAGCAAGATGCACGTGCGTTGTACATATTAACCCGTTTATTTATATTTTTGTTGTGCCAAAGTTTGGTTTTTTTTTTTGTGTGTTTTTGGATTTTTTTTTAATCTTTTCTACATTTTTTTTTACATATATTGTATGAGTTTATATTTTGTTTGATATTTGATATTAAAAGTAATGTGATTATCCAATTTTCTATTTGATAAGTTAGATTAACTAAACATAAATGTGCAATTACTATTTTACCCTTATAAGTTAACATTATTAGTGCCCATAAACAGTGAAGCTGCAAAAATTATGATTAACATAATTTTTTATGACAAATAATATTTTAATTATTAATGAGAAGAATTGCCCTTCTCTCTATCGTAACTCACATTGATTTTTTTTTTTTAAAAGGTTAGAAACATATTTGATTTTATGTAACTATGCCAAATATAATTTATTTATATTATAATGTATATTAGGAAAAAAGAAAATCTAAAAAAAGGGAAAATAAATTGAAAGGTAATTTAAAAATGGTCATATAATCCTCAGAAATCTCATTGAAAATAAATATTGTTCCATGTAGTTGTTTGTGGTTTTAAAAAGTGTTTCAAGTTTTTTTGTCATTTAGTGCATTTTATGAATTGATAAATTTAATTTCAGGGGCATTAATCACCTAAAAAAATGTAGTAGTAAAAAGAAATGGAATAGATGATTTTATCGCACCCCAGTTGCCCAGATTCATTTCGCCACTTAATCTGTGAATATTGTGGGCTTTTGGCGGGCCACCAATTAAGTCGGTCGGGCTTTAAAAGTTAATCTTTCTTATCAAACTAAATATTAAGTGAAATGAAAATCACTAATCTGCCCTAATATAAGATATCAAACACGTTCTAAGTTTAAAAATTTCGTGCAATGCTTGTGCTTGCAACTGTTGTTAGCTTCATTCTTTATTTACCCGAAAGCACATACCTCTTCGTGTTCTTTTCTATTATCCAAGGATTCGTTCCAACAACTTAGCTTTTTCCTACTTTTCCTTTTTCTTTTTGATATTTTCCACTGAGTAATGCTGGCCGGATTTCATCACTTTTGTCGAAGGTTTTATCCCCATCAAGAATTAATTTGTATCTCTTCGTTGACTTTATCGTATCTTTTATATTGTTTGGTTCCTTATTATGCTCTTCATTTGCCTCTTTGAAATTTTATATTAAATATTTCAACAATTTTAATTTGAAATATTTACCTTCACATCCATGGAATGCATTAGATTGAATCTCAGCATTTTCCTTTATTTTTAGTTTCAATTACTTCATCAATAATATGTCAGTTTTTCCAAGTAAGAACTTGAATTCATCTTCAAAATAAAACTTAAAAAAATTAAATTATAATTCATTAAAGCATATTAGATTTAAATTATTTGAAGATATTTTACCTGGATGAAGGTTTTGATTTTCGCCTGTGTTGGTAAAATAACATTGTACAAAGTTAAGAATAGCATAAATTAAAAAATCTCCGTATTATGAAATAAATATTAAGCTAAAAGAAAATTGTAAACTTGAACCTCAAAATACTGTACCTTTTGGTAGATTAAACTGCTTTTCTAGACATGATGATTTTGTCTTTCTATTAGTATTCCTAAATCTTTCATCAACGAATCAAACATCTTTCAAAAAATGCCACATAAATATTATTAAGTTCATCTAACTATATAATATAAATTAGATACAACCAACTTCAATAATTAGAAGATGAGAGATAAATGGATAACTTATCTACTTTCTATTCTTCTCCATATTATGACTTCAACATCAAATTACTAAAAATATAGCATATGATAACCCAGCACTAAAATTAGTCGGGGTTAGTACATGGGATTTAAATCACCTTGTTTAAAATTTGTAAACTCTACTGTTTTCTGAAATTCAAAAAAATATATATATATATATATAATACGTTGATTCTTGAAAATATAAATAATTGATGTTATGGAAAAATAATAAGTAATAGAGTGTTATTAATATATCAACCCTAAATGAGCAAAATGTAAAAAAATAAAAAAGTCGATTTATACCTTCAAAATTCAAACTCTTTAGCACTTTAAATCACACAAATTTATGTCTCCCTAATCAATACATTTAGCCAACATAATGCAATGCTATTATATATATTTTTACCCTTTTTGTTTGTTTATTAATAATGTAATAAGCAGTTGTGTATATATGGACAATTTGCAACTAATATTTGAAGTTTTTTTCCCTAACAACAAAAAGAGCTCATAAAAAACAAAATTTGAAAACTAATTAATATCAGCGGCTTGAATGGCGGTTCCTCGAGCATGTTATGGTCAGGTTAGGTTTTCCTTCCCGTTTCCTTAACCGTATCTTGAAATGCATCAATTAAGTTTCTTTTACTTTCTTGCTTGAGGGTAATGAGTTTGGATCCTTGATACCAGAAAGGGGTATCCGTCAAGGTGACCCCCTCTCTTCTTATCTTTTCCTTTTCTGCGCAGAGGATTTTCTTTAATGTTACAGGAGCTAGAGAGGGCGGGGGCGATTAAAGGAGTGCAGATTTGTAGGGGAGCACCTAGTGTTTCTCACTTGCTCTTCGCAGATGATACACTAATCTGTGGGGTGGCCTCGAAAGAGGCGTTGGGGAGCATTAATGCGGTGTTGGCTAGTTATTGCAGAATCTCGGGTCAGATGGTGAATGGTCAGAAATCCTCAATTGTTTTCAGTAAAAACATCTCGACCAATGTGCAAGAGGAATGGGCGAGAATCCTTGGGGTCCGCCGCGTGGAGAAATTGATCTATATCTTGGTCTCCCGTCGATTAGAAGACGGTCTAAGAATGAGGTTTTCTCTAATATTCTGAGTAAAATTAAGCGTCGAGTTCTTGGTTTTCCGAAGAAGTTCTTGTCTAAGGCTGGGAAAGAGATTTTGATTAAAGAGATTCTCCAGGCTATTCCAGCCTATATTATGAACTGCTTCTTACTTCCCGATGGTCTACTTTATGATATAGAGTCGGTTATTGCTCGGTTTTAGTGGAGCAATGGAAAACGGATGAACATGCATTGGATATCTTGGGATAAACTTTGTGTTAGTAAGGGAAGAGGTGGGCTTGGTTTTCGTAAGTTTAAACTCTTTAATCTCTCAATGCTTGCCAAACAATGGTGGTGGTTCACTAGGGATCCTAATAGCCTAGTCAGTCGTTTATTTAAAGCTCGATATTTCCCGAATAGAACGATGGAAGATGCACAACTGGGAAGGAACCCCTCGTACATTTGGCGTAGCTGAATGGAAGCCAAATATCTCTTTATTGCGAGTTCGCGCTGAAGAGTGGGTTCGGGAACGGAAATTCACGTGTGGAGATCCCATTGGATGCCACGAGGACCGAATTTCAGGCCTCGTTTTAAGGAAGGAGCTTGATGGGTCTCAAAGCTTATGCACCCAGGTGTTCTTAAATGGGATGAGGAATTAATTTGTTCGGCTTTTCACGAAGAGTATGCCAAGGCGATCTTAGGGATTCCTCTATGTTCCATACCGAGGCCTGATTCTATTGTTTGGCATCTTACAAAGACTGGTACTTTCACAGTCAGGTCAGCTTATAAGATGGTGGTTGACTTAGTTGATGGTAATGGGGTTTATTTGTCTGCATCTGCTGATCATGGCATTTGGAAAATTATATGGAGATTGAAGTTGCAGCCAAAAGTGAGAAATTTCCTTTGGGGTTGTGCGAAAGGGATTCTCCCGATAGGGGAAGTTCTGATACGGCATCACCTTATCGAGGAGTGTCCTTGTATCCACTACAGCAAGACGTCGGAAACTACAGCTCATTCATTTTTTCTTTGCCCTTTCGCTAGGCAGGTATGGGCTCTTTCACACCTTCCACAACGTGTATTCCGGGACATAGATGCTATTGGAAATATTTGTGATTTTCTTCTTTCTGCTTTCCATTCTCTGGAGGAGAAGGTCAGTGCTAGGTTTGGTATTATTCTTTGGGCTTTATGGGTTGTCGTAACAGGAAAGGGGCGGAAGGAATTGATGTTATGCCGCACGAAGTGGTGGACTTTGCTGTTCAGTCAATTCTAGGCAGTGCCACCATCGATAGAGAGGTGGATGTTCTCGAGGCTGAGGGTGGAGCAGAGAAGTGGAGTAAGCTAGGAGAAGGCTGGGTGAAGATTAACTTCGATGGTGCTATTTTCGCAGAGGATAATGCTGTGGGAATTGGGGTTGTCGCAAGGGATGGTAAAGGCCAATGTATTGGTTGGGAGACGGATCATCGTTGGAATACTTGTGATCCGGCACTGGCGGGTCTTGGGCGGCTCTCTCTGCAGTTGTTATAGCGTGTGATTTTGGGTGGCGTAAAGTGGTGATTGAAGGGGATTGCCTCAATGCCATTAGGCAACTCCAAACTCACGAAAGAGGCCTTTCCCACCTTGGCAACATTCTCAAAGACGTGTTACAGATTTACAAGACCTTCGACGATGTTGTCTTCTCTTTTGTTAGACGTGGAGCTAATAAAGTAGCCCACTCGCTTACTATAAATGTGGCTTCGGCCTGCGTTGGTGCTTTCGATATTCCTGTTTTTGCTTCTGTTTTTTTTTTTTTTTTTGTTGAGGACTTGAATTAGTTTGCCGCTTTGGCTGAGCCCAAAAAAATTAAAAAAATAAAATAAAATAAAAATCACAAAAAGTATCTTCTTATTGAATTTTCCACCCCTATAGTTAAGCAAAAAGTAACTATCTAACAAATTAATAGGTTTAGCTTTATCAATAATAGTTTCTATAAGTTCAAGTCCCTGGGAATGCAGTTACCATTGGTAGGAAAAACTTTACGGTGACGGCCTAGCGTGGGCCACCATATCCCCCACACCAAGATCAAACTCATATACGATTATAGACCGTACACAAGCCCAATCCTAGCAAACGGAAGACACGACACAAACCCTGGCTAGGCGGGACTAATCCTGTACCAACAATTCAGGAATACATGCAACAAACAGGAATATAATAAAACCGGGTGATAATAATTTACCTGAATACATATCAAAAGTTTGAAGTCAACAAGTGTTCAAGCCTTCAAAATACATACATACATACATACATACATACATACATACATACATAACCCTAAATAATATAAGTGTGTGGTACAAAATGAGTAACCTAGCTAGACACAAAAGTACACTAGCCAATGCAATTTCCCACCTAACTACGCCAAGAAACACCTGAGGGACAAAAGAGGGAAGGGTCAGTCTCTGCAAAACTGAGTGAAAGGCATAATTAAGTATATTAAGCGGTAAAATCATGCAATCCATAATTCCATACAAAGTTTTCAAGAAAGAGAAAGAAATCGGGCATCAATGTATGGAATTACAACTGTCTGGATTAATTCAAAAATATGCGATTAGTGGCTCGGCGAGTGAACATTCTCCAATCTTACTTCTTTCAGTGTATAGGAACTTATTAAGTGATCATGCGTAAATTACGTTTCACTTGTTATGTAATCCAATTCAGTACACAACTACTCCTTATATCACCGGGTTAGTGATTCGGGTAGCTAGCCCTTACCACCCAGGACAGGGTAATCAATGGGTACATGAATCCCAAAGACCGGAATCCATCGATTCACCAAACACCTGGTGAACTTCCGGGTTGCTCCATGTTTGGTTGGGACTAGTGCAAGAGATAGCCGTCAGCCCTAGCTTACTCAGTTCTCTCAATACACTAGCCCCTGGGCCCCAGGAAGTATAGTAGTCTCGCCAAAATAGGACATAAATCAGGAAACGGGGTATTTTAAAAAACGTTTGACTTTTGAAAACTATACATATATAATAGTGTTTTTGGCCAAAACATCACATAATTGGGTTGTAGGGATTTAATATTATATCCTAACAAATCCTCACCTAAATCGGAACCAAAAGAAGAACAAGGACTCCACGAACCCTGGACGAATGGCTCAAAGTCCTCCTGAGAACCCTCTGAACAAGAAAAGACAAGACACGTGTGAGCTACGACTCAATATGTACCAAGTTTGACGCACGACAATGAATAAAATGTATATGGCGTGAATATGATACCTCAATATGCCAAATATAAGCTCAAATGCTCAATGATTATATCACGTTATCAAGTAATAATTCAAAATTAATAATTAAGAACTAATTGGCAAAACCACTCATGCGAGCAAGAGAATTAAGCAAACGAACGCAAAGAATCACTCAAAAGGGTCCAAGAAAGGGGTAGAAACCGAAAATACGAAGAAAGTACGTGAAACGAGAAAAATAAAAAAGAGACAGTAGCTTTTGAAACGGTCGTTTCAACAGCCGTTGGAGGGAACAGACACAATCGGAACGGCCGTTTTCAGTTCAGTTTGAACTGGAAGCGGAAACGGCCATTTCGGAACTGTCTGCAAGAAACAGATGCCTTCCAAACAGTCGTTTCCAGTTTGAACTGGAAACGGAAACGGCCGTTTGGGGGAGGCCTGGGCGACAGAGAAGGGGGAAAAACAGGGGATCCGCGGAAAAACACCAAAAACCACAAAACCAACAAACCAACTCACTCCAAAACCAACAAATAACATCCAAGCAACTCTAATACACAATTAGGTCATACATAACAACACAAAGCAAACTTGAATGCATCCAAATTCATACACAAAACCCCCAAAATTTGAAATATACACGCATGCTTCCAAGTTCCAAAAGTCATAACCAAAATTGCATATAATCAATCAAATGCATCCCACAACACTCCACAACACTCAAGAATTTCGAACTTAAGTTCAAAATCATCTAAATGCACCAAAGTCACAAAACCCCATATGAAGCTCACCTTGGATGAAATGGAATGAAGGGGTAAGAATGGAGATGAGTTTTTGGCTTGATTCTTGAATGGAAATTAGAAGAAATCTCTTAGCCTCTTGTTGCTTGGATGGTTCGATCAAATGGAGAAGGAAAGAAAGGGATTTGCTCTTGCTATGGAGAGAAATGAAAGAAAAGAGATGTGTGTGTGTGTGTGCAAGTGTGTATGCATCGGTATGTATGTGTGAGGAGAAGAGGGAAATTGCATTGTGGTCCTTGAAAAATTTAAAATGATGCAAAGAGATATACAAGGTATGAAAAGTTACAAGTACGTCAAGTAATAGTTGAACAAATAAAACTCAAAATTACAAGTATTACGCAAATAGAATCAAGTAAGGAAAGGCTCAAGAAATACGATCAAAATACGCAACGAAGAAGTAAATACATAAATAAAGTACAAAAGAAATTAAATAAAATCCTAAATCTCAAAACTTTAATGCGTGGCGCGCGTACCTGTACGGATGAAAAGTCGGGGTGTCACATTTACACTCTAAGTGGTCCGTCCCGACTCGATCCATAAAAATGAACTGTAGAAAAAAATAACAATAATAATAATAACAGTTGCTATGCAAAATAGGACCCGTCAAATTAAAACGAGTCTTAATAATGAGTATGTCCACGGCCCACATCTCCACACATACACACAAACGCACAATTGAGCCGTTAAGCTCATCTTCAAAAACCACCTCAACAACAATTTTGACAGAAAGATTATATACACCTAGCTAATTTAAATTTAAGATAAAATAATTAAATTAAATTATTTATTTGTCTGCGAAATAAATATTATTCAAACCTTTTGAATTGTTATCAACTTAATCAAATTCAGTTATATCAAATTTATGCAGTGGGTACTCACGCTTATTATATACTTAACTTAAGTTAAAGATAACCAAAAATAATTGAAGTATTGATTTTTCTTCTAAATAAATAATATAGTTAAGTTGGTATTAACACATATTATGTACTTAATTTAAATTAAAATTTGTTATACATTGAATGAAAATATAAAGATAGACGATTGCAAAAGTTGGCACTTAATAAGAATGAATTAATTCAATAAAATCAAATAAAATGTTAGATTTATTTATCAGATTTTGGGTAAATAAATATTATATATGGTTAATTGAATAATGGGTAATTGCGTCATTTCACAATGAGAAGAAATATTCATCCACACTTTTATAATAATATAGATATAGATTTAGCTTAACACCGTTGTCTCCTTGTTGAATATTTTTCATCCCTTTTAGCTAGAATTATTGTATTGCTTTTTGGAGGTTTTTTAAATCATTTGACACATAAGTTGAGAATAATACATGTGAGTTTTTAAGTTTAATTTGATGCCTCACTCCTTGCAAAACGCCTCAACCACATTTCGAATACCCATACCCATTTCTCCATCCATGGTAGCTTTGGCTCCAACTATTATGTCACCTACAAAAAGCAAGTGCGAGATGTGAGAACCTCCCCGACATACCTCAATTGGCTTTCACTGTCTAGCCGAAATAACCTCCTCAATCATATAAGTAAGTCCTTTCATGTAGACCACAAACAAATAAGGTGAGAGTGAATTGTCTTGTCTAATACCACACTTTATTCGTACAACCTCTGTCTGTTCGCCATTCCATAGATTCTTCCGGTTGTATCCCCTCCACTTCTCAAATAATGATATAAGCATAAAATCATATTCAAGGCAAGTAGGCAACTCCAAACTCCCAAGTTCCAGCCATTTATACCCAGCTTTGATACTAAATAGAAGGGGAGAAAAAAAAAAAGGGGGAAAATTTCAACCATTTATTAAAGTCTTATTTGCCCAAAAAAAAATCTCATGTTATAAAAATTAACATAGAAAACCATGTGTTCTTTAAATATTTGCATGTCTGAACCCTAAAAATTTATGGTATTGGTAGAACACTAATTTTATCTTTTTATTGGATGTGAAATAACTAATTTACCCTTTTATATTCTTATATACATCATCTCACATCTCTCTATATTGTTCAATACTTTTTTATATGCACCGAGACCTGTACAAAATAAAAATTAAATGAAGAACCCTATAAACAAATATAAAAATGATGTATAAAGAGATGGGAGATGATCTATATCATAATATAAAAAGTTAAATTAGGATCATTTGGCATCCAATGAACAAAAAATTAGTGTTTTATCAACATCAGAAATTTTTAGGATTTGTCATGCAAATATTTTGAGAACACAGGTTTATGTTTTAATTTTTGTAAAATAAATTTATTTTTACCCATTTCACCTAACATAAGGATGAAATATGTAAAAAAAAAATCGATTTTTATTAGAGGACTTGAGCTCTCAAGTTTCAACCTTGCTCGTTATTTGTTACACATGACAAGGGATTAGCCTATTTACAGTACTCGAAGAAGAGTCCTAAAAGTTTCCTAAGGTAATGGATGGAGATATTTTGGTAGAAATATATGTTAGGAAAGGGATACTCCAAAATTGAGAGTACGCAGCGGAAATCCAAACTCCTCTCCAAATGTTCAATAAACAATGATCAAGCATGCCCAAAGATATAAAACAATCAACCAAATAAAAATAGAAAAGACACGAAAATTTTAATGTGGAACCCCTTCAAATCGAAGAGTAAAAATCACAAGGCCTACGAGACACAAAAACAAATCCACTATAATACGAGGCAAAATTACAGCGGTTCAATACCAATAAAACTAATTCTAAACACGAACCAAACACCGATTCGATCCAAAACGAACTAGAATACAAAAGGAGAAAAGAAGACACCATAAAACAAGTCGAAAAAATACTCTTAGCTTCTTTCTTAATTCATCTTCTTTCTTAGCTTCTGCCAATACTCTTTTCACTTTGGGATTTTGCAGCACTGGTGGAAATGCCTACTTAGCTATATGGTACACCAAATTACCATCTAATTGTTCTAACTCGGTATGGCTTGCCAACAGAGACAGACATTTAAACAATTCTGGCATTCTCACAATAGATGCCTCAGGCAAACTGATGATCATGCGCGATGGAGCTGATCCCGTTGAGCTGTATGCAGCTGAAAGTGGCTTAAATATCACGGCTACTTTACTCGATACTGGGAATTTTGTAGTGGTCTCCTCAAATGGAACACAAGGGGGTGAAGTCTTGTGGCAAAGCTTCGATTATCCAACTGATACTCTTCTTCCAGGGATGAAGTTAGGGGTAAATCATAAGACTGGAAGAAACTGGACACTTACCTCGTGGTTTTCCCAAAACAATCCGGCTCCTGGGGCTTTTACTCTCGAGTGGGATCCGGACTTGCGCAGGTTGGTGGTCAGGCGTCGAGGGGTCGTTTACTGGACTAGCGGGGACTTGAAGTTTTACCAAAAATATGAAAATTTAGATGTTTATGCATTTGATTATATAGGTCTAAAGCCAGATCCTTGGAATCTCAACTACATTTTCAAAAATGTATCCAATCTAGATGAGGAGTACTTTGCATATTCACTCTACCATGATCAATCCACACCAGAAGATAGGAGGAATACTTCTTGGTTGAAGCTGGATTATCAGGGAAATATATATAATAATAACAGGCTTATTATTATACAAGTTGAAGATTGTTATGGTTATAACACGAGAGGATCAGAAGGATCTTTAGGATGTGAATTGTGGGAACAGCCCAAGTGCAGAAACAAGGATCAGTTTTTCTTCTACAGAGATGGATATTTTCAACCTTCAGATTTTACATATCGTTCCAATGATAGCAAGTCGAATCTTAGCGTGAGCGATTGTAGGTCTATTTGCTGGAATGACTGTGAATGTGTTGCGTTTTTGGATGTGGAAGTTGGATGCACTTTTTGGAGGGGGGAAAATTTAATATTCTCGCAAGATAATCCTCAACAATCATCTGAACGATATATTCTTCAAAAAACAGAGCGTTCGAAGAAAAGTAAGTCTATGAGATACTTTCCCCTAGAGTAAAAATCCTGCTTTCTGAATGTTCTTTTTTGAAATATATATACATGATCCATGACAGAAAGCAAGAGGAATGTGATAGTCATATCTTCAACAACTGCGGCAGTTCTGCTTGTTATATTGGGTTCTTTGATCATCCTTGTGATAAAAATTAAAGGTACTATAAACTATGATATCAAATGGTTTTTAAATGATTTTGCCATGATCGTTATTGCCCTTATGCTGGGACATTTGTTGTGGATAGGGAGGAGGAGGAAGGAGGAAGAACTCGAGGAACTGATGACATTAGAGGATTGCACAGGAACATCTGAACTTGAAAATAATGGAGGCAGGGGAAATGATCTTACGCAGTTCTCTTATGCATCAATCCTAGAATCAACTAATAGCTTTTCGATAGACAACAAACTTGGAGAGGGTGGTTTCGGGCCCGTGTATAAGGTAAAAGCATAAATGTTTTCGTTTTAGTTCCTTATAGGGGTTGCATCTTTATATTTTAGATTGTGCTAAATTGATCTATCTAATATGAACATTGTTGCATTATGTGTTTATAGGGGAAACTGCCGCAAGGACGTGAAATAGCAGTAAAATTACTGTCTGAGAGATCAGGTCAAGGATTGCTCGAGTTTAAAACTGAGATAGTGCTCATGTCTAAGCTCCAACACCGAAATCTAGTAAGACTCTTAGGCTTTTGCATTCGTGGAAATGAGAAGATCATAATCTATGATTATGTGCCAAACAAAAGTTTGGACTTCTTTCTCTTCGGTGAGTATTCTACACAGAATGCAATTCAAGAACAACTTCTTCTAAAAACTTTTCCGTAACTTCATTTACAAGGCTAAGAGTTAAATCTTGACAGATCCAGCAAAGAGGGACCAGTTGAATTGGGGATTACGTTTCAGCATAATCGAGGGTATAGCTCAAGGACTGCTCTACCTTCACAAGTACTCACGGATACTCATCATTCATA
>JBBMKE010000001.1:6046538-6060687 GCA_037834125.1 Lippia alba | reverse complement strand
AGTAGAGTTAAATACTACAATATCAACTACAGTCACCAAGCCCATCATATTTTTGTATAATATCTTGCACCTTTATGATAGTAAATAACGATTAAAGGAGAGGATAGCAGCAGATAACTCCGTCGAGGCCGTTCCTCATTGATTTTTTCAACTAAAGTAATTTGATCCAGAATATAATTTTGAAGTGATAATATATGAAAGCTGATATATAAGTTTGAATTAAGTCTTGATTATCAGAAAAAGTGAATCTTGTATATTCAGGCTCACCAGAGAGGCATATGATTTCAACAAGGGCTTAATCAGCAGCCAAACTGGCTGGAATATAAAGGGCGCGTCTACGAAAAGGACTTGACCCAACCGCCTCGGATAGTAGTAGTAGAATGCATCAAACTGCAAATGGCAAAATGTGATCTTTACAGAAAAGAAAACTCAACCAAGCTTTGATTTGTTGCATGGATCATTAATAAGATTATTAAGAATGGAAAAGGGTTTTTTGGGATTTCTAGATATGCAAAAATACAGATTGTAGAAACTAACCACAAATGTTAAGAACTTAATATCAGCATTTTGTGTCCCAAACCCTCGGAGATCAATTATGCCAAGAATTTCCTGCTTTCCATTGGGAAGTTTGCTTAGTGCTTTCTCGATCATAAAAGCACAAAGCTTCTCATCTTCTAATTGTTCCTGATCCTGTGTTAATATAAACAACAGTCAACATCAAAGACCAAATTCAATCTGAGCTAAAACTTACTGAAAGTTAGTTGTTAGCAAATTGCAAGAAAATACGGTGTTGATTGAAAAACAGATAAATATGGAGTTTGTTCAGTAGACATACATACATACCCCTGGAAAATGCTTAGAAGCTTCCACTATCAGCACTGGCCTGCCATACACATCGAGAAAGTCATGTACATAAGCTTTTCCAGTTTTTGCTGCACTGTTGACTGATTCTTCCGACAATTCAGATACACCAAATTCATGGCGCCATCTCTGTTAGGCAAAAGTTGAAAATTGAAGGTCTACACAAGTCAACAGAATAACTTGCAGTTTGCTAGCAAACCTATCTATTTTGGTTTTTGTTGAATCCGTTATTGATTTGATGCCAGCACAATTTATTAAAAGTGAATAATGGAAAAACGGGCTCTAGCATTAGCTTATTTATAGTAGATTTTGAAATTTCCTTTCTTTGTCCAGCATGGAAGAACAGGAAAGAAATACGAGCATGTGAATTATGCTTACAATGGCTTTACTCAATTTGGAGACCGCTTCTTCAACAGAGAAACTTCGATCTTTAAGAAACCAAAGGATCATTTCTTCGTCATCTCTCCCATTTTTCCCCATTCGGAGAGTACTATGTTCTTTTTCGAGCTTTTCTTTGACTTGCGCCACTAACTGCAACATGAAAGATCTGATCAACAAAAAGATTCCATTAAATCATTAAAAGAGATCAACTAAATCATAATTCTCAATGAACATTTTTATGCAGCTCACTTGGTAGTAAACAAGAAAGGAATGGAAGAGCCTGTTTAGTGAGACACAGAAGTACGAAATCAAAAATCTCCAGAAAAAATAAAAAAAAAATGAAAGTGGGCACTCCACATGTGTGCATTTATATCATTCCACTAATTTTAATCAGGAAAGATATATTCTTTTTCATCACAAGTAAAACAAAAAATTGTCAAGCAAGAGAACTCCCCAGTTTTCCATTGGAGAAATGGCTGAAAGTAATTCTTATCATTAGTTTTCCAGCAACCCAAGTCCCAATTCAACAATCTATCAAATCAACTAAGAACTGCAGTTGAAAATCAAACACAAAAATTGGGAATGAAATAACCAAATAAGAAGAGAAAGCAAGAACAGTCAATTAAACACGATATCAAGATAAGAATGCTCGCAATTTCAGAAACAAAAACCAACAAGAAGAAGAGGAAGCGGTCAAAAGCGGCACCTTATGAGTATTTTCCGGCGCCAGAGAACAATTACGAATCCCGAATTTGAAAATATTACTGGGTTTCTTGGAACGAACACAAGCTGAATTGAAATGGCGAGCAAGAGGAGGCCGCAGTCCGAGACACTGCGTCATTTCGTCGAACACTTCGTAATCTTGCTTCCCGAATCTTCAATTTTTAGTCTTTCCACTCCACTCACAGAAATCTTGTTTAAATATGTTGTTATCATACTGATTTGCGCGAGTGTGTTTGTATGAGATAGATAGAGGAAATTGTTACTGATGTTAGATAATTGCTCTTGTCTTGAACTCAAAAGTCGTTCTAAACTTCTTATGTTAAAAATTAAGATAAATTTAACTGAGATTTCACTGTAAATAAGTGGGAAAATGACTCAGAAAGATGAAAGGGGACAAAATGAAGAGGGGAGAACAGTCCATGTGTGACATGAAGTAAGAAAAGACAAGAGTAAGAGATATGATTTATGAAGAGAGAATAAAAATAAAAATTAAATAGATTAATATAATTGAATATTTCAGATAAGGATTTGAGACTGCGATACGAAGATAGTATTACTGCCGATAACCAATCAAAACAATGTAATGTCAAATATATATATAATAATGCAAGAGGGTTAGTCCAATCGGTGAATTAATTAATTCTAACGACAAGGTTTCGAGTTCGAATTCTGGACGTACGTTAAAAAATAAATAAAAAATATAATAATAATAATAATAATAATTAAAAGATACTTAAAATTATTTGAATGTGATATGTCCTGTCAATGATTTTCTATTCCTCGTCGAAGTGGTACAATATCCGTTTTCCACGTACAAGACGATACCTCTCCAGAATATGTAAATCTGTGGATGTATCTAAAATCCCGGCGGAAAACAATATTGGTAGAAAAGGATATTTCTCTTCCACACCAAAACCTCGGACTGCTACCATGGCTGATCCAGGCTCTTCTGCCCAAACAAACGACGCGTAAGTTCTCGTTATTTCCTTGCTGTTTTGGGTTCCTCGTATAAGTTGATTTTGATGGTGTTCTGAAATTCAAAAAGGTGTCTTTTTTCTTGTTCGGGTTCGCTAAGGTTTTATCATGTGAACTCGTTTCAGCTTTCTGGGTTGGTTTTCTCTGATCTTTGCGTTTCTGAACTTGATTTGTTTGGGGGTTGGGGGATGCTTTAGGGAGTCCTTCAAAGATAAAGAAATGGTTTTCGTGGTTAATATGTAGGAAGACATTTTGTAACAAGTATTTGTTCTCTGTATTTTTTGTGATTCTTTAGTTTTGGTGGTTAAATCATTGGTTTAATCTGGAGCTATTTAGTTTGTTTGTACTGAAAGATCATAATTTTTGGCTTAAATTTTTGAAAAAACTATGGAAATACAGGAAAAGTGGCAAAAGGGACTATTCTACTGCGATTCTGGAAAGGAAAAAGTCCCCCAACCGCCTTATTGTCGACGAGGCTATAAATGATGACAACTCGGTTGTATCGATGCACCCTAATCGAATGGAAGAACTTCAGCTCTTTCGGGGAGACACTATATTGATTAGGGTAAACTTTGTTTAGTTGCAATGCGCGATAGAAATGATTGTTTCCTTCTGTTTGGAGTTAATCTTGAAATGTATATGCGGCGCAGGGTAAAAAAAGGAAGGACACGGTTTGCATTGTTCTTGCGGATGAGCAATGCGAGGAGCCAAAAATAAGAATGAACAAAGTCGTTCGATCGAATCTGAGGGTACGTCTTACTGATATGGTGTCTGTACATCAGTGCCCTGATGTCAAGTATGGGAAGCGTGTTCACATCCTTCCTTTTGACGACTCGATTGAGGGTTTGACTGGAAACCTGTTCGATGCCTACTTAAAGCGTAAGATCATCATCATCATCATTAGTTCCTAAGTAGTTGTTGTTTGTATCATTTATTAGTTGTACCTCTGAAACGTTACAACAAGGTCACCTGTTACTATATCTATTGCACAAACATCCCCTCTTGATTTCAAAATTATGTATACCTCCCACATAACTTGTAGAGTGTTGGGCGGAGCTTATAATATGTGTCAAAGTGTTAGGAACTTTTTTTTAATGAAGGAACGTACAGGGTCCTAATATTTGACGTTGCGGGCTTATAAGATCCTTCATGTTAAGTTGGGAATCTGACTCATTTCCAGGATCTTTAGAAATTTTGTTTAGTTTTGTGATATTAATAACACAATTCTGGTTTGTAACATCATATAAGTCCATGATATTATGTTTATCCCAGCACTTTGTCATATGATTTTCAGAAAGAGCTAATTTCTTGTAAGCTCCAAAATCATATCATTATACGATGTGAGAGCTTATATAAGCTCTTGAAAATAAGTTCAGCCAAATGCTCTCTTTATCTCCAGTTGATTATTAGACATGGTTGAATAACACTACAATTCAAACTTCTAATTGTTCTTCTATGCATCAGTGATTCTATTAAATTCCTTAATAGAACTTCCAAGTTTCAATTAAGTTTTCACTGAATTTCCAAGTTTTAATTAAGTTTTCACTGAATGAGGTACTCATAATTATGGAAATAAGAGGGGAAAATTGTAATTATAATATAGTTGAAAGGGAGGTATGTGCAATAAAACCCTTTCATTCTGGAGAGCTCATATTGTTACATTCCTAAACCGAGCAGCCTATTTCTTGGATGCTTATCGTCCCGTGAGGAAGGGAGACCTTTTCCAGGTCAGAGGCGGGATGCGGAGTGTTGAATTCAAAGTTGTTGAAACCGACCCTGGTGAATACTGTGTCGTTTCGCCTGATACTGAGATATTCTGTGAGGGAGAACCAATAAAACGTGAGGATGAGGATGAAAAATTAAATGAAGTTGGTTATGACGACGTGGGCGGTGTGAGAAAACAAATGGCTCAAATCCGTGAGCTGGTAGAGCTTCCTCTAAGACATCCGCAGCTCTTCAAATCAATTGGCGTGAAACCACCTAAAGGAATCTTGCTCTACGGACCTCCCGGATCAGGTAAAACCCTGATAGCAAGAGCTGTAGCTAACGAGACAGGTGCATTTTTCTTTCTCATTAATGGCCCTGAAATAATGTCGAAATTGGCTGGTGAGAGCGAGAGTAACTTGAGGAAGGCATTTGAAGAAGCTGAGAAGAATGCACCGGCGATCATCTTTATTGATGAGCTGGATTCCATCGCACCGAAGAGAGAGAAAACGCATGGTGAGGTAGAGAGGCGTATTGTGTCGCAGCTTCTTACATTAATGGATGGTCTCAAGGCGCGTGCACATGTAATTGTTATGGGGGCCACAAATAGACCAAATAGTATTGATCCGGCTTTGAGGAGGTTTGGTAGATTTGATAGGGAAATCGATATAGGTGTGCCGGATGAAGTGGGGAGGTTGGAGGTGCTAAGGATTCATACCAAGAATATGAAACTTTCTGAAGATGTGAGTTTATGGTGGTTTGTTTTTATAATGGAGTTTTTCTTGTCTTATTACGGGTATGCCCTTTTTTTAAGATTGTTTTGTTGATTATTCTCGGCAGGTTGATCTTGAAAGAGTAGCTAAAGATACACATGGTTATGTTGGTGCTGATCTTGCTGCCCTTTGCACGGAAGCTGCTCTTCAGTGCATCAGGGAGAAAATGGATGTCATTGACTTGGAGGATGAGGAGATCGATGCCGAGGTGTTGAATTCAATGGCTGTAACCAATGAACATTTTCAAACTGCATTGGGTGCATCAAACCCGTCAGCCTTACGAGAAACAGTATGGCCATTTTAACAATGTATGATTGTAAACAGTTGTAATTCTTCTTGATATTCATGAATATTTCAATTTTCTTGGGTTTAGGTTGTTGAGGTTCCTAATGTGTCATGGGAAGATATTGGTGGATTGGACAATGTCAAACGGGAGCTTCAAGAGGTACTTTCTTGTCATCTTTGGTATATGTGGCAAAATTCATTTATCATATTTTTCTTAAATTCAATTGTTTTAGATTAATTTTCTTTTCCTAATGTTTTGCCTCATTAGACTGTGCAATACCCTGTGGAGCATCCGGAGAAGTTCGAGAAATTCGGCATGTCGCCTTCTAAAGGGGTTCTCTTCTATGGACCTCCCGGTTGTGGCAAAACTTTGCTTGCTAAGGCTATTGCTAACGAGTGTCAAGCCAATTTCATAAGTGTTAAAGGACCTGAGTTGCTAACTATGTGGTTTGGAGAGAGTGAAGCAAATGTTAGAGAGATTTTTGACAAGGCACGACAATCAGCGCCGTGCGTGCTCTTCTTTGATGAACTTGATTCAATTGCTACTCAGGTACCACCATTTCATGCCTTTTCACCATACTGCTATTGTAACCAATCTTTATCTTCTTCCTAAAATGAAATATAAAAGATGGGATACTTACAGCTAGACCTATGAGATTAGGTCTAAATATAGTTTCATTCCCTGTGATTTGGAACACCGAACACTTACAACGACATGAGGTTTTGATTTTTAGCACACTAATATTCACCCATTGGCTTTTTCAATGTTTCTTACTGATTTCACTGACATAAGATCCAGATTATAATGAAAATCCTATTACCCATTGTCTATAGAAATCAATCTTCTGACCCTTTCTCCTCGGACTAAAACATCCTTAATCCTCATATTGCACATTCAAGGGGTCTAGGTGTAATTTTTAAACCACAGGGTTCTGACTGTATTTTGGCTTATTTTCAGTGTGTACAACTGTAGTTATCTTGTAACAGTAAAAATTAAATGGAAAATATATTTTGCTCACTTTCTTTAGAGAGGAAGTTCTGTTGGAGATGCCGGAGGAGCTGCAGATAGAGTTCTTAATCAATTGCTGACGGAAATGGATGGAATGTCAGCCAAGAAAACGGTTTTCATTATAGGTGCAACAAACAGACCGGACATTATTGACCCTGCATTACTCAGGCCGGGACGTTTGGACCAGTTGATTTATATCCCGCTTCCGGATGAATCTTCACGCCATCAGATATTTAAAGCATGTCTGAGAAAGTCCCCTCTAGCTAAAGAAGTTGATCTTTTAGCCCTTGCAAGACACACGCACGGGTTCAGTGGTGCTGATATAACTGAAATATGTCAGCGTGCTTGCAAGTATGCTATTCGAGAAAATATCGAAAAGGTAATATTTATTTTGGCAGATATTTGATTCTGCACTCCCCTATTTTTGGGAAAAATTATAGCCCCTTTCCGATAACCATGTCCAACTATATACTCTGCTTGGAGTCTTTGAATTACTTGAAAATGAAGAATCATTGTGCACCCGTCACATGTATTCATTTAAAAAACGAAATATTTACCCCTAAATTAGCAATTTCTTGTGTTTTGCAACCTAAGATTTTAAATACTTTTCCCTCCATCTTTTTCTAAGTCTTGGCTCAGCCCATGCGAATGGTGTATTTGTAATTTTGAAATTCACATGAAGAAACTCTGCAACTAATCTCCGATACAGAGCAATAGGTCCTTCATCGTCCAACTTATTTCTTGTCTTCATGTTTGATGTTTTGGCAATGGCAGGATATTGAGAGAGAGAAGAAGAAGAGAGAGAACCCCGAGGCGATGGAAGAAGATGATGTTGATGATGTGCCCGAGATCAAGGCTGCCCATTTTGAGGAGTCCATGAAATTTGCTCGTAGGAGTGTGAGTGACGCCGATATTCGCAAGTATCAGCTCTTTGCTCAAACATTGCAGCAATCTCGTGGCTTTGGTTCTGAATTCCGGTTTGCCGATCGCGCGGATTCTGCAGCCGGCGTGGCCCCAGACCCGTTTTCTTCTGCAGGCGGTGGTGCTGGTGACGATGATGACTTGTATAGCTAAGTTACTAGACCTTTTACTGTCTTTCAGATAAGGGTGTTTCTTGTACAAGTATACCTAGTAGTTTGCCTGGAGATCGTGTACTCTTTACTTCTAATATAAATAAGGAGTGTCCTGAATCTTAATCCAATAGGGAAAAAAACCTTTACAATTGAGAAATTGTCGAGGGGAGATAAACTTAATTTTCAAAGATAAATGCGCCTTTGGATTTTCTGTTTAGGTTTGTATTTCATTTTTTATTTTGCTTACATACACGGGTTAGTCGTTACGTGTATACAGAGACGATACAAATCACGATAGCGACATGCCAACCCAAAATGGAGATAGTAAGCCATAAACGCGGGAATACAAATTTGTAATTAAAGTATTTCCAAGAAAATGTTGCATAATTGCTCCAATATTCCAACTAGGGTTAAACAAGTACGCCGATTGTTGGTTTAATTGGTTAGTGGCTTCATTTTTCAAAATAATATTTAAGATTTAAATTTTACTTAAAAGTGCGTGTGTAAAAAAAAAAGAATTTCAAAGAAAGTGCGGGAATAATTACTCCAATATTCCATCAAGGGTTAGACCATAAAGATCTCCAAAAGGTGATTGTCCTTGTTATCCAAGTTAGGAATATACTTTTAGCATTGATTTGATGAGCAGAAATGCTGCAGTTGGATCAGTATATCCAAGTCCAACCATAGTACATGTTATCATGGCATCCATAAAGGCATCACGATTCACCATTTGAGTGAACTAGTAGCGAAACCTAAAGTCTTGTCATCAATAAATGAAGTCCAACAAAGCGGGCGGCCCCCTACACTATCTTGGAGTCTTCATGGATTCATGTCCAGAAATTTTACGCTCAAGTGTCCGACACTGCTCGCCACTTTCATCACGACCTCTCTTGTCTATTAATAGAATGTTCATCATCGATATCTTCCGAGATGTCGAATCACATTGAAAGAAAAAGGAGGAATGGGGCCATATGTGATACCGCATAATAGGACACACATAGTTTTGCTTGTGAATAAAAGGTGTGGCAAAAGGGCCAAAGAGTCGATGTTTTGCACCATCATCAACTTTGTAGGGTAATGTTGTTTGCAATCCATGTCCACATGGTGGGGGTCCTTGTGAGAGTTAGCATGACATGGGGGAAGCTTCTTGTCATTCTCTTCTACTCACATAGTCACATTCATTGCATAAGAGGGGGGGGGGGGTGTCCACCTTAGATGCTGTACCAGGTACAAATTATAATAACAACAATACGTCGAATACTTGGATTTTAGTTATATTCTATGTTTGAAGTTGTGTACGTAAAGTTGAACGTATGTCATTCATCCGATCACTTGTGTCGAGTGTAGCATAATATACGCTTCGCTAGCGGGAGTTTGAATTCACTACAAGAAAGTACTCCGTAGCGATGGAAGGTCCGTATTTCCTTTATTTCATCAACTTACCGATAATTTATATATAAGTTTTCCCATTTTTGGCTTAAGATTTTACAAACATTCTCAAATCGAGATTCGTTGATACTAAATTTCGATATGAGATTCTTCTATTCGAGTTATAAATAGACTCTTTGGCCAAACAAATAAGTTTCTCTAAGGGACTTTTAAGATCTTTGAAAAATTATTAACTTCTTTAAAGTGAGCAATAATTTTTATACATTACTATCAAATAGATACATTAAATTTGGTGATATATAAAATAATATTAAAATTAGAGAGCGTACATGAATAACCTCATACTATATGCAATTAGGTGAGATGATGCCTATATGGAGTTCTATTGAGATAAAAAAAAAAACCGAAAGGGGCATGTGCCCCCACAAAGACATCCATCCTTGAGCCACTTTTTCCTATGAAATGATTGAAAACGACTTCTTCATCTCTCACATGTAATGCACGATCAACATTCACACATTAGTTTAGTCTTATCCAACAGTAATTCTTACTCTTAACCAGTTCAAGTACAAAATGTGCACATCAAATGTTTCACAAGTCATGCAATTTACAACTTGGTTACGGCCAAGAATTACCCTAAAATGATGCAACATTTCAAGCTTATAGGAACATAATCACATATAGTATCAGCTTCAACAAAAATCTATATTGAATTGAATATTGTTCCTAAACCCTAGCTCTTTACAGTGCAGCTAACTTCTATCATACCCCTAAAACTTAAAAGTCCAAACAATCAAAATTCATTGGTTCCCTGTTTTGTAACTTGTGGAGGAAGACGAGTAATCCAGCGAGCAATTAGACGAACCTTGACGAAGCAACAATTGAGCTGGTGTAACCGATGAGGAAGAGTTCGATAAAGTATGAGAGCCCTTTGAAGATTTATTCAGAGACTTGTGACCTTTATCGGTTCCCAACACATGCTCGTGTTCGATTTCCTTCAATAGGGCCACAACATCTTTCATGGTGGGACGATCGTCCGGACGGTTGCTTGTGCACAGTAAGGCTATGCCGAGGGCTTGGAGCATCTCTTGTATTTGTGAGTCGGGATGGCCTTGGAGTTTCCGATCAATGATGTCGACAGGGTCCCTTTTGTTCTTAAGGTGGTCCCTCACCCACCGGATAACATGCTGCCCATCCGGGAATGTGGGGTCCGCTGGCTTTTTACCGGTTATGATTTCTAGTAAGACAACACCGTAGCTGTATACGTCGCTCTTCTCGTTGATTTTTAGCATGGAGGAATATTCTGTACATTTCAAAATGAACCAAGTTCAGGTATTTAAGTAATGTGAGTAGCAGCAAGCCAAACATGTGAAGACAAAGTTGGTGGATAAAATGGAGGCGATAACATGACTTCGCATGAATACCAGCATAGCTCTAATTCTGATGAAATCCAACTATATCTATCATTATATTTTCTCTAATTCTACATTTCTACTAGAACAAGAAATATTCTTGTTCCTGTCGATCATGTTCATTATCTCCGGCCAAGTATACAATCGAACTAACTGAAACCTGGAATATTTTCTAGGCGAAATGTAAATAAGAACAACCAAAAAACGCATCAAAATCGCAAGAAAAAAGGTTCAAATGATCTTGAACGAACAAAAAACATAGTTAAAAGGAAATTACCCGGAGCAAAGTATCCATATGATCCAGCGAATTGAGGATGTCCTGTAAACGAACCTCCATTTCCATCCTCTACAATCCTGGCCAGTCCGAAGTCTGCTAAACAAGATTCATACCGGTCCCCCAAAAGTATGTTATGCGTCTTGACATCGCGGTGGAGAATGGGCGGCACGCAATCATGGTGCAAGTACGCCAATCCTTCAGCAACTCCGAGCCCTATCTTGAGCCGAACCTCCCACTCCACTCTCTGTCCTCTCTCCTCATGCAACAACTCACCCAACGTGCCATTCGGCAAATAGTCATACAACAAAAGCTTAGTCTTCCGGTTCGCAGCCCACCCCAGTAGCCTAATGATGTTCCTATGCCGGACGCAGGCCAGAGTCGCAATCTCCGACGAGAAAGTGGCAGCAGAGGACTTCTCTGACGACCAGAATCTCTTAACCGCGACGGTGGGCCCTGAAGGAATCGCAGCCCGATACACCACGCCAGACCGACCGCGGCCGATGACGTTGACAGCTGTCAAGTACTTGGCCATGTCATTGATAGACAAATCTAGCTTCTGGTATAGTGTGACCTCCCACGGGCCTGCAAGCTCTACATCATCCCCATCGTTTGAATCGTGGGCCATGTGGGACCGCATCCTTCCACTGAGTACAATGTAGAGGGCGCTCGATACGAGGAGGCAGGCGGTGCAGAGCAGCACCGCCATTGCCACCTTAGTCGCCTGGCGGTGTGGTACTGTGGCGGGTGGGCATTCGTTTGGGGAAAGACAAAGCTGAGGGTTGCCAGAGAGGACCGCGAGTGGCAGTTTGGTGAAGAACGGGGTTTCGGGCACGCGGCCAGAGAAGTTGTTGTGGGAGACATTGAGCACCACCAGGTTCTGAAGGTCTGCCAGGTAATGGAGGTCTCCCGAGAGGTTGTTGTGAGAAATATCCAACACTCCAAGCCGGTCCAAGGCGGTGAACTCCTCGGGGATTCCGCCAGAAAGTTTGTTCCAGCTTAAATTCAGGGCAATTTCCAGTGCTGGAATTCTGCCCAAAGTTGCCGGAAGCTGACCGTCCAGCTCGTTGCTGCTTAAATCGAGCAATTGAAGCCTGTAACAGGAACCTAGTTCCGTGGGGATCGCGCCCGAGAGCCTGTTCTTTGCTAGAATGAGTTTCGTGAGTGAACTCAGAGAGCCAAGACTTGAACTCAGTGTACCTTCGATCATGTTTTTAGAAATGTCGACGAACTGAAGAGAGACGAGATCACTGAGACTACCAGGCAAGTTCCCAGATATGGAATTCGAATGCAAGTCGAGAAAAGTGAGATTCTTGCATCCAGAAATCTCAGGTGGGATTCTCCCGGATAGCCGATTCGATCCAAGATCCAAGAAATTCAAATTCTTCAACTTCCCAACTTCTGCAGGAACATTACCAGTGAGCTTATTATCACAAGCTCGGAACCGAATCAGTGACGAGCAGTTCCCAATTTCCGGCGGTATGGCCCCGGAAAGACTGTTCCCCAGCAGCAAAAGCTTGTTCAGATTCTGCAATCCAAAGATACCACTCGGAATAGAGCCTGTTAATGCGTTTCGCGACACATCCACGGCTTCCAGCTTCCGACAACTAGACAAAGACAGCGGAATCTTCCCCTGCAGGAGATTTTCCCACAGAAACAACAATGTTAAGTTCACCAGATTCCCGAAATCCGACGGGATGCCGCCGGAGATTTGATTGTTATCCAGCTCGATATGAGTTAGAGCCGTGCAATTACCGAGTTCACTCGGAATCTTGCCTGAAATCTGGTTCACACTCAATTGCAGCTCTTGGATCAAACTCAGATTCCCAAACGACTCAGGAATAGCCCCTGTCAAAGAATTCATGGATAAATCAACCACAAGCAATTCCCTGCAGTTTCCAAGCTCAGGAGGAATGGTGCCCACCAAGTTATTCTGCCACAGCAACAGATTCTGCAAATTCTGAAGATTCCCGAGCTGAGTTGGGATTGAACCCGTGAGCGAGTTTTCATACAAGTAAATGTTCTGTAATTCACTGCAATCGCCGAGTTCAGGTGGGATTTGGCCGGAGAGAAGAGCGGTATAAATGGATATAGTTTGAAGTTTCTTCAGCTGCCGGAGTGAGGGTGGAAGAAATCCAGAAATGCTTGTTTCAGCCAGGCCTAACATTACCAAATTCGTGCAGTTTCCGATTTCTTGAGGAAGAGGGCCTTCAAGATTCTTGTTTCCGCCGCCTCTATACACTTCCAAATTCTTCAAGTCGCCAATACTCCCTGGAATAGGACCACTGAGTTGGTTATCAAACAGAGTCAACTCAATCAAACTCGTGAGGTTTCCAATTTCTGCAGGAATGGCGCCCGCGAGGCGGTTGCCGTGGAGGTAAAGCCGCTCCAATTCGGGCAAATGACAAACCCAAATCGGAATTTCGCCGCTCAATCCATTGTCGCTCAAATCCAGGAGCTTCAACTCTTTAAGACCACCAACTGTTTGAGGAATTGCCCCAGTGAGATTAGTCCCCGACAAAACCAGTTTTTGTAAAGTCCCTAAATAGCTGAAGTTTGACGGCACATTTCCGAGTAAATCAATCCACTTCAAGTTAATCTCCACAACTTCGTTCCTGAAGTTGCAAGAAATGCCGAACCACCTGCATGGGGTTTCCTCGGCGGGATCCCAATTGCTGAACGCCTCG
Organism: Lippia alba; assembly: GCA_037834125.1. Classification (NCBI taxonomy): domain Eukaryota; kingdom Viridiplantae; phylum Streptophyta; class Magnoliopsida; order Lamiales; family Verbenaceae; genus Lippia; species Lippia alba. Next base: position 6,047,141 of record JBBMKE010000001.1, on the reverse strand, counting down.
AGTGAGCCGTTTAAGCTTCTTTTCCATGAGAGAAGGGCTTCGCCCTGTGGATTGACCGCGAAAACAGGGGAAACAACGAAAAAGAAGAAGAAGAAAAACAGGGGCCATTGATTTACAGGCATTAGATTAGAAGAAAAACAATGGTTCAAATTCCAATGTTAGGAGAAGAAGAAAGGTGCGGTTTGAGCCTCGGGAGGATAACCAATTTCATGTGCTGCAGATTTTAAATAGGTGAACGTAACGTAGGTTGGTGGTGTATTATAAATTATAATATACTTCACAAGTGCCGGAATCTCCGGATCCAAGATACAGCTTGCCCATTATGTTTGTTTGTGTGGAGATATACATACATATTTGTATATGTATATGATGACTGTTTTCTGGGAATTGTGTTCTTTGTTGAAGAAAATGAAAGGAGAAGGGTAGAATAGAAAGTGATGGCACAGTGCCTGCTCACTCTGCACTAACAATCACTAACATATACATAAGTTTTGCTAAAGTATGGAGGTTTTTTTCTAATTTTGGTACTTTTTTTTAGTATATTGTATTTTTGGTGTATTTTTTTGGTATATTGCAACTTTGGGGTTTTCTGATTTTGAGAAA
>JBBMKE010000001.1:6021175-6042027 GCA_037834125.1 Lippia alba | reverse complement strand
ATTGATTGAACTCTAATGAAAATTGTAAATTGGTAGTTGTAATCTCGGGCGAAGTATTTGGTTTCTTGAACTTATAGTTATTTATTTTAGTAAAAAGTCTTTACCCGAGGTTATAACTTGCATGTATGTGCGCTAATATATATTATGCCCACACTCAGTCTTCCATAGGCTGATTCCCCACCATTTTTAGTGTTTCAGGTGCAAGCTAGGCGGAGGTCTGAGTCGTGAGTCCGAGTCTAGCACTTGTTGCACACAATTTTAGTATTGTACACATATTGTATACTTGATGCATATGGTAGCTTGGACACTTGGTATTATTGTACATGATGGATGTATGTTGTATACTTGGGCCGGTGCGCCATCTCGTTTTAGTTATGTTTATTGATGGCGGTTATGATGGTTATGTGATTTAAATAGCATGTCTTGGTTTTGATTAATTGGGTTCAGGGTTACGTTTCCGCCTATCCAGGGTTATTTTATTGTCAATCTGTTTGCTTCGTGGATAGTTCATGTATGGAAACTAATTTCATACGTGGATTGGACACGTGGCGCGGGGAATGTGACGCCTACCGCTGCGGGTGTTGCATGTAGCATCTCCCACATGTCTTTAGCTGTGTCACAAATACTAACACTGTTGTACTCACTTTTGCATAGTGAGCAAGATAAGATGTTTTTAGCTTTAGCATTCATTGAAACCATCTTTTTGTCTTCAGCTGTAAACTCATGTCTATGTTTGGGAACATTGTACCACCATCAGACTTCATGGGTAATTTTGCACCTTCTGTGACAATTTCCCACAGATCATAAGCAATGGAGATAAAATACTCCTCAATGCGATTTTTTTATGTGGCATAGTTTGAGCCATCAAGTAGCGGAGGTCGAGTGTGTGACACCCCCTCAGCATATGTCTCATTTTGAGACTCCATAGGACCGTTTAGCTCAGGGATGTTAATCCCTTTTGGAACGATGAGTACCAAGCTCTGATACCACTTGTTGATCAAGAGGGGGTGGGGGTGAATTGATCCTTTACAAGTTTTTGCACAGCGTTTACACAATCACACCTTGAGCTAAATAGCTCAATCACAATTATCAAAGTTGCGTTGAGCTTGAAACAAGCTTCTTTAAATAACCAAGACAGAGGTCTTGACAAATCTTTAGGCACGAGTATGTCAGTATCAAAGGTACCACCTTTGTACCAGTAAGAGTGATTTCTTTAAGCTACAACAACTACTACTTGGAGAGTGAATGTATGTTCAATGTAACACCAGATTTAACCAAAGCTCATTCACTCAAAGATCATATAATCAGATTCTCATACAAGAGCAGATTCAATAGATCAGTTAAAGCACAGATATGATCCAATTCAAACAGCGCAACTTTGAGCAATAAAGTCTCAAACTAGATGTGAACAAACAAGAACAAGAGACAAGGTGTTTAGAGAGGTTTGGCCCTCAAGGTTGTGAAAACACGAACCAAGAAGATTAATCCTCTACCTAAGTTGTAAACTTAGGATTTTCGAACTGGCAATCTTTATTGATATAAAGAGAGAGATACACAATACAAAACTTTGCTCCCTATGAGACGAACCAACACACACAGTTGGTATTGCTCAAGTGAAAGCTCTTAGATAACCCTAGCTCAAGTCCTGCCCACTGAGAGCACACACAGAGCACTCTATACGTGTATATAAAAATAGCAACTCAGTAGCTCAAGGAAAATCAGGTTGTCTTGGAGAGATATCTTCAATTTATAGACTTTGAAGAATGTAGCCGTTGCACTCTTTCTTTGGCACACCTACCAATGGTCCAATATTCAAACTTTAAAATGCAAGTGGGAGAGAGAGTGTTTGCTCCACTAACTAGCTGTTGGACTTTCCTGCATAAAGGATTTAAAGAGAAGATTACGACAAAGGATAAATTAAATTAAGCACCTCGAAACCTGTGCGGCATATTTCAGCTGTGTTTGTCTTGTAATGATTTGTTCCGGTGAATGTTCTTGATCTGCTTGGAATGACTCGTTCCAGTGATTATTCCAACACAACTCTTTTTATTAATCACTCAAAATAATGAATGTTCAACAATTACACATATGAATCAAAATATGAAGAGCCAACAACATACTTGAGAACTCCAAGATCAAATGTTTATTTGGAAATAGACAACAAGAATTTCACACACACAAGAATTTCAAATTTGGTTGATTTTGATTCTTCAGAGTGCCTCCTTTAGTTTGCAGGAATACGGAACTTACCTGCAACATTAACATACTTCAATTAAATTCAAAGGCATGCAATGGACATGGACATTACTTGACTCAGTTCATAGACCTATCTATCACAATGTTTAAGACACTATTAAATTAATCGAGAATATTGGCTGTATTTTGAGAACGTTATTGGTTAAATGGGCGTTGAGCCAAATCCCGTGCAGCATATTATAAAAGATTAAATATCCTTTAGAGCTACAAATCTGTTTAGGCAATCAGTGAATTGATTTCAGTTGTTGTGTTTGTTATAAGTGGTTCGGGGTTGGCAAGACAACCCTTCAATTTCTTGCAATTTTTTTTTTGTTGTCTACTAATTACATTTCGTGCACATATACAAAACATGTTTATGCATCTCCAAGTTAAATTAAACTGAATTCGACATACCTTCTTGAGGAGACCTTTCTACTTGTTTCATTCATCCCATGAAGAATGGATCGAAAGAAGTTTAATATCTCCATATAAATAGTCAAGATCCACTGCTGGACAGTCAACTAGCTCAATCGCTCTATGAGAGCTTGAAATTGAAGAAGGTATTTTCTTTAATTTGTAGCAGTGCCTAAAGATTAGCTTCTTCATCTGTTGGAAGCATCCACGATATGCTGTCAAATACTCCAAATCAGTATCTTCAATAAGCAGATATTTAAGCTTCTCGAACTCCCAAAAATTTGTTTCCCATGTTGGCCCTCGAAAGGCGTAGTCACGCAATTTGAGTGTTTCAAGATGTCGCATTTGACCAATTGTCCTCATGTGCTCACAGGGATATCCAAATCCACTCAAACTCAACTTTGTAATGAAGGAAGGAATAATTGTATCAGGGTTAGGGAAGGGAACAAGTTGGCACGAAATGAGGTTGGGATTCACAATTCCACATTTGAGTGAGGATGGGAATATCCGAGGAGAAAGCTGATCAAACCAGCTCAATGGTTGACAATCATCAGGACCAAATTCAATTTGAATTCCTAATTTGTGCAGATTGGGCAATCTTGAAAGAATACCCTGGGTACAACTCCGAGTGCTCACACCTAAGAGTCTTTCAAGATTTTGTAACTGAGCATCACCACAACTAGGATCTGGTTCTAGTAGATCACTTCCTATGACCTCAAGATGCTTCAATTTTTTCATACGCCATATATTCATGGGCAGATAAGAATGGGATTCAGAGTCTTTGATGCTCGGATATCGATGGACAATTAAGTACTCAAGGTCAAAGAGTTTGGATATGGAAGTTGGGAGATCTTTGTTGCAAGTGAGTGCAAGATATGTTAATTGAAATAATTTTAACACTTCCATCGGGAACTCGTAGAAACGGATTGTAAGAGCATCTACTACCTTGAGCAACCTCCAATCGGCTAAACAAATTTGAACGGGGTATCTGTGGTATTCACCCATACATAGCATCGACCGCACTATTTGCATGGACTTCATCGATTCAGACACCTCATCGATGCCAAAAAACACATTGTTTTGGATGCACAACCGTCGTTCTCTGCCCGTACACTGTTTAGCGGTGTTGCTATTTACCAAATGAAAAAAATTAATTTTCTCAGCTTCTTTGACGCACAGATACTGAAAGACAGAATGGAGGTAGCAAGTTTTGATGTGAAATCCATCAAGAGCCTTTTGGCGAACCAAAACGATACTCGCATATACAAGATCTCTCAGATTTGGAAAACTTTCCTCATGAACGTCCTCGACCTTCCATAAATTGTAGAGCTTTGAGCTGGGAATCTCAAAACTTAATGGGAAAACTCCCATGTAGAGAAAGCATCCTTGTAAATCATGAGGTAAGTATGCATAGCTTGGATATAGCACCTCATACATTTCCTCATATGCATCTGCGAAAACTGAATTTCGCTTCTCTGCTACTTTGTTCCAATACTCTGGCGTCTTGTCAGGAGAGTCCAATAGGAGGCGCGCAACTGTGACGATTGTTAGAGCAAGACCTTCACAAACTTCAGCAATCTTCTTCCCAACTTTCTCAAGCTCGTAAGGGCATGAGTTATTTTGGCCAAACACCTTTTCACGAAGAAGCTCCCAACTTTCTTCTTTATTCAGAAACCGTATTTGTTCATGGTATAGGTCTTTTGCGTCGAAAAGATATGTATCAGCTACTTCTTTCAGCCTAGTTGTCACAATGATTTTGCTTCCAATAGGTTGAATAGTTTCATGTGGAAAAATTCCTTTGAGATCAATCCAGTACTTTCTGTTCCATACATCATCCAACACAATTAGGTAGCTCTGACCTTGCAAACTTTTGTAAAGATAATCAGCCAACTCCTCTTTGCTTTGCATTTTGATTTCATCAACATTATGCCCCATTTGAGTGAGAATACATAGCATGACTTGTTTCAATTGATATTTTTGGCCTAAGGTCACGAAAATACGAAACTTGAACTTAGCCACCACTGATGGATCTTCAAATAGCTTCTTCGCAATGGTACTCTTACCAATGCCAGCCATCCCAGAAAGTCGGATAACACCGAGAGAAGGCCAAGAGTGAAGCATCGATTCTTTGATGTCATTATATTGATCAGATAACCCAACCATCTTTGAGCTGATTGTACCATAATCAGTTCTTGATGAAACATCAAAAGCTTCTTCAGACAACATGTTGCTTGCTTCGACGTCTTCCTCATCATATGTGTCCCTCAACTTTGCTGACACTTCAATGAAGGAAAAAATCACTTGCTTGGCTTCCTCATCCAAGTACACAGAGCGTCTAATGGAACGGCCCTCCTCATCTGCAGAGATTCCTGATTGCGAAAAGAACTGATCTGATACAAGTGATTCAAGTGTATCTTGTAATTTCCATGCTGCCTCTGTGATTTCTCCAGCCAAAACTTTCATCTTCTCGCTGTTGCCCAATCTTCGAACACGATCCGCTAAGGAATACTCATCAAGAACATAATATGCGGCTCCTATGATTTTCCAATGGGCGTCATCTGTTTGAGTTAGAGAAGGATCTATTTCCCAATGGTCGTCATCAGTTTCAATTAGATAAGAATGTACAAAGCGTAACAGAGTACGCTTAACAGAACGTACAGCAGCATAAGCCATCTCCAAAGTCCAATCACCACTTCTCCGCAGACAAACTACAAGAAAATCTGAAATATGACATCATAGACTAGGCAAAAAGTCGATTATAATACGAATTAATGTGTTTTAATGCACAAACCAGCAGTAAAGATTCACGTTGTCCGACAATGTAGTCATGTACGATCAGGCTTGTGAGAACTGAGAACAGCCGGTTATTCTAGTAAACATATATTATAGATAGGTCAATTGATATATTTGTCTAGCGAATGCTGTAACTTATAAGTGAGATCAAGCTGTTTTGATTTCTTGCATCATATAGAAATAAAGGCCTTTAAAATGGTGAACGAAATAGGCTTCAGATCATATGCAGGAACAAGCATGCCAAGAGAATTACAATTACTCATATTTCTACTGCAGGTTCAAAGCATTTGGAAGCAAGACATTCAGATTCGGATACCAAAAAAACAACTTACACAAAGAATCCCGAGGAAAATACAATAGATTCACTCTTCATACCTTTTTCAGCAAGAGTAGTACGTAATTCACAGCGCTCCTTTCACATTTTCTTCTCCATAATTTGTTGGGGTGTTGCAGAAATTTATGAAGTCAACTTTGACTTGAAATGTTATGAAGTTAGATCCTTTTATTTTTCTTCCACCGATCCACGCACTGTACAGCTCATGAGCACGTTGTTACTTGTTATGCAATTTATTTAATTCATGTCGTCGTTGACTCTTATCAAGTTGCCAAGTCTTGGGACTTGTTAATGTACTTTTTATATTTTTCTATTTCTTTTACACGCCCACAAGCATTGCAATAGACTCGAATGCTTAACCTATTAGATCACAGATGTATATACTTATTACTAAACTAATTGTTTGTCCGATCTTGTTAATATAATTGAATACTCGTAAATCAACACGGCGGTAGTGTATAAAAAAAATTAAACAAATAAATATATTTTAATGATATACTTAATTTTGCTAGTGATGAAAAAGAAAAAGGACACAAAAATTTTGCTCACTTAATATTTAGAGGTTAATGGGGCGACGAGCACAAGGCTCGAGAGGGAATATTTTGAGGATATGCTTCATATTAGGATGAACACATAAGTCTCATAAGAGTTAGAAGATTTAACCAAAAAAACATAAGAGTTAGAAGGTCATACTGGAACCGATCCCCACATTCATACTAGATACTCAAATCAGTTAAAATTTTCGAGGGGCCACTTATATTAGATGAACGCACGAATCCCACCAAAAAAAAAAAAGATGAACGCACAAAAGTTAGATGATCAATCGATAGTTCACTTCCTACTTGGATGAACACGCAAGAATTAGAAAGTAGAGGGGTTTGATTATTATTAGGGAGAACATATAAGAGTTAAATGGTCAATCAATGATTTACTTAATGGTAGGATATAAATACAAGAATTACAAGATAACACTGCGGTCCATATCAGAACTAAAATCAGTGAAGAAAAATTAAGTCAAATTAATGAGGTACTAAGAATGAAAAACAAATTACCTGTTGCCCATTGAGTTCACATGCTCTCTTCCATCATCCCAATCAGTCACACTAATGTCGATAAAGGACAAATTAAAAGTCTTGTGGAACACAATCATGTTGTCGACATCCTCATCATTCAACAAACTCACATCGTGATCCTTGGCATGAGGAGCAATGTATGACAACATAATTTTATCGGTGTTAATAGCGGGCCATATTTCACTAAAAATTTTGTAAATATCCTCACTAAAAATTGTGTAAATATCCATTAAACTCAAATCTTTTCGAATTGAAAAGACATGCGTCTGATGATTATACGGAATACTAGCCAAGAGACTGACTGGGTATTCATCACCACCTCCATTCTATGAAGAAGACATCATTCAACGCTAAAGAAGAAAACAAGAGAAAAACATATCACAGAAGTGAAAGTATTTCTAACCATATTGATTCTGTAAAAGATAATACTCAATTTCATATAATCGCAACATCTCAAAAATATATTAATTCTTTTGCTAGGTTTTAGTTCAATAAAATACAATCAATCAAATAATACTTAGTTGGGATTGTTAGTGGTGGTGATGGTGGGATTGCATATGTGGTCGACTGTTCTACCAATAGACATGGCAAAGACCATAATTCAAACATCACCAGGCAGAAACCATACAAGAAATCCATTTTTGGTTCTACAATCGATTTACATGATGTATGGAATTAGAGGATGCTATACAGGCCTTGATCCTACAGTAGTTCGATCGTTTCCTGCTAATGCTGCTGCTATTGTCACCTGGGAATTGGCTTTGAAAATGTTGGGGATCAAGCGTGACTGAGGACTTGGTGCTAATTATTTTTGTGATCACTCTATGTGTTTCATTGCTGTAAGCATTTTGTGTCATTATTTTGAGATGAGATACTCCCTATTTGTTAAAATTGTGTCGAATGTTTGATGAAAAGAACACACTATGGTCCAGATCATGCGTGACTTGCATGACTAATTGATGATTAAAGCTGGATCTGGGATATTGGTTTCTTCTATTTTTTTGCTTTTTAGGTTGGTCATTTTGTTGCCGAGAAGCCCAAATCATGCTAGTGTCATAATGAATTGGTGAAAAGCACATTTGAGGTCTTGAAAGGTCACTGCAGATGATAATATAACTTTTTCATGGGCTTTCTTTAACAGAGGAATTTTCGATGGTGCCAAAAAAAAAAAGAGCGAGATAGCATTGCTCTTGATGAAATGTGAAGGATCACACACCATGTGGGAACTGAGATGAGAGAATTGCATTGAGTTTATGTACCAGTGATAAAGACTAATTGACTTTAGCGTGTTCTGTAAAGAGAAATATGATGATGATATGTTTCTATAGTAGAAAGAAAAAATTGATAACCTAGGAGAAAGGGAAGATTGATGATGGGGTGTTCTATAGTAGAAAATAAAAAGAGATAACGGCTCAATTGAAATATTTTGTAGCGTGCCAAAAAAAACAAGCTAAATTGAAATCTTCTGTAGAGAGAGAATGAGAACAAAATTAAAGTAGATAAGAAGAAAGAGAAACAAAAGAAAAAGAAAAGAGAAGAAAAGAAAAGAAAAGAAAATAATTAAGGGTATTAACAGTCAATTTAGGTATTTAGGGATTGAACAAAAATTATAACGCAAGATTAGTGAAGTTAGTATTAGGTTTAACTATCTCGGGAAGCAAACTAAAATTCTTTACGTTAATGATTATTTAAATCTAATTCCCCCTTTATTTTTTGTTTTTCTTTCGAGAACAATAATTAGTTACCATTATATTGCTGTGAGCTTTTTTTTTTTTAAAAAAATTACTACTTATGGGCGATGATATAGTTATAATAATAATTACTAGCTTAATATGAGAATATAATAAAAGGCGGTTAATTTCAAAAAATTTACAGTGGCGAGCATAGTTATTTGTTGGATACAATTTTTTTTTTTGGTTGAATTTGTTGGATACAATTACTCATTCACTAATAAAAATATAATAAAATCACATATGCTAGATTTTTAAATTTTTTTTTTCATATTTATTGCAAACTGTGGAAGACTATGCAGTAATTTCTCAAACATAAAAGATTAATTTGTAATTTCCTCGAAGGTCAAAAGAAGTTATATTAAATGTAAGGGAAAATATTATTTTTCGTACTATGAACTTTTTTGATTTTGATCCTGAACTTTTCACTTTTCTCATATTGCATTTTTTATGTTCCAAAAACTCTCAATGTCAGTCTTTTAGCTAACGAACGTTAATTTTTTAACGGAAACAGAAGCGTGTCACTCACGCGCCCTGAATAAATGTGATTGACACGTGAGTACACGCGCCTTTTTCCATCAATTTTTTAACATCCGTGAGTAAAAGGACTGAAATTGAGATTTTTGAAGCATAAAAAATGCAATGTGATAAATATTAAAAGATCAGGACCAAAATCGAACAAGGACTTCTCTAGAGTACAAAAAATGATATTTTTCCTAAAAGTAATGTTATCCTAAAATAAAATCAAGATCCGAAGAGTAAATTCAAAAAGATATCTTTTATTTTTATTTTAGCATATACACTAACAAGTGAGATTCGAACTCAGATCATTGTTCCAAACTCGGGAGAATAAATTCATTTACCAATTGAATCAACTTATATTGACAATTCAAAAAGATATCTCATTGTTCACACACAAACCGACACATTATGTTTCTATTTATTTTTGGTGGATTTGATTCAATGTTCAGAGTTGCCACCATTAGTTTGCTGGAATGCTTGGAACCTGCAACATTAGATAAATTTTTTTTTTAAATTTAAGGAAAGCGAGAACAATTACAGAGAATTCAAGCAAGTCTTCCTCAAGGATAAGCATAACCGCATCAGGGAGCTCAATGTTCCCATAAGAATTCAAATTGAGGCGTGCTAATGTATGAGCAGCTTTATTCCCCCCCGGCGCACAAAGCTGAACGAGACCGTTTGTAGCCGAGAAAGTATCGCCCATATGTCATTAATTATTGGCCCTGTACAAGACCAATCATCCTGCTGGTCTTGGAGCTTTTCCACTACAGATAAAACAATCACTTTCCAAAATCACCCTCTCAACACCCATCCTCTCGGCCATTAACGCAGCTTCCTTCAAAGCCATGCCTTCCACTACCTCCGCTTCGAAACAGCCCTTCGATCTGAGACTCATCCAACCCACGCATTCTCCCTTCTCATTACGCGTAATTACCCCTGCCCATCTCTCCCGCCTCCTCAAAAATTGCCCCATCTGTGTTAAAAATTCATAAAAACCAAGTTGGGTATAACATTAAAGCACTTGATCATAAAAATTCGAAGGCATGCATTGACAGGGTATAACTGAAATCAAGTTGGGACATGGAATACTCAGCTCACTTCGAAAACCCACTAATAATTAGTAAGAGAGAGAAATTATTCATCCCAAAGTATATCATCTTTAAATTAGTAAATTGATTTCAGCTGTTCTTTCTGGGTGAAGTTTAAGACCACTCTTCAGTTTCTTGCACTTGTTTTTGTTGTCTACTCTAATTAAGAATTACATTTCACGCACATATACAAAACATATATTTGCAACTCCATATTGAAACTGAATTTGACGTACCTGTTCGAACAGACCGTTTCCAAGTCGATGTATACCTTCCTACTTGTTTCATCCCATGAAGAAGTGACCAAACAGTAACAATTGATTTTTTACGTTCCAGTTGTAATTTCTTGACAATATCCCCTGCTGAAGGACAGTCAACTAGCTCAATCACTCCATGTCTTGAAATTTCAGAAGGCATATCTTTCAACTTGTAGCAGTGCCTAATGATTAGCTGCGCCATATATGGGAAGCATTCATCACTATCGGTTATCAAATACTCCAAATCAGTATCTTCAATAAGCAGATATCTAAGTTCCTTGAACTCCCCTTCATTTATTTTCCATGTTGGCCCTCGAAAGGCATAGTTGCGTAATTTTAGCACTTTGAGATCCGGCAGTTGACCAATCATCGTCATGTGCTCCCAGGGATATCCGAATCCTCAAACTCAACTTCTTTAAACGGGAAGGGAATTTTGTAGCAGAGGTAGGGAAGGGAACTAGTTGGCACGAGATGAGGTCAGGATTCACAATCACACATGTCAGTGAATTTAGGTATCTCAAACGGTAAAGATAGTTAAAGCATTTCAAGGGCTGACGGATCTTATGAATGTCAGATGGACAATCATCAGGTCCAAATTCAATTTGAATTCCTAGTTTCTCCAGTTTGGGGATTCTGGAAAGGATACTCTGGGTACAACTCCAAGCGCTTACACCTAAAAGTGTTGAAAGGTTTAGTAAGAGAGCATGATCACCACAACTAAGATCTGGTTCTGGTAGGTCACTTCCTATGACCTCAAGATGCTTCAGCCTTTTCATATGCCATATATTCATTGGTAGATAGGAATGGGCTCCAAAGTATTTGATGCTTAGATATCGATGGACAATCAAATATTCAAGGTTCCAAAGTTTGAATATGGAAGTTGGGAGATCTTTGTTGCATGTGAGCGCAAGATATGTTAAATGGAATAATTTTAGCACTTCGATCGGGAACTCATAGAAACGGATTGTAAGAGCATCTACTACCTTGAGCAACCTCCAATCGGAGAAACAAATTTGCATGGATTTCATCGATTCAGACACCTCATCAATGCCAAATAAAACTTTGTTCTGAATGCATAGCTGTCGTTCTCTACCCATACACCATTTAGGAGTGTTGCTATTTACCATATGAAAAAAATTGATTATCTCAGCTTCTTTAATGCACAGATACAGAAAAACGGAATGGAGGTAGCAGGTTTTGATTCCACCTCTGTTAGAAGCCTTCTGGCGGACCAAAACAACACTCTGTCCGACAAGTTCTATCAATTCTTCATGAACAAACCTAGTTTCAAGAACATCCTCAGCCTTCCATAAAGTAAAGAGCTTTGAGGCAAGAATCTCAAAACTTAATGGGAAAACTCCCATATAGAGAAAGCATCCTTTTGAATCTTGAGGTAAGAATGTATAGCTGGGTTATAAAGCATCCTTTTGAATCTTGAGGTAAGAATGTATAGCTGGGATATAGTACCTCATACATTTCTTCATATGCATCTGTGAAAACTGAATTTCGCTTCCCTGCTACTTTGTTCCAATACTCTGGCGTCTTGTCAGGAGATTTTGATAGGAGGCGGGCAACTGTGATGATTGTAAGAGGAAGACCTTCACAAACCTCTGCAATCTTCTTCCCAACTTTCTCAAGCTCATAAGGGCATGAGTTGTTTTCACCGAACACCTGTTCACAAAGAAGCTCCCAACTTTCTTCTTTATTCAAGAACCGAATTTGTTCTTTGACATTCATTAGGGGAGGATTATCAGCTACTTTTGCTAACCTAGTTGTCACCATGATTCGACTTCCATTACCGTAATTTGGAAGAATTATCTGGAAATCATCCCAGTATTTTTTGTTCCATACATCATCCAACACAATTAGGCATCTCTGACCTTGTAAACTTTCGTACAAATAATCAGCTAACTTCTCTTCGCTTTGCATTTGGATTTCATCAACCTTATGCTCCATTTGAGTGAGAATTGATAGCATGACTTGTTTCAATTTATATTTTTGGCCTAAGGTCACCAAAATACGACACTTGAAATTAGCCACAATTGACGGATCTTCAAGTAACTTCTTAGCAATAGTACTCTTCCCGATGCCTGCCATCCCAAAAAGTGCGACAACAGTGCTAGTAGAATCACAATCTGAAGGAAGCACCAATTCTTTGATTTTAGCATATTGATCAGATAAGCCAACCATCTTCGAGCTGACTGTACCATAAGCAGTTCTTGATGAAACATGGAAAGCTTCTTCCGACAACAGGTTGCTTGATTCCAGTTTCGCATTAGGAAATCTCTCCTCCAGCCTCTTTAAGATTCAACGAAGGAAGCAATCCCTTGCTTGGCTTTCTCGTCCAAGTATACAAAGAGTTTAAGGGAACGACCCTCCTCATCTCTAGAAATTTGTGATTGTGAAAAGAACTGTTTTGATACAAGTGATTCAAGTGTATCTTGTAATTTCCATGCTGCCTCTTTGATTTCTCCAAACTCCGAGCAAGCCTTATTAAGGAATATACCTCATGCTTGTATACGGATCTTATGATTTCTGAATGGACACCATCAGTTTCAATTAGAGAAGAATCTAGAAAGTGTAACAGAGTACGCTTAAGAGAAAGCACAGCAGCATAAACCATCTCCAAAGTCCAATCAGTTCTCCTCGGCAGCCAAGCTGCAAGAAAATTTTCAGTATGACAAACATCAGGCTAAACGTCAATTATATGTAATAATGTATTTTACTGCACAATCTAAAGATCCACGTTGTTGTCCGAGAATGGTCGCCTGACATTGTAGTCATTTACAATCAGCCTCGTGAGAACAACCGGTTATTCTAGTAAACAAATTTACATAGATAGATCAATTAAGATAATTGAAAATAGTTTATTTGTCTTGACGATGGTTATAAGTGAGATCAAGCTGGTTTTGATTTAGTGCTTCATAACGAAATAAAGAACGAAATAGGCTTAAGATATATCATATGCAGGAACAAGAGAATTTCAATTGCTCATATTTCAACTGCCAAGTTTAAAGCATTTTTGGAAGCAAAAAATTGAGATTCGGACACCAAAAAGAGAACTTATACGAAGAATCCCAAGGAAAATACAAATTAAGCCTGTGAAAATTAGAGATTCATTCTTCATACCTTTTTCAGCAAGAGTTGTACGTAATTCACAGCGCTCCTTTCACATCTTAGTCTCCAACATAGTTTGTTGGGTTGGGTTGTTGCAGAAATACATGAAGTCAACTTTGGCAATACAGTTCGATCCTTTTATTTTTCTTCCATCGTTCCACGCACTGTACAACTCATAAGCACCTTGTTATTCCATTTCATGTCCTCGTTGACTCAAGTTGCCAAGTCTGGGAAGTAGGGAGTTGGGACTTGTTAATTTTTTATTTTTTATTCTTTTTGGCAGGAAATTGAGGACCTACATGCATGTGATATTCCTTAATGCTCAAAGTACAAGAAAATTAGGAATTTTTTGCAATCTGTACTTTGAGAATTATTTCCGAACTATCAAGTAAAAAGAATCACAAACAATGGCCGTTTTTCTATGCCACAATTTAACAATATTAGACACGAATTAAAGTGAAACAGCAGATACCGAAATGAATCGGCACCATCCTTTTATTTACCAATTGTTCCGGTCCTTTCTTGAGCCTCTCGGAGGTGATCCAACGCTGATCCTCCACCAGTCCTTCGTATCAAAACGACCCCATGTTTACCGGCCAACCAACGAACCACGTCAAAATCATTTTTGATGTTGTTCCGGAAGATTTGCCCATAAATATATTGCGCCTTCTCCCCCATTGACACTCTCTTTGCCGAACGGGGACAAAGCTTCTAGAAGAAGCTCGAGGCTAAAGTTTCTTTTTTTTAAACTCATACACCCCCAAACGATTATAGGGATTCGAACTCAAATCATTGTTCTAGATAAAAAATAATTTAACCATATCAACATATGTCGGTCGCGATTAGTGTATTTGAATACATACAAATTGGCGCCCTCGAGGTGGGCCCATAATTGCTAAGTGGCAGAATGCCAGTGGTAGCGGCATGTAGACATGGCTGAAGTAGAATTGTGCCACATCAAATTTAATTTTAAAATATATCTATTATAATTCATTATTTAAGTGGAAAACAAATTATATTTTTAGTAAAAATATAAATTAAAAAAAAAAATCGATTGATCCGGGTCATGTGAACCGGGTGGTAATGAAAATTTCTAAATGAGCAATCAAGGTTAGCTCAAGAGTCAAGACTTGAACCCATCCATCACCAGATTATGATAGGATAAATTCATATACAAATATTAAATTAATTAGTGTCTTAAATTCGTGACACTCCCTCTTGAAATTATGACTACATAAAGTAATCTTGTAAATTCACAATCAAAAAATTATACATTATCCCATAATTTTAGAAGACGTTGTCCATATTTGTCTATACTAATTAAGTTTGAATAGTAAATGTTTTTACATAAAGTTTATTATTATATATTTATTTCCCCTTCCTCTTTAAGCTTAATATAGAATATTAACTTTATACGTATAATGAAGTTTATATAATTGCTTTCCTTTTTGTTCATACATCCTTATTCATAGGCAACTGGAAGTCCATATACTGGATGATCTGGATCCTTGCCATCACCACGCGGATGGAAGCAAGTTTATTTCTATTAGTTATATATATTTTTTTATTTAAAGTGATTCACGCTCCAAAGTGCAGGAAAATTTAAATTCAAATGATTACTTTTAAGAAGGAATTTTTAAACTATTTGACTAATTCGTATCAAGAGTTTTTTTTTTTTTGGATAATGATTCGAAACAACGTCAACGTTGCAATTATTAATAAGCATTAAAATGGCCATAACCATCACATGAATTCACAGGTCATATGTTATGTTATGTCGACTCATTCCATCCCTTTCATTAAATACCACCTCAATAATTAAGTTATACAATCAAATTAGGATCCTCATTTTATCACACTTAAATACACCAATAGCAGCACACTATTGATAACCTGCGGCAAATACTACACCGATGTGTAGAATTGATAAATGTACCAAACGATAAAGTAAGAAAATTAATTCATACTTGGGAGTAGCAAGTGCGTAATACAATTCATTTTTCAATTATAAATTTGAGATTATAAATTTGATATAACAATCGAATTAATTCAGCATTTTTAATACATTATATTTTTTTTTATAAATGAGATCATATCTTCAAAATCAAATAATCTAATACATTTTTTTTTATCGAAAATCAATTTTACCTTCGGAAATTTATTCGGTCACCATTAGGCCAGTAAATAAGCAAGTATTACCTAGAGCCAGGCCTAACCCTATAATTACCTATTATTTAAAATTGGACCCAGAATTACCTAGACTCAGTGTAGATCTGATGTAAAACCGGATATTTAAATTGTATGATATGATTCTATTTTATCGTTAAAAAATGAAATATTTCAAAAATATTAAATTGATAGAAATGATATAAAATTTATAAAATTGGCAGAAAATAACATATTTACTGTATGATAAGTTTCAAATATTATGAATAAATTAGGAAAAAGGAAAGGGAGAAATGCAATGATAAATTAATTAGAACATAAACAGAACTAAAATAAAAGAGAGAGTCAGTCAGTCGCAATCAGCTCAGATTCCTTTCCTCCTTCAACCGGTGGACAACTTTTGTTTTTCATGTTTCTTTTTCACAGATTCCACAAACAGACGAAAGAATACATACAAAATCATTTACCTATGCGACAAAATTCCCATTTCTAAATCCACTTTGCAGCATCGAATTCGAAACCTCCATGCTTGCTGATTTGGGCAATTGAATTTATACTCTATTGATTTTCCAACGTTGTCGTGTTTCTGTTGAATCGAATTCAATCAGTCGAATTGCGGCAAGAGTTGATTCAACCAACAACTACTTGAAATTTCAGTGCTAGATCTGAATCCAAGAGGGTTTTTGTATTCGTATAATTTATTGTTCAATCAGAAGAATGCCACAAGACTCGGCTTCAGAACCTGAACCCGACGATTCCGATACTGAGCCCGAGTTCGCTGAGGTTGATCCCACCGGTCGCTACGGTCGGGTTCGTGAATTTTGATTGAATTCATGTTTTTCCCCTCTAATATGCAAATATACGTTTTAGTTTTGAATTATAGTCACTGTTGCATTTAGTTTTCTGGAACGATGGTTTAATGATCAGTTTAATATCTTAGTTCATTGTTTTGATTCCTTTCAAGGACTTTCACTATGTTGCTATTGCAATTTTTGCAGTATAAAGAAGTATTAGGCAAAGGAGCTTGCAAAAAGGTGTATCCTTTCTCGAATTTCATGTGCTCTGGCTTTACTGTTCGGTATCATATTGTTTTCTTCTGCGTTTTGAAGAGAATTTTGAACTAAGAAATGACACTTTTTCTGTGAATATCCTTGACTTTGTTTCTGGAATATAGATACAAAGCTTTTGATGAGCGGGAGGGAATAGAGGTGGCCTGGAATCAGGTTAAAGTCGCTGATCTCTTGAGGAATTCTCTTGATTTGGAGAGGTTGTATTCAGAAGTTCACTTGTTAAAAACTCTCAAGCACAAAAATATTATCAAATTCTACAGCTCGTGGGTTGATACCAAGAACGAGCATGTCAACTTCATTACTGAAATATTTACATCTGGGACTTTGCGGCAGTATGTTAATCTCTTAAGTTTTGACTGTTCTTTTTTTATTTGCCTGTCAGAAATTGTAAGCTCAAACCGGTTTTTGTCTGTAAAGGTATAGGAAGAAACATAAGCATGTTGATGTACGGGCACTGAAGAAATGGTCTCGGCAAATTCTGGAGGGGCTTTTGTATCTTCATAGCCATGACCCTCCAGTTATTCACCGAGACTTGAAATGTGATAATATTTTTGTTAATGGGAACCAAGGGGAGGTCAAAATAGGCGATTTAGGACTTGCTGCTATCCTTCAGCAGGCTCGTGCAGCCCACAGTGTCATAGGTAAGTTTGAGGTAATCAATTATAAACTTTTGTGTATTCATTTGGTACTTGCTGGAGTTTTGATGAAAAATGTGATTCTGGTCTAGGGACCCCGGAATTCATGGCCCCAGAGCTTTATGAGGAGGAATACAATGAACTTGTAGATATATATGCCTTTGGGATGTGTTTGCTGGAGCTAGTGACACTTGAATATCCATATGTTGAATGTACCAATGCTGCTCAGATATATAAGAAAGTGACAGCTGTAAGTTGATTTTGATTTATGTGTTCTTACTTTATGCTTCCTGTTAAAGTGTGAACTTTTATTGTGGCAAAGAGTAGAGTTTCCTATAAATACACAAATAGTCCCTGGAAAAAGAGAAGGAAGTATTTAATTCTACAGTATGGTAAGCTTTTGAACTTTGATTGCCTCGTTCTTGGGTTGGAGGACTTCTCAAAAATTTCTTTCCCAGTTCCCACTATAAGCTTGATATATCAACTCATAAACAGATATTATTAACTTTTACTTTTTCGAGACAAAATCAGAATATTCAGATTTTGATTTGAGGACAACATATTGTACGACTAAATTCGTCATCCTTGTTAAAGGGAATCAAGCCAGCATCATTAGCAAAAGTGAAGGATCCTGCAGTTCGAGAATTTATAGAAAAATGCATTGCAGATGTCTCCAGTCGATTACCAGCCAGAGAATTACTGATGGACCCATTCCTCCAATCAGATGATGGTTTCAGGAGTACAGGTCATTCACCACACCCCCAGTCCTCTAATGCAGGTACCGTTTGCATGCTTCCACTTTGTATAAATGGCAAGCATCTCACTTTTTCCTACCATTGCTACTTTCAGATGATCATGGCAACCTGTTTTACAATGGGAACGTACACGAAGTTTTGATGCATGAGGGAACTCGAGATTTCACAGTGCAGGGTCAAAGAAAAGATCAGAATACAATATTCTTGAAGCTCCGGATAGCCGATTCATCAGGTAAATCATATTATTTGTATGATTTTTCAACGGTAAGTCCTTCTTCTAACAAAGAAAATAAGAAATAACACGTCCTGAATTTCTCTTCGACTCAGGTCATATTCGAAACATTCACTTCCCATTTGATATTGAAGAGGATACTTCCACTGCTGTTGCTGGTGAAATGGTTGAAGAGCTGGATTTGACAGATCATGACGTCACAGTTATTGCTACAATGATAGACTCAGAAATTCACGCCCATATTCCCGATTGGCCTCCAAAAGAACTCTCAAGCAGCAATACTTTATACGGTGAAGCAATTGTTGAAGGAGGCGGCGCTCTACCGCAGGAGGATGTTTACCCCATAGCAAATGATATTCTCCACTCCGGTCCTCTAATTTTGGAAAGACTTCCATCAGGCAGAAAATACTGGTGCAATTCACCGAAAGCCAGTGGCGAAAGCTCCCCACTAAGACATGGACCATCTGAATTATTGCCACCAGATTCAATTGCCTCAGGATACTGCTCATCTGAAGAAGAAACTCCACACTTTCCTATTGGCCATAAAGAAGTGAACATATCCTACTGTGCTTCTCCTCTCAGGCACGTGGAGTACGACTCTGATCATGAAGCTGAAAAGAAACAGGAAGAAAAAATGGTGTGTGGTGAAAATGATTCGAGCGACGTCAAGATTATCATTGAGAAGCTTGAGCACGTGCTTGATGAGCAGCTGAAGGAGATGGATGAACTTAAGAGGAAGCATAAATTAGCCATTTTGGATCTTTTGAAGGAACTTCCTCAAGACACTTGTCAGAGGATTCTTACTATGTGTAACAAGAAGATTGCTTCCAGGGTAGTTCCTGACAAGGGAGGCCTTGCAACGAAATAAAACGATGAGTATGCTCTTCTCAACTCACCTGTAGAAAATAATTTTGGTAATTTAAATTGAATGTTTTGTGATATTTGGGGATGATGTAGCATGTTCGTGTTTGCGCGTGCACAGTTGTGAAATAGGTTAGGAGGTTGCCGCTGAGGATATCGTTATATATACCTAGGGATTTATTGTTCCCCCCCCAGGCCTGAATATATCAATTACACTGCAGGCCATGAAGACCTTTGTATTTCGGCTTCTTTTTGCCTCTCTTTTGAAGACGTATTCCTTATTGTTTATAATCATCTAATTTTCTTGAGAAGGTACTGTAGAGATTCATGTCTATGCTGATAGACTAACTATTTCATTTGTTTGATCTTGGCGATTGAATTTATATCTGTTTCCTTGCACAGTTGCACTAATCATTAGTTGAATCGTAATGCTTTTCTTAAGTTGTAACTTGTTTACAAACACTTACTGTTTTTTTTTAATTCTCACTCAACACGATAAATTGATATTTATACAAGTTTAAATGGAGGGCTTACTTGCATCATTTTTAGCACTAAAATAACCTCATAGGGTTGACTAAATGGAGCATGACTAAATTTAATTCCGATGAGGTCGTAGGTTTAAAATTCTCTTATCTCCATTGGGTGAGATACAATGTAAGTCTTATATTAGTGCTTGGCTGTTTGCTGAGCCCGAAGGCAATGGCGAAGTGGAGCAGGGTTTGATTTTGATTAGATCATAGATTCAAACCCCTCATGTCTTCATGAGATAAAATACAATATAACTATGTAAGTACTATGTAAGTGCTTGCTTCTGATGAGATCCTATATTTAAACCCCTCGAAATCAAATACAATGTAACTATGTAAGTCCTATATAAGAGCTTGCCTGAGCTCGAATGGATTGAGCTGGTATCCCCTCAACCTAAAATTTTCACCAACAAAACCAAAATTTAACACTAAAATAGAAAAAAACATTAATAGAAAAGCCTTTTTCTTTTTTTTTTTTAAATTGAAAAGCCTTTTAATAATAGACAAGTGAACAAAAAAAATCAAATAAAGGGGATTGAGAGAGTGTAATGAAATAGTGAAATTGGGGTTTGTAATAGTCTCGGCCCAATATAAATGCAAATTAGTATATTATCCTTGAACAAGGCAGAAACGGATAGAAAGATAAGAGACCTCCTTTTATCTTCTTCTTCATTCTTCTCTCGCAGATAACATTTCCACTGTTCACTTCATCTCTTTGCTTCACTCCCTTTTTTCCTCTCTCTCAGTTCTCCCCTATTTTCTCCCGCCACCAATTCCGCCGTCCGTACCATGGCCTCAATCACCGCCGCCGCCACATCCGTCGGAAAACTCCCCTACCTCTCCTCCAGTCCCCTCCCAAACCCCTCTTCTTCAAAACCAGCTAAAATCACCCTCTCCTCTTCCTTCCTCCCCCCTTCCACCACCCTTTCCCTAAATTCCGCCGCCACCGTCGCCGTCCCCCGCACCCTCCGCCGCTTCTCCGTCCGCGCCGCCCGCGGCAAGTTCGAGCGGAAGAAGCCCCACGTCAACATCGGCACAATTGG
>JBBMKE010000001.1:6004367-6015447 GCA_037834125.1 Lippia alba | reverse complement strand
GTATAATTTTCACAAAATGTAGTACTAAAACGTTCTAATGCCGTATTTATATCCTATTATGTTGTATAATTTTATGGAGAGTAAAGTAAAAATATTTCAAACTGATGGAGAGTTATTTCAAACTGTACCAAAAGAACAAGGAATAAAAGAGCGCCCGAGGACAACATAAAGGAAGAATAAGAACTACAATTTATAATTTTCAATATTAAAATGAATGTATCGAACAATGATTTTTGGAGCGTGAAATTAAAAAAAAAAAGATCTTCTATGAAAAACAAAATTAAAACATAAAACACGTGCAACGCACGTTAACCCTACTAGTATAAAAAAAGTACCATAAAGATAAAAATATTTGTAGTCGCCTTCACAACCAGAAGAGTACCAGAATATATAACTGCGGTATCTAGCAAGTCATTGGAAGAGTTGCTAAATGACGTTGGAATTTGGGTAAAGTGGGAAATTATCAAATTATGTTTTTGACCTCACCTTTGCCCACCAAATTACTTTAATTTGTCCTCCGTCCATTTGTTCCCCACTCATTGAATAGAAAATAACTTACTAGTCAAGGACTCCAACTGGTGGGGTAAACAATAGTTTACGTAATAATATAGCAAGAAATTTACTATTCATTTTCTTACTTGATTGGCATCAGGTGAAAGTAATTGATTCTTCGCGTTTATTACATATATAGTACAAATATTTTGATATATCATACAAAACATAATGTAACATAAAGTTTAAATCTCTATTCCTTTAAATTTATTTGTTTGTTATTTTATCAACTTTATTCCAAGTTCCCTACCAAAATATTTGGCATCGGTCCAAACATAAATTTCAAATTCTAACGTATTCAAACTATATGACATAATAGCAGCAACACTACAGCCCCTTGATCTCAATTCCCATCTCTAATACTCCCTGTAGGTGTACCATTTGCATAACGCGAAGCTCTTATGGTTCTGCTGCATGAAATCGTTGCCGTCCGGGCCCTCCACGCCGATGTCTTTATATCGAGATTCGACAGAGTGAACTTTCTTGTGCGCCTCAGGTGCCAGATGCTTCTGATGATTCACATAGGACATCTTCGTGGGATGATTCTCCTTGTGGTCTTTGTTGGTGTTGTTGAGAGCTTTGTAGATATTAGGGAAGTCGGGGAAATCGGGTATGACGCTAGGCGTTCTCAGCATTTTCGTGATGCGCTCGAGGTATTCATCCATAGGTGATCTTGAGCTCCCACTGCAGTAGCTTCTGCTCATTCTTGTTTAATTAGCTCTCTTTGCTCTGCTGAAATGTTAGATGGAAGTGGCGGTGTTTATAGATGAGGGGGTCGGAGGAGGTATTCTTCCGAGATATTTCCTTTTGTTTTGTTTCATGAATCTGATGCTTCTCTTTTAGTCAGTGTTCAGATAATTTTTTCTATTTTGGGAATTGGAATATGTATATAATTGATGGGGGGAGATGAATCATGGTTTTGAAGGAAGACTGAATATATATTATGGGAGGTTGAAATTGTTCGGTTCATTCATATTACTCTATTGCCACCCAAACAAACGAGTGAAACATTTTTCACGTTTATATCATTATGCATTTACATGGGAATCATGCCACAGTGAAAAGAACACACGCTGTTATATTACTATACACATTCCAATTGTAATTTGGGGAATATTTCTATCAACATGGCTGAATTGTTGGGCGTTAGGGTAGGACTGAGAGTAGCAAGGGAGAGGTGATTTGAGAAAATTTGAATGAAATGTGACTCCTCATTTAAGGTGTCTCTCATTGAAGATTACAAAATTCCCTCGGCGCTACATCCTTTGGAGAATCTGATTGCAGACTGCATGAATTTCCTTGCTCGACCTTAAGAGGTGAAGGTAACTCATACTTGACGAGAAGGAAATAAATGTGTTGATTTCGTAAAAGAGAGGTCACTCATACTACAAAGTACAAACTAATAATTTGGCATATCTCTTAATGAGTATCACCCTTCCCATTGAAACTCTTAAGTTTCTTTTTTTTATCAAATAAATTATACGAGACAAATATGAAATAACGGACATTTAAACTCGAGTTAATAACCCGTTAGCCCATCTGAACTCAGTTCACCAATTGATGTTTAATCTTGGACGAGTGTGCCACAAAATATTGCTATCAATCTTGCTCTCAAGCAGCAGCTTTACTGACTATGCATTAATTTGGAACGGCTAGCATCACATGTCGGCACTAGTATATTTACGATCTCAGATCCTAGTATTTCCATGCATGAATACGAATACAGTAGGCAAATTCCTTAATTCCTTTTTCCAAATGGTACTGTACGTACCACATGGAAATTGCCAGGTGACAATCATCTCATACCAAATTGCGAATTAAAACAGAAATATTATGAGCAGCAGCATTAAAGAAGTACTTAATATTACTTGCATAATGTCCATAAATAGCTCCAAACAGCATAGATAATCAGATACAAAAGCAAACATAGACATCCCACACATTTATTTTAGTTATATGTACAACGTTATTCATATCTTAAATCTCCTCCTCTCCAGCAATCAGATCCATGACGACGCGCTTGATGCTTCCGTTATTCTTCTTCAGCAGCTTCTTGTTCGTTTCAGTGTCATGAAAACCCTGCATCAACGCCAAATCCATATATTAAAATCTGAGCCAGCATAATAATCAAGAAACGGGAACTAAACTTTGAATCCAACTCAAAAACCGACCATCTCCTGGAGCTCCTCAAGGATCGGATCCCACTCAGAAACACCACAAAGATGATCCACAGCCTGCTCCAAATCATACTCGCTGTTCCTCAAGATTTCCTTGTTTAGATCAATCTGTCTAAACCCCATTTGCTCAAGTTCCCTTAGAAGCTTCTCCTCTACTCCCGTCGTTCCCCGATCGTCCCCTGCACTGGCATTTTGCGGCAAAGGCTGGTAAAACATTCCCGGAGACACAGCTTGGGGAGCTGGTTCAGAAACATCCGAGAGATCAATGATAGGATATGAAATTGAAGGAGGAGAAACAGAAGTAGGGATAGAGCTTGATGCTCCATTGCCGACTAGCAGACTATCATTGATGGGGAATTTCAACTCGTGCTCATTGTTGGGCGTCGGCAAGTCAACTGATGGTTGTACTAATTTTCCTACCACCTTTTTGGAGTTCTCTGGCTGGTCATTTTTGATAATTGGTTCTGGTTCGACGTTGATGATTTCAGGGACAGTTAAGGAGCTGTATACAGGGGGTAAGTTGAGGTTCAAGTTCCTAACACTTTCATGTGCCGGTTCTGTCACTGAAGCGTCAACCTGAGTACGAAGCATAATAGTAAGAACAGCAACATAAACTAAAATAGTGCGAACCACATTACCGATTACATGAAATTACAAATTAATCCCTCTGGTTTGAGAAGTTATGGTATACACCTGACATTTGCAGTCGATGTGTAAAATTTCCCTGATTACCATACCCCACGACATTTTTAAGAGCGGGCATTTTCTCGATTAAGTAGAGGTGATTAAATAGTAGTTTTTACCTAATATCAAAGGTAGTATGACGGGATAAATGGGCCTAACCTGAATGAGAACCCAGACACGCTGCCCAAACTTTTGGCCTGATGGTGAGGCCATTCTCCAGTAAGAGATATACCGACCTGGAAGATCGGGAGAAATGAAATCAACAGCCACATCAAGCTCCTGATCGATAGGCAAGCCCGCTGCAGGAATCTGACATAAAATAGAACCAATTGTAACTACAGCATCAATTATTATACAACGGTGCACTGAAACAAACATGGTCCTAGGGGAAGAAACGAAGATGGAACATGGATTAGGTGCAATCACAAGAAATGATATCAGTGATGACCACTCACCTCTACTTCAGCAGAAAGTGCATTGCTTAATTTATCTCCCCCAATCCAAACAAGTTGTGATTTGGGTGGCCACACAGCAGTACCATTGTTCCTCATCCGCCATATCTTGGTAAATGGAGTCGAGGGTGCCATAAAAGTACCGTCACTAATATTCACGTCATGAACGAAGTGGTTGTCTAGCTTTGCTAAACCTAGTTTAGCCTTAGCACCCCTAAGAACATGATGTGGTAAGGTAGGAGCCCGGTCCTTACCTCGCTGAAATTAAGATAAGAGATGAACTAAGCATCCAAAAGAGAAGCTAAATGCCTAATATGGGGAAAAGAAAATGTAAAAAGGAATTGCATGCATACAGAACAATGCAGGCCCTTAAAAGGATATTGGTCTCGATAAACCACTGGGCGGTCCATTTTGATATAGTCACCTTCATTTCCCATTTCTTCAAAGCAAATGCTGCACAGATCATAGTCCAGCTTTCTGCACAGACAGAAGTGCACAAGTTGGTATCTTTACATGAAATCTCCATAGACGTTCTACAAGATAGTTAACTTTATTAATACTTACATTTTTGACTTGAACCTAGGGCCAGTAATGGGATAAACTCCACATTCATCGCACCGAACACCTCGATGGAAAATCATCCCATTGCCATCATTTTGGTTAACGCTCTTCCTAGAGGGAACAGCCTCAGAAACAGGAGGTGGTGGAACAGCTGAGACATTACCAGAAAATGGGCACTCGTACATCGGATAAAATGAGCCTGGAAATTTTAAACTTCCAGGATTAGTGACCCCAATTGATCCAAGAGATTTCACAGAAGCATGGACACTTTCAAGGTCAGATCCAAGTTTAGGCTCACTATTCTTATTAACATCCTTTACAGGAGCAAAATTATTAGCAACAAATGGCACATTATTCGCAACAGGCGGTAGGTGATTAGTCAAATGAGATTTCCCATTTGAATAACATTCAACGATGTTCTTGGCATTTATTTTCCTACCAACAGTGTGGGGAACTAAACCTGATTTAGGATGCTGTGCTCCTGATTTTGGCAAAGCAACATTCGTACTCTCTGAGACAGCAGCCTCAGCAACGCCGTTAAAGCCAAAAGAAGACCTCTCCTTGTTTCCTCCAGTTACATTTTGAATTTTCACTTCCTTATTCTTCTCTGTTGCCTCAGGCGCAAGCTTTTTTGATGGAACATTGAGGCGTTCTGAATCCTTGGATCCTGTTGCAGATGTGCTCCTTCCAGGAACATTACCCTGTGTGCCAGGCCTCACACCAGGTTGGAACTCTGATGTCCGTCCTAAGTAGGTCAAACCCACTTTGGACAAGTGTTCACAAAGCTCGGTAATTTCAGGCGCAGAGGAAGTTGCTTTAGATAGAAACTCGGCAGACAGTTTCGAAAGCGTCTCATTCAGAGGCTCCGGTAGGGCTTTCAGAATTTCAGACACACCACGATTAAGATTATTCAATGGTTCTTGCACCTGGGGTGATCCCATGGGAGTCGAACTTCCACTTGAATGATTGTTCTGTCTGCCATTTTTTTCAGAATTCACTTTAACAGTAATTCTCAAGGGATTTAAGTCCTGCTTGACCGCATCATGCAGATCTGCATCATCAGCAAGAGTCACCACATCACCATCTTCATCAATGTAAGTGAGTGTCAGCTCAGTATCAGGAGCAAAGCTGAAGAGGGTATGGATCTTCTTTCTCAGTCCGTCAATACTAAGATCCAATTGTTCATTAATAATCTGCGCATTGAAACGCCTAAGGATTTCCCCATGTTTGACCTGCAGAAATATTGATCGGGAAAAAAGATATCAGACGAGGTAACCCTACGCAGAACTCAAAATGTTGGAAGCCTGCACGCTGTCGTGAATCGATATATAATAGAACTAAAGGAAAAAACATATGGCTGAATAACGGGAACCTTGCACAAACAATTAGAGGCTAAAAGGTTGTGTAATTTCTTGTTCGTCACTGATGTATCAAAAACAATAAACTATCAACATATTTTAAAAGCTACCGAGTCTTTTCCATTCATGCATCGTCATAAACCTAGGCACTTCCACACACAAAAAAAGATCATTCCAAGCCTTTTCCACTCATGCATCCTCATACACCTAGGCACTTCCACACACAGAAAAGATCAACGGATCATTAATTCGTAATACAGGCAATCAGAACGACGAAATGAGACTCACATCCATAAAGCTCAAAGAACATGTCCAATATTAATTGAAATAACCTTAAATAGCTCCAGCATCTAAGAGGCTACACTAAGCAGAAGAACCTAGAGAAACCATATCCACAGATCAGATACTAAATCACCTGTTTCAAAATCAACAGATGCCTCCACACAAGAACAAATTCAGGAAAATCATCAAATGCATGTTAACACACAACAGCCACCGACGGAAAACATGAAATAGACACAAAACAACCGGAATTCCAGTACAAATCAAACAAGCAACAAGCTTTAGTACAAATAGCAACAAAATCATAACATACTAGAGAAGTCACCAGAACAAAATTGAAGAAAATCACACATCCAAAAACTTCAAGAACAGAATAAATACACACACATACAGTATATAGATACAACGTATGATGACAGTCCACTCAACCCAAACAATAACAGCAAAATCAACGTATTTCCCCCAGTACAAAACCCAATTATCTCTCCGTAAACCGTAAAATCAAAAGAACAGCATCAAAAACCGAAAAAGACAGAACCTTGATGACAATACTAGAAGCAGACGACGAAGCCTCCATAGCCACAGAAATCCAAACTCCAATTCGCGCAAGAAAAGCCCTTTACGCCCTCGTAAGTACAATTACTGCAAAAAAACCCAAACCCTAAAATATTAACAGATAATCTCCAAGCAACAAACAGCGAAATCAACGTAGAACATGCAAAACAGAAAACCCAGATGAATTTCAGCCGCAAACACACCGATTAAGCTAAAGAAAATCAAAACACATCAATCAAGAATCCATGCGCAACCTTGATCGTTAGAGCGAGAAATTAAAGGGTGAAATGGTACGAAAACGTGTGTAATAGGGGGTGGAAGAGTAGATGAAGAGTGTGAATTTATTTCTCAATTTTTTCCATTTTTTAATATATATATATATATTTCTTTTTCTTTCTTCCTCACAAAGGAAACCATAAAAGTCTTCCGAGTTTATCTATCTGAATTATCCACCATGGTGAGGGTTCACGGTAAGGTACTGTGGAGTCGAGGGGTTCGATGTTTTCATTGGTGGAAATGGATGACGTGGAATTGTCGGAGTGAAACCGGTGTACTGGATTGGAACTCTGGCAGGCCCAACTTTTTGCGTGGTGGGCTGAGGTTTTATTTCGTATTTGGACTATATGATCGGCCCACTTGAAAGCAAAATACCACCTTGAGGCCCAATTAGATTCTTCCGACTCAGTTGCTCCATTCACAAAATATTAAACTTTAGAGCTTTAGACTAGATCACACGGGTAATGCTAGCCCGAACCTGGCTCGGCCAAACCGATGTAACGAGGGGACGAGTATTTTGCACTTGCCGTGTAGTTGTTGGAAAATTTGGAGAGAGTGACCAATCAAATAGCAAGTATAATACACTTGTTTTTTTGATTGGTTGGGTTCGGCCAAACCGGGTCTGAGCTAGAATTTTCCGTCACACAGTGGGGATATGAGAGCCAATGTGCGTACGACGGTACGAATGCATTAAATATGCAGAATTCTAAGCTAATTAAATAGGAGAATATCTTAAAACGTCTAATAAAAAATATTTTAAATAATTATATTCATAATATTACTTTATTTTATATACTAATAATTTTCAAGAAATAATATAACACAAATAGTTTTATAATTTATAATAACCTAATTCCATCATTTTATACTAATCATATGTTAATTTGAGAAACTAAAATCCATCTTGATAGCATAAATGAAAAAAAATCTTAAATCGTCTTAAATTGAGAAACGTGCACAAATTCGTCTACAGAAAATTAATATTTTAAGTCGTTTTAAAGCAAAAAATGCGCACAAATTCACTAATACTGAAAATTGATTGTGAGTACGTTGAGCAGGGTTATGCTCAATTCAACCCACAAATTTACTTATGCTGAGAATTGATTGCGAGTACGCTGAGCAGGATTATGCTCAATTCAACCCACTGCACCAATTGTGATTTACTCTTATTTAATTTGATGATAATTCAATCCTTTTTCATTAATTATTAAAAAATTTAATATATTTTATATTTTTCCTTTTTTATTGAATTTTATAAATATATTTAGTGAAAATATACAACCAATACATGTATCGATTGTGTGACAAAAGTTGTGAGGAAAAATTATATCAAAACCCGCATGCATAACTTGCAATTTTGCAATCAAGATACTCTTATCAGAAATGGAGAAGTACTGAAATTGTAGATGAACTCAATACATATTAAAATATACTAAATTATAAGAATTACAAATTTATGAAACCAAACTTGAGAAGTTGTAATGAATATAATAAATAGAACAAAAATAAACAAAAATTGAAATGAAAATTTCCTTTCCAAACCAAAATTGGTTTATAAATTAATTTTAAAATAATATATAAGATGGGAACTGTTATTCTTTACTTCCATTGATAAGGAGACCGTAGGAAAGCATCGGAAGTTTGGAACCTGCAAAAGAGCCATCTCGGGGACGATGCAAGGTTAGTGGCTCAATGCATAATTATCAATTTAAACAACTAAATACTAATTAGTTTTCCTTAACCCTTTATTTGTTTGCAATTATGGAATTCAAAATACATAAATATTAGATTTCTTAGTGCGTTATTACTTATAAGTACACAATTTTAGGTCTATGCCTCAAAAAAAAGTTAAAATTATCCGTATATTATAACTAAACAATTGTACCTATATGAAGCCACTGACCACACATCTATTATATAAAATTTTTAAAAACATTCAGTATCGCGTGTCTATATTTATATATATAATATACACATTTTTAAATAAAATTTAAACTCGGATTATTATTTTTGAGATTGAACTCATTAATCTTTTAAACCAACCGCTATTAGTTGCGTGTCTATATCTAATGCACACGAGATGATTAAAAGAGAAAAACCTTTTTTTCCGTCAGAATAAGAAGGTAAACAAGGAACAAAAGGTATAGAAAATAAAGTTCTCCCATTAAAGAATATTTACAATAGAAGAAACAAAGAAAGTGAGACATTTAGCTTCAAAAAACGCCATCCCCAAAACTCAAAAAGAAAGGAAAAAAAATAAACAAACTTACATTAAGCAAAATTATACATTCCATGTCTATAAAAAAGAGAAAAAGAAAACGTATAGCAAGTCACAAAACTAGAAACAAAAGCTCATAAGATCTATTAAGTTTAATTTCAAACCGGACTTGGATTGCCAATTCTAAGCCAAGCCATAGTCACAAGGCTAAAAGCAGTGGCACATCCAAAAGCCACAAGGCTCCTCTCCTTGATCACAATCTGCGCCAAATACACGGCCACATCCGACGTTATTTTCCCTCCCTCCCTCGCCAAAACCCGGCGCCGTTTCCCCACGAACGCCAGCAGCACCATCACCGTTATCCACGTCACGATCGTCGTCCTTACCGCGAAAACGACCAATACCGCGAGCAGAAACGCGAGGAGGAGAGGTAGGATCGAGGCGTAGTAGCTCGACGAATAGGTCTTTCTGTCAAACGACGAGAAGAGGACGTAGAAGGAGATCAAGAAGAAGAAGAGGCACGTTGTGTTCTTGGTGGTTTTGGTTATTATTTGATCCATGTTCTAATGGCGACTGAATGTAATGTTTTGACGATGCAGAGAAGAGAATGGGAGTCTAGAATTGCTGTTTTGTGTTGGATTCTTTGATGTATATGAGTTGGGAGAATGGAAAAGGAATTGGGGAGGCATGTGCTGCACATGGCAAGGTTGGCAATAAGGGTTACCAACCTTAATAATTTACTTTGTGATTTTGGCAATAATGGGAGATTAGTCGCATAATTAATGAATATAGTATAGTATCTCTAGGACATACACTGCATGTCTTGTAGTGTTCATTTTAATTCCCAATGTTGTTATTATTTTTTTTCACTATTTCATGTAAAGATAAGGGTACATTTTCCAATGTGCCACAAATTTAGGTTAGGAATTTGTGTGCATGTAATAACAAAGGTACATATGGCACGGTAGGGTTATTTAATTTGTGAGAATTTTAAACTAAGAAAAGGGACATGATCCTCGATTGCGTTTGCTCCTAATCTCGGTAAGGTAATCCCAAGAAGATAAGAAAAACAGTTCATGCATTTGGTTGTTCAACTATATATCTATTCTCAACAACAGGAGTTGATTCAAGTGGTTAATGAGTTCATTTTCTAGGATAATATTTCGAGTTTGAATTCTGCTTAGGTATGTGTATATTACAAAAAAAAAAAAACTATATATCTATTTCCCTGTCTTTTTCTTTGTTTCTATATCTCATTGCGGATTCGAGTCTGATCGAAATTCCGTAACTACGAACTCGAATAAGAATCTTTTAATTAAATTGGCATTTGCCAAACCATTAAGCTCACCTATTTCACTATATGATGCATCTTAATGAGTCTTTTTTTCCTTTATACAAGCAATGGTCCTTGCTCATAAAAGTCAAATAACAAATAATTGATCCCAAAAGGTTGAATATTTGACTGAAATCAGCATGATACGATCTCCTCTGAGTATCTCATTTTCTAACAAATATGAAAGCTTCCAGCAAGGCCAGATCAATCCCTTCCAAGTTCCAAATACTGTACTGCTTTATTTAAGTGTTTTTAATTGCTCCACTTGAGCATGAAGAAAACAATTACAAAAGAAAAAAAAGAAATACCTATAACCGAAAATCAGTTTAAATTCCAGCAACAGGGGACAAACATAAGAAATAAATTGAGGTAATGACTTAGGAGAAATGTAAATGCAAGTAAAGATTGTTTCTTGAAACAGAAATTAATACTCCTTATCGAGGTGACGATCCGCCTCGGTTTTTCCCATGTTTCCCAAGTAATCGGTCACGGTACCAGACACGTTCGTGACCATGCTATTTAACCACGACGTGCTTCGAGTCAGTATGCCTCCGCTTTGTGCAGACTTATCTTGCATTTCAGCCAATCTCCTCTTCTCTTCAGCCAGCATCATTTCACCCCATCTTTTGGCC
>JBBMKE010000001.1:5982014-5999456 GCA_037834125.1 Lippia alba | reverse complement strand
CAGTCAAGTTGTTTGGACTGATCCCTCTCATTTTCCCCCATTCAGTTTCAGGTGCAGGTTTTGGTTCGAGCTAGGCGGTCTTGGGTTGAGTCTTTTGTTCTGTTTGAGAGTCAGTTATGTCCTTTGAATTCTAAGTTGTATTATTTTCCTTTGCATTCGTTTAAGTTGTAAGTTGATTAAGTTATATTCAGTCAGTGGCCGTGTCGGCTTTCTCGAATGTATTAAATGTTATTTTCACAATTCGTCTGTATGTTTAAAAGAGGCCTGAGGAGCTCAAGTCTGCATGTGATCGTATGTTTATTTCTTGTCGGCCCGTGGCCATTGCATGCGAGCGTGGATTGTATGATTTGTTGTATTGCTATGCTTGGAACTTGTTGGTTTCTGTTATCCCGTATTCCGTATCACTTCCGCATTTTGGTTTTGGCATATTGCATTGTACGGGGTCTATGTCCCGCCTAGCCTAGGTTAAATTTTCTGTTGTCACCCGTTCGCTTTGACTTGGGGTGTGTGCGGACTTTCCATTTCGTACACGTGTCGGGTCCTAGTGCGGGGGATGCGGCGCCTCTCGTTCGGGGTGCTACACTGAATTTGTTAAAGTAATTAATAATCCAATTCAAATCTAACGCAGTCGTTATTGTTTTCATAGATTTTAATATTGTCAGTTCATTAAATCCTGTCAAGGCTCTTTAGGGATTGTGAAACTGCTTAGGAAAAATAGTTGTCGAGTGTCTCTAGGTTATTTGAAAAGTAAGTGAAAACAAGGAGCAATCGAGGTTCTCTATCTGCTATAGCTAACCTACCTAAATAAATTGTAAATCATCCTCACGTCAATGATTGATATCATAATTAAATTATAATCTCTATCTAAGTGTTGTTCCTCTTATTGATTGAATCAAAATCTTTTTGCGTGCTTAATTGTTCTTTCTTTTTATTAGTTTAGTTGCTTTGATAATTAGTTTAGTTAATTCAGATAAAGTTCCAAAACCCCCTTTCTATTAACTTGTTATTTGTACGATTTTTCCTGTGAATTAATTGAATTAGCTTCGTCCAACCTTTGTGATTCGACCCATTTCACTATACTTGATGTTGTCGTAATTAGAATTTTATTTTTGACAGATTCAACACCTATCAAATATCGCTATTGTGATCATTTCAGTTATATATAAAAAAGTTTTAACAAGAAACACTTTAGTTCCTAATTCTATCTAATGCATTAGATGCTTGTAATCCATAAATAAATTATAAAAACTTATAAGAGATATAGTTTTTCAAAATTAAGAGTTTACTTTGATGTAATATGGGAGGTTGGCTATATAAACTCCCTAATTCACGCTTTACTTTGACAGAAAGTTTTTCCTCCATAAAACTAGAGCCACGAGTTTAAGATTGAAAATGCAAGCTTATATACCAACTCCTCCATACTATTGTTAGATAACCCATCTTGATAAGTTTAGATGAATCGACAAAATTGTCCAAACCTTATACATTATTTACGTCGCCCTTCAGCTGTCACATTAGGTTGGTTTATCAAGACAGAGGGCAATCATGGAATTTTGTCCTCAAGTTACTTGGGCGGAACCAGGAGGGCATGGGGTGGCAAGACTTTGAGTCAAGTAGGAGGAATACAATAGGCAAAGTAAAAAACTAGATAATATAAAGCATATAGCCAAGACTCTACCCATCAAAGTAAAAAGAAGGAATTGTTATTTTAACCAATATTTTTACTGTTCACGGTCAAGAATTGATGGAACACTAACTAGCAAACTCCCATATTCATATCTCAATGTACTTAAATGCAAGAATTTTAAGTTACTCTTATTTATGTTTGCATGCATGCAACTAATATTCCTGAAAGCTAATGTCTTCTATATGTTGATGTTAAGTCCTAACTCCAATAATTGGGATTCGTCTGTAATCTTACACTTTCCAATAGATAGGACTTAGACCTGTAATTGAGCTAACCTGTAGGGACGTTGTCCATAAACATATCAAATACTTTCAAGTTTTAGGATGTTTATTCATTAGTAATCAGATCTTCAAGAACAACAACTTTTGTGCAATAGTAGGTTATGAGTACTATTTTAGTGCAAGTAATTGCATTTAAGAAGAAGTATTCCACATGACTTTTGTCATAGGTGGGCCTAAATGCTAATTTACGACCAAGAAATAGCAAAGGATAGAGTTTAAGTACTTGAATGAGATATAGAACAAACCAAACAATTAATTCAACACATTTAAAATCTTAATTTCAAATTCATCAAACGAAATATGAATTCTTTCTTTTTCTAAAT
Source organism: Lippia alba (assembly GCA_037834125.1). Lineage (NCBI taxonomy): Eukaryota > Viridiplantae > Streptophyta > Magnoliopsida > Lamiales > Verbenaceae > Lippia > Lippia alba. The sequence continues at coordinate 5,997,165 of JBBMKE010000001.1, read as the reverse complement.
CCGGCATTCACAAATGAAAATAAATTTGTCCCCTAATTGAATCGTAGATACCTCAATAACTCATAAAATGTATTAACCAGTTAGAAATTTTAAAATTGTTTCAGAATATTTTATTTTTTTTTTTGAAAGAAAACCAACTAATATATTATTAAATCAAAAAGTACGATCGAAATGCAAGTCGAAGCTACAAGAGACAAATGTAGTCGAAACTGTAGTTGTTAAAAGCGAATGAGCTACATAATTAGCCTCACGCTGCATGCCAATTTCCATAGAAAAGACTAGATAATTAAACTGAATTCTAACAAACAAACTAAACTGTTCCTCATAAAATGTATTAACTGGTTAGAAATTTTAAAATGACTTCATAACAAACATTGTTTATAAAATGAAATATATTTGTAAAAAATATACATAATGCTTTTATAATAATTTTTTTATTTTATAATTTAGCAAAATGTTATATATTTATGAATATCATATCCAATTTTTACATAGAGTGCTATATACATTGGTGTTATGTATTAAATTTAAGGGAAAATGTCATTTTTGGTCTCATACTTTAGGTTTATTTTCGAGTTTGGTCCCACATTTAGTGACTCGATCAATTATGGTCCCAAATTTTTAAATTTTTGTCAGAGTTGGTCCACTAATCTATTTTCCATTAAATTATGGATGGAAGGTGCACGTGACATGAACACACGGTTAGACAATTATCAACTTATTATAATTTTACCCTAATTTTAGTTTACATTTAAAAAATATACCCTAAACTTTAAAATAAAAAATAAAAAATCTTAAATAAAAAATCATATAAATTTTAGATTAAATTATTTTAATAAATTAAAAAATAACAACATTATTAAAAACCAATTAAGTGATACTAACAAAATAACGGGAAATGATATAAAAATTTAAATTCACAATCTTAGAATAAATAAGAATCTAAATAATAACAAATAAATAAATAAATTTTATAGTGAATATTAAAATTATAAATTAGAAACTACTAATATCATTAAAAATTAATTAAGTGAAAGTAACAAAAATGATAGGAACCGGTAAAATAAATTAAACTCCTGAGCTTAAATAAACAAAAATCTAAATGATAACAAATATATATATATATAAGTTTACATTAAATAATAAATTAAAAAATATTAGGGTATATTTTGTATATGTACACTAAAATTAGGATAAAATTATAATAAGTTGATAATTGTCTAACTGTGTATCCTGATGTCGTGTGCATCTTTCGTTCATAATCTAATGAAAAATAGATTGGTGGACCAACTCTGACAATGGCTTAAAATTTTGGGACCATAATTGACTGAGTCACTAAACGTGAGCCCGAATTCGAAAATGAGCATAAAGTATGGGACCAAAATTGATATTTTCTCTAAATTTAATGCGGTATTGCGTGATATGTTTATTACCAGTAATTTTCTGCACACTCGATGCGTGTGCAACAAAATAATTAATATTATTTAATTTTAATAAAATTAAATTCTTTATATATGGGGCATTTTTATAAAACTCCCCATGAGTTGAAAAATTTTTAGTTTGCTCCCCAGGTCGAAAATTTTTTTAGTTCACTCCCCAAATGAGCTTCAAATTTTCACTTTACTCCCCAATCTAGACAGCAAATACGATATATTGCGATTTAAATACACGATATCACAATTTGAACACGCGATTTCTGCGTTATATCAAAACTCAGGAATCGTGTATTTAAATCATGATATCGCGTATCTAAATCGCAATATGTCGTATTTGCTGCCCAGATTGGGGAGTAAAGTTAAATTTTGAAACTCATCTAGGGAGTGAACTAAAAAAATTTCGACTTGGGGAGAAACTAAAAATTGAGTCCACAATTGGGGATTTTTTCATAATTTTCAGTTATATTAATATGTGTTTTATAATTATTTTTAATATAAATATTAAATTATATAAATATATTTTTAATATTATATTAATAAAAATAATATTAAAATATAAATTACATGAGGATAAAATTTGATTATATCATATTAGTTAAAAAAAGATAATAAGAATATAAAAAATTTATTAAAAATTTAATATAATGAGAGAGAAAAGAGAAATTGAGTGTTAATACTTTATTAAAATGATGAAATAAATAAATAATAAGAAGGAAAGAAAAGAGTCCACATGCAAAAAAGAAAAAAAAAGAATGGAGTCTTGGATAGAAGTTCAAGATTATTAATCATCAAGTATTAAAATTAAATATATTAATTAATAGAAAGGTAGTAAAAAAAGATAATATCTAATCTACGCTATTTAAAAAATAACTGTAAGTTTATAACATTGGGATTTTTTTCCCCATTTTTCACATAAACATCTCACCAGTCTTAAAATAGTTTAAATTTAAACGTTATTTTTTCTACATTTATTATTATGTTTCTCTAATACTCGTTTCAAATTGATGACCATGTTGGACATCAAACTAAATTGAAACATTTCTCATACTAAGTTAAAGGATCATTTTTTCATGATTATGTCGTGCAATTATGTGATTAATATATGTATAATGTAGCAAAAGGGTCATTTTCTGCATATGAGTTTAATAAATTAATATATGAGCATAAGTAAAATAATATTCATAATATAGATAACCATCATTTTCAATAGTTATAAATTAGTCATTATTAGACATGAAGCCAAATGTATACTCAACTATATATATATATATATATACCAATCGGTCACTGTCCGAAGGGGTGACGCAATTTTCATATTTTGTCCGAACTCTTTTGATTGTTAGTCGTTCATCTAGCTAATAAATACGAGATGAGTTCCCACAAGACCACATAGAGCATACTAATTAAATTCTTATTACAATCCAAATGCACTGCTAATACTAATATTCCGGCTATTACAGCTTAAAATGCAACATTGTTCAAATTAAAATGAGCATAATTAGTGTCTAACAACTTCTTTGTGTCTAACGTGATACACATTCATTTCTCAAGAATCATGCTCGAAATGGAGACATATAAATTCAAATAATTAACTCATATAAAATTCAAGTATATCAAATTAAATCAAATAAGCATTTTTAGGCCAATTCGCGTTCCGAATGAGTTGATGCGCATGAGGGGTGAGATTTGGAGGTTTGAGGATGTCATGGTTTGCAATTGTTCTTTTAGTAATAGGCATTTCTATTTGAGCGCTTTGTTTGATCCTTGGATAGTGGCTTTGTACATATATACTTGAGCTATGTTATATATTTGAGGTGGGGCCTCGTTAATATCCTCACGGACTTCTTGACTGGTTCTAAAAAAAAAAATTAAATCAAATAAGCATAAATTTATACACTCGCACAGTCACACTCACGAAATGACACTGAATTATGAGGGACCTTAATTTGAAAACATGGGACATCACACAATTATTAGGAATAGTGCCCTAAAAGATGATTTTGTAATAAATTTGCTTGTACTATTTTTTTAAAATCACATATGATTTTTGAGTAATAAATGAAATGATTTATTCACAACGTAATATGCTCTTGTACATTTTGTATGCTTACATTTATCTGTGCATCTATAAAGAACTCCCCTAATCTATCAAACTTATAGGACTCGATCATGTAAAAAAAAATGACTCATGAAACGAGCCCTATTTTATATAAGTTGGATTAGAAATCACTCTTAATCGATGAACCCAACAAATAATGGGAATATTAATTAGGTTTGTTTGAGACTTGCTCGTGGGATTGTGTCCTTAACATGCATCATCATGTTTTATATGATATAAATTACATTTTTCGACGCATACGAAATACATAAGGGTGCTCGTTCTATTGAATGAGAGGAATTTAATTGCTAATTTATTTAATCATTCAATTGATTTTGAATTAATTATTATAATATTTATTTATTAAGAATAAATAAATAATTAATGTAGATAAATATTTTAAAGTGTTTGAATAAGATTTCTTGTTGATTAAAAGTAGCTTTAATCAATTAGTAAAGGAATTATTGAGTGAAAAGAAAATTCTATGCCTGGAAGGATTATGAATCCTTCTCCACATAGAAAGGAGATTCGAACCCTCTATATAAAAGGGAGCGGTTCGAACTCCACCACAATAACAAAGATATAATTTTTAATTTAAAATTCTTTCTACACAACAAAGAAAAATTCTCCCTATACAAAAACCCTATTATAGCACTCAAAGATTCGAAGATCGTTCGAGGGACTTGCTACTTGAAAAACGTTCGAGAGCTGCGCGATTAATCTTGTAAGTTCTTGAGAACCAGTTAATTTATAAATAAAAATTATAAGCAAACGATCCAATTATTGATAAATTTTCAAATTTTCGCCACTCTACTAATTTGTTTTCCAATAACTACATGAGAATTTTAAAAGATGATAGTGAAACTCTTATCCTCCTCAAATTTGCAACTTTTTTTAAAGATACTATAAAATTTTTCCTCTTCATACAATGATATAAGATTTTTTTTTTTTGAGCATACTCCTCACCAACGTTAGGGATTGGGAAAAGCTTGAACTCAATCCCCTAATAGCAAGGAATAATTGAAATTTCACTTAAATCTATAAAGAAGTTGATTGAATCACAAACTCGTATCTCACAATAAAAATTAAACTCTTATTATCAAGAATAACAGTATTTTTTTCGCAAAGACTTGTTGGAATTCGACAACTTTAATTCACAAATAAATGCTACACTACAATAATTGCAAAATTTATTTATTTCTCCGACCTAATCATGGAAATTATACGATGAAAAAAAAAAGTCTCTGGACAAGCCTAAAAGCAAATGCTCCTATCACAACCCATTCGCACTTATTACTAGTTGCGATCGACGACCTACCCTGTACAGATTAAATTAAAAAAAGAAAAGGAAAGAAAATAAATAACTATCCAAATAAAACTCAAACAATAAAATAATAAATATTAGCAATAATTATGAAAATCACTTTTGAAAAAGACCAATCCCCCCGACCTACCAATTTTTGTCCAGGTTCTCTCACAAAACAGCTCATCTTCTCTTTCTGCACATATATATATATATATATATATATGCATATACATACATACTGATGATACATTCTTGATCAAAGCAAGCATCTTGCTAACTCTTTTGGGTTAAACTGATCTGGGCCTATACTTACAAGAGTCTTTATCTATAGATTGTGGTGGTGGTGGTGTTGGAGGGGTGAAAAATTTAATCTTTTTGCTGTATGTCAGTGGACTGCTACACTCGTTTCGGTGGATTGGGTGAGCTTGCCAACCAGTTACAATGGCCACAACTCAGAAAGAAGCGACGCTCGCCGGAGATTCTGCCGCCGCCGTCGTCCGCCGTGAGACTGCTTCCGCCTCCGCCGCTGCTGATTGGGGGGTCTCGCCCTCCGCCGATGGCTTGCAGGGCAAGAACATGGCGTCGTTGATCAGACCGGAGACTTCCGCTAACGCCACGACTAAAGGTTTGCCCTTTTAGCAACTTCAGTACTTTTTAAGGAAAGTGAGATAAGATGGTTTAGTTGTTGCCTGAGATTTTTAATGTATACATTTGTTGTGTGTTTGGAAAAGTTGAAATCTTGATGGTGATTGGGTGGTCGGCATCTGCGTGTGATGTGGATATGGAAATCTTGATGGTAGTGAAGTTGATACAATTGATCCCTTTTCGTCGCTGACGTGCGTGTTCTCGTATTTTGATTGTATTTGGCTTGGTTGATACAGCTGATTTATTGATTTGTTTGCTTGCCTGGGGTAGTGAGATTTTATGTCTAATGCTAGTGAGTAGTTTTGTTCGTCTTTTCTTTCTAAAGATGAAATTAGTCTTTTCTTATGTACTTTCTTGGATTTATGGTGAAAATCAGAACTAGTGGAGTCAATATTGATAAAAAGACTTGAAGAAAGCTTTGTGAATTTTACTTCTGAGATTTTGTGATGCTTAGTGTTCTAAACAAGGACTCTAGATATAAATTGGGACATGCTTTTGAATTGTTATATTTGTACTATTATTAATCAGCATCTATGGAGACACGGATGGAGCAAGTATTCTGGGGTGTGTGTGTGTGGGATTCCCTGTTAAATTTGTATTTGGATTCACGGGTTATATGCACTTGCTTACTCAGGTATCCAGATGTTGACAAGGGCCCAAACAAAACATCCGTTGGATCCATTATCTGCTGCTGAAATCTCTGTAGCTGTTGCAACTGTCAGAGCTGCTGGAGCCACTCCTGAGGTTCAGAGAGACGCCTCATTAAATTTTCTCCCATATCATTTAACAGTCGATTATTAACTTCTTTTCTGGACCTTCTCAATTGTTGTCTCTTCTCGTTTCAGGTCAGAGATAGCATGCGGTTTATTGAAGTGGTTTTGCTGGAGCCAGTAAAAAGTGTGGTGGCTTTGGCTGATGCTTATTTCTTTCCTCCTTTTCAACCCTCGTTGTTGACTAGAGCAAAAGGAGGACCAGCAATACCTAGTAAACTCCCACCTCGGCGCGCCAGATTGGTTGTCTACAATAAAAGATCCAACGAGACTAGTTTGTGGATTGTTGAACTGGCAGAAGTGCATGCTACAACTCGGGGGGGACATCATAGGGGAAAAGTGATTTCTTCTTCAATTGTCCCTGATGTTCAGCCACCTATGGTATCTCTTTCAATCTTTTTGTAACTGATTACGTTCATTTGTGGCTCTTGAGTAAATAATGTCTCTGGTATTTGTGCTAGAATGCTACTAAATTTTGGTAGTAGGATTGGTATAGTTCTATACTAATCCATGGGAATAGTTTATCTAGATTGCTTGATGTCTCATAGGACATTCAATATATCTGGTAGGTACTGTGCATCATGCTGATTGATGGCGCTTTTCAGTAAAGATGGATCCGATTTGTGTGTGTAGCTAATTGTGGTATTGGTAAAAAGTTCACATGTTTTTCTTTAATCGGTGCTGCTAATGTCCAGTTGAAATGGAAGACAAATGTTTTCAGTAGATTCTGTTAGTTTCTGCTACCTATTCACTTGAGGCGTGGCAAACAAGATGAATGACACATATCACTATTAAATCACGATTTTGATAAAACTATGTAACGACTCTTTGCATGTGCAAAACGTTTAGCTGCAGTTTAGAAAATTTCAATTGAATACTTATATTCAAGCCTGAAGGCTATGAAGTGTGTTTTGTAGAGGGCATTGAGGTTGCCTGGTCTATTACTCTAATTTTGGAAATGCCTTTTTTTTTTTTGAGGTTTGCGGTAATACATGAAGTTAAATCTTTGTGCTTGGTTATTGATTATACATCTGATTTGCCTGGTTGTGAGAAATCGTAACTCTCTAAATTTTCTTTTTGTTTTCCCAATTTTAGGATGCTGCAGAATATGCGGAATGCGAAGCTGTAGTGAAAGACTACCCTCCATTTATAGAAGCCATGAAGCGGAGGGGTATTGATGACATGGATCTTGTCATGGTTGATCCTTGGTTAGTAAAATTCAACAACTTGCTCATAATCATCCTAGTTCACTTATATCAGTTATTAACAATCTTATTGCTGGAAACCATCTCAGGTGCGTTGGTTACCACAGTGAGGCTGATGCTCCGAGTCGCAGACTCGCAAAACCACTTATATTTTGCCGAACAGAGAGTGACTGCCCACTGGAAAATGGTTATGCAAAACCTGTTGAAGGAATCCATGTACTTGTTGATATGCAAAACATGGTAGTAATCGAGTTTGAAGACCGTAAGCTTGTTCCCTTGCCTCCAGCTGATCCCCTGCGAAACTACACGCCTGGAGAAACGAGAGGAGGGGTAGATAGAAGTGATGTGAAACCCCTTCAAGTTGTTCAACCTGAAGGTCCTAGCTTTAGAATTAATGGACATTACATTGAGTGGCAGAAGGTAGTTATATCGCTTCTCTTTGATTTTTTGACTCATTTTACTCTCGTATAATTTAGAGTTTAGACAGAACCATTTCTGAAATGCTGGTTTTGGGCAGTGGAACTTTCGAATTGGTTTCACTCCGAGGGAGGGTTTGGTCATTCACTCTGTTGCTTACGTTGATGGTAGTCGAGGTCGGAGACCGATAGCCCATAGGTTGAGTTTTGTGGAGATGGTTGTTCCGTATGGAGATCCCAACGAGCCACATTACAGGAAGAATGCATTTGATGCTGGGGAGGATGGCCTTGGGAAGAATGCTCATTCTCTTAAGAAGGTTCGAGTTTCTTGCTTTATTGATCTTTTAGTGTGACGTTAAAATCTAAGCTCTTTCTTTTTATAATTTTTTAGGGTTGCGATTGTTTGGGATATGTGAAATATTTCGATGCCCATTTCACAAATTTCACTGGAGGAGTGGAAACAATTGAGAACTGTGTATGCTTGCATGAAGAAGATCATGGAATTTTATGGAAGCATCAGGATTGGAGAACCGGCCTCGCAGAAGTTCGACGATCGAGGCGTCTCACTGTTTCTTTCATTTGCACTGTAGCTAATTATGAATATGGATTCTACTGGCATTTTTATCAGGCAAGTTGGTCACATTCACTATTGGAGATTTGCTTGTATACTTTTCCCTAAGTACTATTTCAGTATGCAGAATCTTATCAGCACGTTATTTCTAAGTAAGAGGCTTCGTAGAAAAGAATGATCAGATATAGTGATTTCCTGATGCTTTTGCTCTTTCAACTTAGTCTTCTGACCAGTTAGAAAGATCTTGAAGCTTCACTATTTTTTGGCGCCACGAGACATCTGATCCACTGATCCAACCTATGAATTTGTGTCTTTAGTAATAGTCTGATTTTCTAATACAGAGTTTTCACTGGTGCAGGATGGGAAAATTGAAGCCGAAGTTAAGCTTACTGGAATTCTTAGTTTGGGAGCTCTGCAACATGGAGAATCTAGAAAATACGGGACAACAATTGCTCCAGGATTGTATGCCCCCGTCCATCAACACTTTTTTGTTGCCCGTATGGACATGGCTGTCGATTGTAAGCCGGGTGAAATGCACAATCAGGTTCCTGCTCTTAATCACTTTTTTCACTTTACCTTTTAAAAACTTTATTTTGGATCTAGCCTCAGAGATTATGTCGATTGAGACGCTCTTGTTCCAAGAACAAATAATTGATTTTTGTTTGGTTGCTACGATCCGTTATCCAGGTTGTTGAAGTGAATGTCAGGGTTGAAGAACCTGGAAAGGAGAATGTTCACAACAATGCTTTCTATGCTGAGGAAACTCTACTTAAATCTGAATTGGAAGCCATGCGTGATTGTGATCCATTATCAGCCCGTCATTGGATTGTAAGAATTACCGTGAAAATATAGGATGCTCACCAAATTTTATATATGTTATCTGATAATTTTCATTTAAATTCCCATTTATAACTGCAGATAAGGAACACAAGAACTGTCAATCGTAGTGGACAGCTAACAGGTTACAAGTTAGTACCCGGTTCCAATTGTTTGCCATTGGCCGGTCCTGAGGCGAAATTTCTTAGAAGAGCTGCCTTCCTTAAGCATAACTTATGGGTTACACCATATGCACGTGGAGAGGATTTCCCCGGAGGAGAATTTCCTAATCAGAATCCACGTGTAGGAGAGGGATTGGCTTCTTGGGTGAAGCAAAATCGGCCTATTGAAGAAGCAAACATTGTACTCTGGTATGATAACAGCCTCTTGTACCCTTTCTTGTAAACGATAGTATCATAATTTAACTGGACCTCGTATAGCCTTTGTTCTATTGATCTTGTTTTCTCTCTGTTATGGTTTGGGTTTACACGTTAACTCTATGTAAGTTGATGAACAGGGCATTCCAGCAAAATAATGAATATCTCCCTTGTCATTTGTTATTTTTGTCAGGTATGTTTTTGGAATTACGCATGTTCCTCGCTTGGAAGACTGGCCCGTTATGCCGGTGGAACACATTGGATTTGTGCTTCAGGTAAATTACTGAAATATTGTCACATTTTATACTCCAATTTTCTTCATTTCTACAATTATTGAAAAAAGTATCAAGTTTCCCTATCCTTCCCCCTCAAAAGTTTACTTGAATGGTATGGTTGATCCATACCTTTTCAACTTGTACTCCGATTTAGTAGCTTCCTGTCGGTTTATCAACTCGTCTCATCCTTACTCTGAGGTTAATCAATATCGAAAACAATTCTTGATCTTCTACAATCAACAGTAGTACAAAATTAGGCATTGGAGTTGTAGGCTGTAAACCATCTCGACAAAGTCAAACCATAATATTTGAGACTACAGCCGATCTAGTTCTCGAGTCCTTGAGCCTTCGTGAAAGAAAATTTCCATTCCTTTCGTGCAAATTCATGCTTAGAATTGCCAATCTCCATTCAGCAGGCTTTTCTTTTCTTAGAATATGATGAAAACATTGTTTGTTTTGCTTGCAGCCACATGGATTCTTCAACTGCTCTCCTGCCATTGACGTCCCTCCAAATGCTTGCGATATGGATGCAAAGGAGAACGATGTGAAGGACAATGTTGTGGCTAAGTCTCTTTCATCTGCTCTCATAGCTAAGCTCTGAAGGCCATATGAATTGGTAGCTATATATGTGTTCTATTTAACAATTATGTGTTGAACTCGATTTCAGTGTGATTTTGTGTGACATCTTAGTATTTTCTGAGAGGCAAATATTGCCTCCTTTATTACCTATCTATGTAACTTAGACTGAAGTTGTGAATCTTTTTTATTATTAGATTATATTCATAATAAGAAGGTATACTTAAAGAAACATGTATAATTATACATTTTTATTCGGGGTGAATGTATTTATAAATAGAACCTTCTCATGTTTTAGAAATTACACTTTCACGCCAGATGATATTATTGCTCGTATGGCTGCGAACACTCGATTAATTTGGCCTTTTGGAGATCTAAATGTTTTTTTCATTAAAATTTTGGTATGTAGTGTTGAAATTTATCGAATTTATATGGAACCATCAAAGATCATTGGATCTTATCAAATTGATATTTATGGAACTACTGATTTACCGAAACTTATGATAATGGTACGTATTAAATAATCGGGACTACTAAAATTTGCACAATCTCACGACAATCATATGAAGGTATTGGATTCACTATGTTAGCAGTGAGATAATTTCGGTATATATCAAATTTTTTTAATAGGGCATGTTTCAACCCTTTATGGGATCTTAAAGAACATAAATGTTTATAATTTTTTGTAAATTAGTATCATGGGATACTATTATAAGTTCTTAATCAAAGAAAATCTACATATAAATACATATAACTTTTGGGGAATTAAGACATAATTTTACCCATTTATTTCATGGCAAGAAGATTCTCCCAAGTGGTGATCCCATCAATATTTTCTTGGGAGTGCGACATGTTCATTGGCTTTGCCTCTTAATCCTTTTGCATATATGTTCCTAGCGTTCCATTGGTCTACCCAATTAAGATATTTGACCAGTTTTATAAATAGTATAATAAGGAGAATTTATGTGTTCGAGAAATCGTTCAATAAACTTGTTTTATAGGATTTGTATATGGAGAGATATTTATAAATATCAGAAATAATTTAGTGGAGGGATAAAAGAGTTTGATAAGTAGATAAAAAGTTGAATCCAAAAAAAGTTAAAAAAAAAAAAGAAAAGAAAAGGAATTCGACAAATACTCGTTCTATATTAAATCTCTTTTATCTAGTGGAAAGTGGAAAGTCAAGAACCCAATTATCCTCACATGATTCCCAACTTTGGAAGTCCAATAACCACACCTTTATTGTGGAAGTATGACTTGGAAACCTTCTTTGCAATTTCTTTGCTCCTTCCTCCTATAATTTAAAGCAAGTTGAAACTGTTAAGTCTTTGTTCCTATAGGTCAATTATCTTTTTTCTTTTTTCTAAAAAAGAAATGTTTTAGCTGCTCGTACCAAAGGCATGGAGAATACATTATGCTGGTCAATATGAGTTAGGTTCAAATTTCTGTTTATTTTTTCTTTTTAGGCGCGAAGCCGAAAGTTTATAAACAAAGTTCTAAAAGTTGAAAAAAATTGGCGTATAGAAAAAAGAATATATTTTTCTTGTAATTATTTAGTTCTGCCAAATTTAGCTCATTCTGTAATACATATTTTAGTTATATAGATAATGATTTATTTATAACTAAAGGTTTGTTTGTTTTTATAAAGAATCCAATTATTTATATTTTAGAACTTAAGTACACTTAACAATATTAAGATTCCCAATCAAATCATTCATTAAAATTAATAGTATATCTAATGAGTCAACCAAAGTCTTCTAAAGTAGAACTCATACTAATAGTTACTTATTAAACAAACATTGACTTTTCTTTCTCCCATAAAAAAGACAAAGACTTAATTATTTATTTTAAAATAAACTATATTTAAACACTTGTGATTAGGCATTTATACATTTGAAATTTCAAAAATTATATGCGCTAAGTCGCCAACAGATATCACATCGTCAAATACTTTTTTTGCTTTTTTCCGGGCTTCTTCTCACTTTTAGCTAGTTTATCTTAGGAATACTTTAACATTTTGATAGATAGTAATATCATATGTATTTCACCATTACCACCAAGTTTCATCTAACTCAATAGTAGCAGAAATTTAATATTAATTTTAATAAAACTAAATAGTCTTAATTATTTATGGATCATTTAAGAAAATCTCAATAATATCGTTAGTTTCATATACATTAATTTATAACTTTACCATACGTCAAATTTCAAATTATTCAATTTGATAAGTACAATGTTATATAAAAGTTTGTTTATTAAATACCTATCAAACTCTAAAGGAGGGGAAGTAAAGAGGAGGACCATATAATTTAATCATAAATTTTATGGCTCACAATTTAATCTCAAATAAGAATCTACCAAGTAAATTCTCCCATATTATACAGGACAAATTTATAATTCCCAAAATCTTAAGGGATTCAAGTATGAATTTTTTTTTTTCTTCTCAACAAACATTGGACGTGGGATTCCAACTTGAATCATTCTATCAGCATAATTTCATGAACTAGACGTGAAATTCGAACTTGAATCGTTCCATCGGCTTCTATCGGCATAATTTCATGAACTACTTGGACTAATTTCTGTATATATAAAGTGCTTAATCAGTCAAAATAAAATAAAATAACAAACAAAACGCCCCCGTACACACACACAGTGCAATACATGCATACATACATACGCAGACAGAAACTCTACTTTTCTTCCTCACTTCACCTCTCCCAAACCAGAGACGAATTTCACACTTTCAGAGTTTCAGTTCATCTTTCTCTTCAATATCCCTCCTTTGAATTTGTTCATCTCTTTCTCCACTCTTTGATAATTTGATAAATTTTTCTTGGGCTTCAAACAATCCCGAATTCCCAACGCTCATGGCTGCTGCAGCAGAAGAAGAAAAATCAATCCAAGAAGTCCTCTCCCTCCCAATCCTCCTCGCCGATCGCGCCATCAAATCCGCGCAAGAAGCCGAGTCTTTCAAGCTCGAAAACTCCGACCTTTGCCACCAAGTCACCCAGCTTTCTCAGCTCCTCCGCTCCGCCGCCCGCCTCACCACCACCACCGCCTCCGCCGCCATCTACGACCGCCCCATCCGCCGCGTCTCCGTCGACATCACCAAAACCCTCGACCGCGCCTTGGCCCTCGCCCGGAAATGCCGCCACAAGAAAACCAGCGTCCTCCACCACGTCCTCTCCATCACCACCACCGCCGATTTCAAGAAGGTTTCCGCTTTACTCGATTCCTCCTTAGCTGATATCAAATGGGTTCTCTCTATATTCAATCAGGATTCTGATAATGGGTCGATTAATCTGTCTTTGCCTCCAATTGCGAGTACTGATCCGATTCTAGCGTGGGTTTGGCCTTATATAGCTGCTGTGCATATGGGAAGAGCTGAAGCTGCTAATGAATTGGCTACTTTAGCTCGGGGGAATGATCGGAACAAGAAAATTATCGTGGAGGAGAAGGGGATACCGCCCCTTTTGAAAATGCTGAAGGAAAGTACGAATCTTGATGCTCAGAGTGCGGCGGCTAGTGCTCTGTGTAATTTGGCGGATGATGAGGAGCGTGTGAGGATCATTGCGAGTGCGCATGGTGTTCAGCTCGTTGCGAAAGCGCTGTCGGAAGCGCCTGTGAGGGCGCAAGTCACGTTGGTGGAGCTCGTTTCGAGGATGTCGGAAATGGATGTTAATGTGCAGGAGGAATTTGGGAGGGAGAACTTGACGCGGCCGCTTGTGACGATTTTGGGTATGGATGTGGATTTGGAGGAGTTTAAGGATGCGAATTCGAGAAAACCTACGAATAGCTTGCATTCGCTTGTTCAGATTAATAAAGAGATGACGGCGAAAGGGATTAGTGGTTCTAATAGTTTTGAGGGGAGTAGGCATAGGAAGGAGAGGGAGAGAGAAGCGGAGTCGCCGGAGGTGAAGTTGAGGCTAAAGGTGAATTGTGCTACTGCTTTGTGGAAGTTGGCACGCGGGAGTTTGTTGAATAGTAGAAAGATTACGGAAACGAAAGCTTTGCTAGTGTTAGCCAAGATTATAGAGAACGAGCATGGAGAATTGAAGATGAATTGTTTGAGGGTGGTTATGGAATTAGCTGCAGTTGCTGAAAACAACTCTGATCTCAAACGGGCAGCTTTCAAACCGAGCTCAACTGCAGCCAAAGTCGTCCTGGATCAGCTCCTAAGGGTGATAAACGAGGACACGAGTCCCCCATTCGCGACTCCTTCCATTAAGGCCATCGGTTGTTTGGCCTCAATGTTTCCCGCAAAGGAGAAAAGAACCGTGCAGTCCTTGGTCGCGCAGCTCGGTAACAAAGATCTAGATGTTGCAGCAGAAGCTGCTAAGGCCTTGAGCAAGTTTGTATGTGATGAGAACTATAACAAAAAGGAGCATTCCCAGGCGATCATCGAGTTCAACGGGGTGCCAAAAGTGATGAACTTGCTTAGGAGCAACGACCGGAGTCGTTTGCATCTCCACGAGCTTGTCCTGCTTTGTAATCTTGCTGTAAATGCGGGCAATAGCAAGGATCTCGAACAAGCTAGAGCGTTGAGCGTGCTGGAAGGAGCTGCTAGACATGTTGTGAGTCAGCATCCTGATTTGAGGGAACTGTTTGCTAAGGCCATACACCAGCTTACTATCTATCAGGCTGGAGCTCATACCCATAG
>JBBMKE010000001.1:5961763-5981914 GCA_037834125.1 Lippia alba | reverse complement strand
AAAGTAAAAAGCTCCACAAAATAGTTATCACTAAACTTCAAAGTAAAAAGACCCAAAAGATGAGATAGATAAATAATCTGTTCCTTAAACTAGGGGTAACCTTTAACCCTCGTTTTTTCAACTTTCAACGTAAACGCAGCCGTATTGTATTGTATTCGGATTTATAATATATAGATAATAACCAACCAACTTCAATTTATTATTATTATTATTGATAATAATAATAGTTTGTTTTGAAGAAATATACAAATACTGACGCATCCATCGTCCATTATATATATTAAGTAAGTTTCTCATTAAATTGTTGATACTTTATAGGGTTGATCAAACCTGTAACTTTAGAATTTTGATAAAGAATGAATGAATTTCTTTTTCTCTCTCTATATATAATACAACAGGATTGGTCTAAGTGATTTTAATGGACTCACACTTCTAAAATATCGATTTATCTTATCATATTGATATTTATTACGAAATAAAAAATAATAATTTTATTATGTCCACATCGTTGTTATACTATCCGAATTATATATCACCTTTCATAATGTCATATTATAACCTCACTAATGGAATCAAATTAGAAATTAAAGCAACTTGGACCACGTTTGTCCAATCACAAATCTTGATTATCACATTTACGTCTAATTTACCCCAAACTTAGAGGACCATTCATATACATCCTTACTTTATTAATCATTATTATTAGCTTGACTGTCTGATTAGACAAGCATTTTAATTAAAAGAAATTCTTTTGAGTACAATCACAGAGGTTAACCCGTAATTAGGGACCAATAGATCAATCTTGAAAGTCCAGAAGGGGACCTCCAATGATAAATGGACTTGATTAGAAAAGATGATAATCCCAATTTGAAGCTAACTAAGGCACTTATCACGTATGTGACATGATTATAAATTCACTAAGTATGCTATATTATCCAAACTCCATTTCAGTTGGTCTACGAGTACTTTATATACTTTAGTTACATTAATCTTCCATTTTTGTTGGATATTATTTAATTTCTTTCCTCGTACGTACCGTCCATTTATATTTGTCATCCACATATATATTATTACTTTGAATTGGAATACGAAATACAAATTGAAACTAGTAGTTGACAAAAGATGTACAACTTAATCTTGGTAAAAGTTTCTCTTATTAGTTTAAATAAGAATCAATAGGCTTCCTCACGAGAGAAAAACAGTTAAGAAAGAATGATGAGCTCTATCCAACTCACCTTAAAAATTGGCTAATGAGGTAAAGATTGTCGATCATTGTTACGGTAGCATATGCCACATAATTTAGTAATTTATTTATGTAGGATAAGTTTACTTTCTCCCTCATGCCATTTAAAAGCATGAGCTCGACCTATCAAATGTTATTTGCGAAAAATGCAAAGAAAATAAAAGAAAAGGGGGAGGGGACTAATTGTAGCAAAAAAACCAAATTATTTTAGGTAAAAAGGATAATTTTGAAAGACAAATTTGTCCCTCATAAAAACATGTGAAACTCATGTGAATTATTTTCAAACTACCGACCTTCCAAGTGTCCATTGAAAATTAAAGCTGTTTGTGAAAATTGTAAAGTTGTAATTGGCAAAATACAATGAAAGTGTGATTTGTTTTCAGGCCACTGAAACCGGTCAAAACCCGTCGGAAAAAGTTGTTTGTAAAAATTACAAAGTTGGGATGACAAATGACTGTATGCAATGAATCATGAAGTTGGGATTATGCAATGAAAGTTGATCGAAATGATTAATTAAACAATTAGATAAAGTATGGATGACAATTTTTTTTTTTTATTTTTTCCGGTAAGAAAAATAACCCGTCAAAATAACATTTTTGACTCGTAAGTATGAGGATTACAAGGACCAAAAGTGCAAAATTTATCAAGTGTAAGTTGAAATTTATCATATCTTCAAGCCCTTTTATGCAATTGTTTTGAATAATGTCGGAACTCTGATTATGTAAAATGAAATGAAGAATAAACCCCAAACAGGCCATAAGAACTCGCGATTGTATCGATCATAATTGGGAGTTTGTTCACCGTCTTCTCCGATGGCTGCTCCTTACAGATCAAGGTATTTCACGGATTTATTCTTCAATTAAGCGTCTTTGCATCTGATTGAATTTGGTTTAATTGAAACAGAGATGGATTGACTACCAGGCCGGGGGCATATGGCGGTAATTCCGATGAGATACAGTTGCGGATCGATCCGATGCATGCCGACTTTGATGAGGAGGTTTCCGGCCTCCGAAATCAAGTTCGGAAACTACGAGATGTGAGTTTGATGTTATTGTTAATGTTCTTTGGGAAATTTCATTTCATTCTCCCCTAAAAGAGAAAAAGTTCGAGATTTTCCTTTTTATACCAGTACCATCTATTACCTGTCTTTTGATGGCATTTTAGTGTTCAAGATTTTCTATAATTTTGTAAAAAATTATTGGACATATGATATCGTTCCTTTGTGTGGTGATGTGCATGCTTGCTTGAAGGTTATAGCTTTGGCTTTATGAGAAATATGTTGATACTCTTATAAATTTCTTTCGTTTGTGTACTATTATGTTCTGCCAATTAATTATCTACAAGACGGTAGAAAATTGATATCATCATGTGTTTAATTGGATAAAAGTTTTGGTGACCAAACCTGACCACAGAGGTGTCTTCAAGGGGTTAAATGCTTTGATAAAGCTATCTTGGGGCCAAGTCTAAAGTGCTATAGAATGATTAAGGGGTGTGAAATGCTTGAGCAAAAGTAATTTGTGGGGGCTGAAGTGATATGAAGTCTCATAGTAAGTGAGTCATTCCTAAATTTGATGACGGATTGGACAATACCAGTTGCGGGGGGCAAGGTGTTTTTTCATCTTTTCATTGGGTTTCTGCCAAATTCAATCTTTTTTGAGGGGCTGAAGTGCAATAGTCATTCCAAGGTGGGAACTGGAGGACTAGGTATTTATTCTATGTGTTAAATTCCTGTGAAGATAGATTGCAGCCAGTGGTTATAGTCTTATAGGTGTCATTTTTTCTTCAGCTTTCAAATATATCACATTGGCTGTTTTAAACCAGAACAGAGTGAACATAAAAAGTACATCTACAATGCTTATCGAGTGTGTTTTGTGTTTAGTTACATTTGGGGATGGAAATACTTCTGCTTCATTCAAAAGATAATGCAAAGTGATCAGAATCATGTTTACAGCCAGACAGTGTTAAAAGGAATGAGAGTTTCTCTATGGATTGATCATTCTAATTCTTTTGTGAAACTTGCATATTTCTTGGTTTTCTCTGTTTGGTTGTTCTTTCGACCCCCAGTTTTCAAATGTGAATCATCTGGAGAAGGGAGTTTCTTGTTCATGAATGATTGATAACCACCCCGTGTTGGGACTCACTCTAGTTGCTGATTGACAGATAGTCCCTTGTGAATTGTGATAGACTTATATTAACTAGTCAAATGTGAGCATTTCAATTCGGATCTCCGCACAGGAGTAAATTACTGAAGAAAACCCTTAGCTAGAATTATGGCTTCCTAATACATATGCCAGCATATTTAATCACAGCTTTAACAGCAAGCTAGAGAAGAGTTTTAGGACAAGGGACATGCTCATGCACTGTGAGCTTAGAAGTTCAAAGTACTGATTCTTTTGTAGCTTACTGCAAAAACTGGCTGGTGTAGTGGTCTTTACTAGTTCCTTTCACTAGGATTGAACCTTTGCTAAGACAATGATAATATCTCATGTTAATATTCATAATTATCAAATTAGTGAGATTGTCAGCTGACATTTGCCACATATCGTATAGCTTTTTAGCCTTTTGGAATCTGTATATCGATATGCTTATTTGAGGCCTAGCCTGATTTTCCATTTTGTGCTATAGAATTATTGTAACCTAGTTTGATATCTTGGATTTAGTTAAGTTTCTCCTATATCATGAATAGATGGAGCATTGGTGCTGTTCTCTAAATAACTTTTGTTGCTGAAACATATTTATTCATGCTTTACCTCTTTGTACCCTTTATATTGGGTATACGCTTGTCCAGTCTTATCATTTATTTGTGTAATACTGCAGGTAGCTCAAGAAATTGAGACAGAAGCAAAATTTCAAAATGATTTCCTCAATCAGCTGGTATGCCATATGCTATACTCTCAGTATCTGAGTGATCTTTAACTACTTGTACAGGGTAAAGGAACTAGTGCCTGTATTTAATTGAGAATCATCTGCAAATTTTATTGACAGCAGCCTGTTTTTTAGGTAGTATATGGTATTCACTTTTTTGAGGTGGTAATTAACTGAGAACAAAATATTATTCGACGGTTTTCTTTTTGATGCAACATGAGCCCCTAGATTTCTCAGTCTTGCCTGATATAAATTAAACTGCAGTTACAGAAGTATCAGTCTTTCTTATCAAAAGAAAAGGAGAAAAGAAGTATCCCTCATAGAATTTTATTTATCTTTTAATACGTATAGCAAGAAAATGCTTTAAGCTTCTTTCAGGATTTGGGTAATTAATTAGTCATTAGTATGCTATTAAACGAACTGCTTTAATGTGAGTGAGACTGTGAGTTCGTTCTCGGAAATTTGATGGTGTTAATATTACTTTAGTTTTTTGTCTGTACTGTACTTGCTTATAGAACTGGGAATGTGTAGTTTTCTGTTTTTCCATAGTAAAAAAGTTTCTTTTGCTCTTTATCTCATATAAAAGGTGTATTTGATAATATCAGAAGAGATTCCATTGTTTGTGAGGACAGAAATGACCTTGCTCTGTTTCTTTTGATTGCAAAGCAAATGACACTGATCAAAGCTAAGGCTGGAGTAAAAAACAACATGAGAAGATTGAACAAGAGCATCATTTGGGAAGGATCAAACCATGTCATGCACGTAATTCTTTTTGCACTGGTTTTATTTTTTGTTGTTTATTTCTTGTCCAAATTTTCGCGAAGTTGAGGGCATGAACTCTCGTAGCTGTATTGCTGAAGCAAGGTAACAATATTGTCAAATTTTTGAGCAGGTTTTTGTAAATACTCCCAACTTTTTCCTCTCACCAGTTATTCGAATTGTGATGACATAGTGCGTGCTTTGTATTAATATTGATCTTCTCTTATTGGAAGAATTATCTGTCAAAATCTCTTATTAGATTTTTTATTAGACTGGTGTACCGTGCACGTGTGGATGGCCGATGAGGCTTTTAGTTGCCTCATCAGTATATTTTTGGTCTGAAGACACCAAGGCAGATCAAATACCCTCTCCACCATCGCCAGCAACTTCGATTCCCTCAGGTGGGGTTATGCCAAAAACTCTCTAAGTTGTGGCTGAATTTGGTCCTGACATCAGCGTGATTAAATTATTGATAATGCTAGTTCTGTGGTTTGTGTTTTAGATAGGTTGGTCTAACCTTAGAAAGAGTCCTACCCTTGTATTTATACACATGGGGTTCGAACTCCATGAGGCTTTCCTACAAAGTGGGTTTTTGATTTCTTACTCAATAATTCACTAATTAAATAATATCTTTTATTTAAAATAAGTTCCTATCTTATCTTCTTAGACATCTCAAGAAATCTCTTTCTTAAACACTTTAGGAGTTTGATTGATTACCTTATCTAATATAAACTTAAATATATAATTCAATAAATAATTTAATTCATAATTAAATATTTATTGGGTTAAGTATATAGAGTTTGGATTTAACAATTAATTCATAATAAATTAAAAGCTCAAAATTAATTAAATAATTTAATTAATCAAGGTCTTTCACACGTGTAGCTTGTGCCACACGTGTTACATGCGGGAATTGGGGCCCACGCACGTGTGGCCCTAGTTGATCAATATTTTGATCATTTCGTTAATCCGATTAACTTCCTACCAAAACCCGCATGACCTGACATTTGTGTGTTACCCTTTAAATTCATTATTCGAATAGTAGTGAAACCAATTATTTAATTCTCTTATTTAATTAATTAGTTCACATATCACACTCCCGTAATCCAGTAATGGATGTGTCACCCCTAACCGAATAACGAAATGAATCGAAGAACCTTTCAGTCGATGACAATCAATGAAATACGATTCTCCTACAACCATATCTCTCAATCAAGATATTAAGGCATGAGAATAAACTTAGAGCCTTGTTATTCTTGATCTTTAAAGTTAAGTTCATTTCATATCCATTTTGACCTCAATCCAAAAAAACATCATTTTCTTGATGTTTTGATCTTTTAACCACCTTCGCCAAGAGTTTAATATTTAATGGACTACAAATAACTTAATCAAGTGTAGGTCCTTTATTGATTCTACTAACTCTAAATATGTCAATTGTGTAATCCTAACATGGACCGGAATTCAATTATCTAAAGTCGACACACCCTTTTGGGTCCATATCAAAGATTACAGAGTTAACTCATATGAGATATTACGGAATCTCATGTCATAGGATTAATCACGCATTGATCTGTGATATATTTCCTAATTTGGAGATTTCTTGGAAACAACTTTCCCATTTAGGAATGTTCTCACACGGGACATCTTAGTGATATAGTTCTCGTAACAATAACCGTTATATTTTACGTGCACATCATCATATGCACTTTTCACCCCATGAAATCGGGTGATCCTTCTTAAGGACATAATCACATAAGCAAGTCTCAACGGAGTCAAGGTCGATACTCTCACTGTCTGTCGAACTCATCGACTTGGACTTGGAGAAGTTTTTAATCCTCGTTTATGGAGTTACGAACTTGTTTCATGTGTCGTTCTAATAAGGACAAAGTTCTTAACGGTCTCATCGAATTATGGAAGTTCAAAACCATGCATAGACAGTCAAACTTAAATAGACATAAAATAGCACATAAAGAAGTGTAGTCTATAAACAATATCATTTCATTTATTATTTAAAAATTGTTTGTGATTTTCGAAGGAAATAGTAAAGCAAAACTCTACTTTAAGAACACTATTCCTAACCACTTATACAATGTAACTTTTTAAGAATATATTTAATTTTTTAATTTAAATAAATATATATATATATATATATATATTAATATAAGTTTGTAATATTTTTATTATGTCTAACATGTATATATATATGCACGTACACACATAAATACTGACGTAGAGGTAAGTATTTTTAAAATTCCACGTCATTCAAGAAAAAGAAAAAGAAACAAATGTGGCATATCATCTTTCCGGCTTCCATATCATTTTTCGGGTAATGATTGTCCTAGAAATGCAATATTTTTTTAGTTACCGGATAATTTTGCTATCTAAAAGAAAATGTATCCCAAAAAATAAATTTGAGGGTAGATAATGTCTCGAATATGCATTTTTCTATACATATACATAAAATTCATTTGAGTTTGAGCATAATTTCAAATCCAAATGAGAATATAAAAATATAAAATTCAAGCTTAATTTCCGAGCTTAATATATAAACCAAAAAGTCCAGACGAGCTTTTAACCATCGACTTTAAATTTAACACTGAGCGTCTTATGTGGTCCTATATATTAATCGATGGAAGGACTAATTTATACAAGAAATCGGACGACATGTACACCTTGAAATGTGGTCATAATATATATGTACAATGCTAGGTAAAAATAATTTTCTCAAATAATTGTGAAATGGTAGCCTAGCTAGGTATTATAGCCATGTTTTCTGCAGATTTCTGTCCCTTTGAGGTTGATAAAATTTACTGTCCAAGTAATACAATGTATGCACATGTACATGACCAACAATTTGCAGCATAGCAATTTTTGAGGATTGGAATGTTTTTGAGTTGTGAAACTATATAGTATGTATGATTTAGAGCTGCAAAATTAGGTATAGCTATAGGTTGAACCTTTTTGCAGCTTAGATGTACCCCAACTATTGTCTATTGTCATTATTCACCTAACTCTTTCTTTTACAACTTTTCTCCACAGGGTTCATCTGTTCACCTTTTCTATTCAAGCCCCTCATCCCCCACTCTTACTGTGGATGAGGGTTTGGCTTCTATTTGTGCTCAGTTTGAATTGGGTTAATGCAAATAATAGAGACAAATATATATAAGTAGGATTCACTTTTTGTAATAAAACTCATATATATTAATGTCTGACAATGTTAAATCCCGAAAAGATATATTTGCAAGTAATTGATCGAGTCTTGAATTTGTTGCTTGCTTGCCTCTTTTTTTTGTTATTATTTTTTTAGAGTATATATTGATGTATAGCAATGTTATAGCACATTACTGGTTGTGTGGTTAGCATAAATTTAATGAATTTGAACTAGTATTTTTTTCATGTAGTATCAGAACATGTTATGTTGTACCCTGCACGCAATTCTTGTTTATTTTAAATGGTGAAATTGATTGTATTTATAGAGGTGATTTTAGTTTGAATCCGATACGAACATATGAGTGAATGACGTAAAATTTATGAAAATGAAATCAAATTGCAAAAGTAATCGAATTGGCTAGAATTTTTCGATATATCGGCTGAAAACATGTGCTAGCAATTAAATTCAACGGGGATATACATATTATGAACTTGTAAGAGTAGGACCTCTCCATGGTTTTATTTTTGTTTTATAACTTTTTAGTTTGTTTTTATATAGTCCAACATCATTTTCAATATTGAAAAATAACAAAAATATATATCAACAAAAAAAAAATTAAAAAATCATAACATCCCATTTGTGACAATAAAAATATAAAAATCGATTACCAATTACTTCGAATTAAACTCCTTTTGGACCCAATTAGTAATATAAAGAAGATTTAGTGGAGAGGCAACATAATGTTATGCTAATCCTAGTCTATAAACATAGGTTAACCCTTTGCGATTTCATTTTCATTAACATATATATATTCCCTGTAAACACGCTTCATAATCATGCCGTCACAAATAAGATATATTCATACGTAAGCAAATATAGGATTCTGAAAAAGAAGAAAAGAAAAGAATATAAGTACATTGCTATAGTTTAATTCCACGAACCACAGCACTTGGGAAATTTTTAAAAAAATGGATGGCGCAAAGGAGATCAACAAGATGAGGCTCAAGAATCCCTCTAGAAATGCTTACTTTCTGAACAGTAATTTTACCACTTTGATTTAAATATAATTAATTAGAATATTTAGTTAAGAGGCATTAATTAAAGTCAAGATGCATGCAGGACTTGTATTAATGCTGCTATTCTTTACATCTTAATTAAATTTAAGTGTAATCTTGGTTGAAAATGATGGGGAAGTTAGTTAATATACCCTTAAGGAAATGCGCGCACCATATCCTACTAAAAGAAGCTAAAATATAGTCAAAGTTTATTCTTTGATCTATCTGAGATGAAAGTGAGTGACGTATATATAATGCATTTAATTCTTTATAATACAATCTATCTAAATTGAGATATTACATTTTAGTTCTTAACTTTTGAGAATCGTTTGTGTTCCTTGACATCTATTAGGTTTTCGTTATGTAATTCCAAAAATATCCTTAATTTTTTTAATTTGATTTGTGACTTTAGGGATTATGTTGTTAAATTCATGATTTATAGGGATCATTTATTATTATTATTATTATTATTATTATTATTATTATTATTATTATTATTATTATTATTATTATTATTTGTAATTTTAGGGATAATTTTGTAATTTTGGTCTTATATTAATGTAACACTCATACAAACCGTTAGGGATATAAGTGTACTTTTACAAATTATGTTAAGAAACTCAGAACAAATAAAATTTATAGAGACTAAAATTTAATTTACCAATGCAAATAGATAATATTGTAACTAGACTTAAATTTAGGTTAGTGATATTCATGTTCATGTTCCTTGCAGGTACTTGACTAAACTTTGATCCATATTTT
This sequence comes from Lippia alba, assembly GCA_037834125.1. Taxonomy (NCBI): domain Eukaryota; kingdom Viridiplantae; phylum Streptophyta; class Magnoliopsida; order Lamiales; family Verbenaceae; genus Lippia; species Lippia alba. The sequence continues at coordinate 5,972,079 of JBBMKE010000001.1, read as the reverse complement.
AAGTGGATATTTTCATATTTCTAGTGAAGTAAGTGTATATGGAATTATTTTTCCCGGTCATTGCAAGAAGAAAAGTTAGGAATACTAATGTTCTCTTGAAAATTAGATGATTTGCTAACTAAATTATATGCAATTCTATTCTATCTCTTGAAAAACTCTTAATCATACATTCATATACATACATCAGGAGAACATCACAAGAAAACACTTCATTCAACGACAAAACTTGTTATTAAATATTTTATTTAAAAAAAAAAATCTATTGCCCTAGCAAAACATTTGTCAGAATACCCCTTGATCCGCCATAGATTAATGAGTGATACATTAGAATCATCTAAACAAAGTTTTTAATAAATTAATAAGGAAATCAAGTATAAATCAACGAGACATGTAAATAATATTAAACTTTTGAATTAAGTGGATATTGATATTGATCCTATACTTTCTTTACTTGGCCTTAAATATATACATATAATTTTGTCTCGTTGAACGTGTTAGCGAATACAAAAAATAAAAGGAAGAATTTCTAAATTAGGGCCGACTTTCCAGGAAATTAAATAAAAATATGTGATTAGCCTTATGAATTATGTGTTGTATTATGCGAATTCTATAAGGACTTTTATGTTCTAAACAGAAAAAGAAAAAGAAAATTATACAAGCCCCGAAAAAACTAGTCCTTCAGCCAATTTTTACAAGTATTTCTTTTTTAATCCAATAATTGCCAAAAGAGAAAAGATGTTCTAAATGTTGCTATTAGTTCTCTCTTTTCAAACAAATATTCACTAATTATGGAAAATAATTATTAGTTTTTTTAGACGACCTTTTTTATATATTAAACTTTTAATCGAAGAATTGATTAAAAATTAATTGGTTGATGAGGTCATTACCCCATTAATTTCTCATTCTCTACCTCAATGATTTCACGATAACATTTTTAAGATATATTATATAGCTGAGTTAAATATTATGCTACAAAAACATAAAAAGAAAAAATCACCGTACAATACGTAACATTAATTTAATCTCAGTCTAAATATACATTTCCTTAAAACGAGTAATGCTGATGAAGAAGACTAGTGAACAATTCTTGCCCTAATCATCTTTGACGTTCAATTTAGTATAACGAGGGATAGAGTGTTTTACACTCCTTATTTGATTATTGTAAAATTTAATAAAAATAATTAATTAAATAACAAATGTAATCAAGTGCTAGAATATAATTCCAGAACCTCTTCTCAATTAATGAATGTATTTATTTCAAACGCATTAGGGTTCCACTACAACTACAATTACTATATTTAATCCACTCCCATTCCAAAAAACAGGAAATTGTCACAGTAACTCTAACTAAACCACCATTAGGATTACAAAAGGCAAGATTATATACGTTAATGCAACTTACCTGGCTGATCAAGAGAATAGAATATATTCATTCCTTCACCAGCCCACCTTTTTTGACTAATTAAGCACAAAATCAGAATTAAAACTGATGAGGTATATATTTGGATTATGATTATCATCAATTATCTGCAAATCAAGATACATGAATGTGTATAAGGATTAAGGAGCAGTCTCAGATTCTCCTAATAGATCTAGCTAGCTACATTCTGATGATTTTAAGGAAGTCTGATATGAACTGTGGAATATATATCTTAATTCTTGTTTCTTAATATTCTACATTAATTACTTTATCTATTAATATTCTCATCATTATCAATCTGCAGTGCCACCATTTCCAAGAATTCCATTTTCCACTGGTTTTTTCTCTGCTTTCATTGTCGACTTGATCACAAATTGATCAAACACACAGTGTCTCAACTTCTCTTTATGCATTAATTTGACAAGAACACAGACACATGAGTTGTCTGTAGTAACTGCTACTTATTGGAATAGGAATAAAATAATTTCTTTTTTTATATATATTTTTAAAAGAATTAAAGAGGGGTTGTAAGAGGATATTTTTGTTGTTCTGAGTGCATCAGAAATGAAATAGGGTAAAAAACTAAAAATATTGGGAGCAATCATAAAATTATTAGATGCATTGTCATAGTCATCTTTTTTAAGTGTACCTCTCATTTATTATGGCCTTTGTCTTTTGCCTTTCATTCCTTCTCCATCCACTAAATGCTCTTTGCCCTCCTCTCATATCTCATTCCATTCTCTCTCCCCCTCCCTCCCTCTCTCTATCTCTCTCTCCCTCCTCAATTTTAGGGTTTTTTCCTCCATTAATGAGGGGTACTATTACATCTCTCTGAAGTTTGTGCATCCCTTTGCTTCAGTTTCCCACTTCCTCTTTTAGGGGAAACTCTGAAGAAACTGCTAAGACGGCAAAGAGAAGTAACAGTTAGTTTTTCTTTGAACAATATAATCTCCCATACAAGGGAAAAAAGGTAGTGTCTTTTATTCCTTCTTCTGATCAAGAAAGCACGAAAGCTAGGGCAGACAGGTAAATCCATGAAGCCCTTTTGCTGCTTTTAATGTCTAAGTAAGTAGATATGTTCCTTTTGGAAAAAGGAGAAGATAATATAGTAGCTTGACAGTATGTATACTAGCTTTAATACTACTGACAAATTCTTGATCTAGGGTTTTTGCTTTTCTTGTCCACTGATTTGGTAACATGGCCTCTCTACTGCCTGATTGTACTGCTGGACCGCATTAACTAACTTGCTAGCTAGATCTCAACTTAAATAACAGAGTTACTCATGAAAAGATGAACATAATGTAAAAAACTTGATTCTAAACCTGTGTTTGAAGAATTCGACCTTTTTTTCTCAACTTTCTATGCTTTCTGCTGTTTTTGATTTGTGTTTTGGAGAAATTTAACATGCAGAATGTTCCCACTAACTCCCTCAGCGAGATTATGAGCTTAAATGACCCCAATTCGAGAACGATACTGTTAACTGATACGAACACAGAAACCACAGACATTTGACAGAGGAATTAATCAATCAACTCTTCATTTGCCTCCAATAATCTAAACATATGCAGTAGATAACAAAATATAAGCAGACAGACAGATCTAGACCTTCATAAACCAACGGATTCAATTACTTGTTCATGATTCTTGCAGGGGCTAGCTAGGATCAGCAATTATCCCATCATCAATGGCTTCCTCCAGTTCGTACAATTCCCCCTGTGCCGCCTGCAAATTCCTGCGCAGAAAGTGCATGCCGGGTTGCATCTTCGCCCCCTACTTTCCCCCCGAAGAGCCCCACAAATTCGCCAACGTCCACAAGATCTTCGGCGCCAGCAACGTCTCCAAGCTCCTCAACGATCTCATGCCCCAGCAGCGCGAGGACGCCGTCAATTCCCTCGCCTACGAGGCCGAGGCCCGCGTCCGCGACCCCGTCTACGGCTGCGTCGGGGCCATCACCTTCCTCCAGAGACAGGTCGACCGCCTCCAGAAGGAGCTCGACGCTGCAAACGCAGACTTGATACGCTACGCCTGCAGCAACGGGGGCCTCCACCCCTCTCCAGGCGGCGGAAACCCCCATTTAGCCCCTCCACTGCCGCGACAGCGAGGCAGCGGAGGCGGGTTCTATCAGACTCCTTCGAATTTCGGTTTCCCGTATAACTACCACCATCATTCCCCGTGGGGGAGCGATGGTTACAATTCTCACGGCGGAGGTGGGATGGATGGAACTATCTAGGGTTTCATGATTTCATCTCTTCCTCTCATAAAGAATGAGTCTTTACCTGTTTTCTGTTTGATGTGGTGTATGCATTCTTATCTATGTATGTATCTGTGTAAGTTGTGGGTTTTCTTGGCTAGCTGAGATAGGGTAACATGCATTCCTCTAGCTAGCTAGCTATTATCTAGTGGTTTTATGAGTTTTTGTACCTTCCACTGCATTGGGATGATGATGAAGATTGAAGATGATGGGGGGTAGGGTGGAGCTGGTTTGATTTGAGATCAGCTATGGTCTGTGGCTATACTGCATACTTTGAAAGAAATGTCCATGTGAAGAAGACTTCTTGATTATATATATGCGTATTTTTTTATGTGGGATTGATAATGATTGTGGGTAAAAAGAGTTGATGTGTGTGTGAAGTTGAAAATGTGAAAGACGGGAGATTCTCTAGCCACGAGTCTACTCTTTAACCTCCATTAACCTACGCGTATTCTTAATTCACAATGAGGACCACTTCTTTATTCCTGCTGTGCAAAATGCAAATTAAGTTGCAGCTGTCCACGACTTGGGACATTTGACACTATATATGTATATACACCCATCTATCATATAAAAGGCGGTCATTCCCTTGATGAGCATCCTTTGAAGAATTTGATTACTATTTGTCGAGCATTGTTTGATCTTTCTTGGAAAAAGAAAATCACTTATATTTGGCGTGATATCAAAAAATGTGCGGATCTTCTTGCAGGAAGAGATTACACATGTAACTATTTGATTTTATAGGATGATATATACTGATGACGATTTCAAAATTTTGTCGGAGGAGGACCTCATCAATGAGACTCGTTGACTCTCCTTTTGACACAAAAAAACCTATCTATCATTACTTGATTATGTAACGAAAGTGTGATTGAATGAATTAGTCTCATTCATCTATAATCAAATTTTGAGGTTTGATTTCTAAATTTGAGCATGAAGGAATTTTAAAACTTCTGACCAATTAATTAAGCACTAAACTAATTTAAATAGTAGGATCTCCCGATCCAAGTATTGTAGACCGTGATTAATGGGGAGAGCTTAACTCATTTTTATTATATGGGACAACTTGAATGCAAAGTAAGCTATGGTTTAATATGATGGAGAAGAAAATATTCATATTCAAACATATATGCAATTAAGTGCCATAGCCTTTGGTTGAAAAGGGTCCTCTAAGATACCCTAAAAAGCCCCTTGAAGTGCACCTAAACAAGCAAAAGTGTCTAAATCTTAAAAATTTCCAGTAAAGAATTTGAACTCTAGCTAGTATTAGAAAATTAAGATTTTGAGTGATGAACAGTTCATGACTAAGATGGATCAGACTCTTTGTTCAATAAAGGGTTTCTTCATATTACCCTAAAATTGTCTACTTTCAAGTCAAAACCTCTATAATATAAAGTCCATTTCACATACACTATTTGCCAAAAATTTGAACCCTTTCTTGATTTTGTACATAAACATGAAGTGTGAATCTTATCTCAACTTTGATGATCTTGTGAACCTCAGCTTTGATCCAGACGTTTACAATAGTGAGCAACAGGGTGTTTCTTGCATTGGAACAATAAATGTGCTGGCTTGGCATGCACTTTGTACACATTTTCAATTTCTTTACTTTTAAATACAGTAGAGAAACCTATATATATACATATCCCCCCTGTCCCACAAATAAAAGTAATTCCTAATGAAATATGGATTATTATGGGTATAAATACTTCACCATCTTATCTGTATAATTTATCAAAAAAGAATCACCAATGTTACAATATTGGTATCTCACAGAAAGAAATTGATATAGACTGAGGCCACTAGTTTCAGTACCCCAAGACTGGGGTTAATTAATTAGGGTTTCAACCCAATGTACCACATATACCAACAAAGAATTAGCTAGGACATTTTTTTTATATTTAATAGTGACTACACTAGTTTAGTAGTTCGAAGTTATGTTATGTTAATCATATGTATCGTGTTCGAGTTCTTTTAATACACAACTATTATTAGTAAGAATAATTTTATATTTTAGTAGTTTGATCCAACTAACGAGAGTATAAAACCAAAAAGTAGCAACTAGAATACAAAAGTGGAGTTAATAATTTAGTGGAACAAGGAACTAATATCCCTCAACCAAGGTTAATGATTCAAATTTAAATGGACTAAATAGATTTGAGGGTAGATCCGAACCCCATATGGCTTACTGACCTTGACTTATTTAGTTTTTGGAGGTCACTATTAGCATCGCGCCGACCGCTAAACTACACTACTTGATAAATTCTTGTCTGAACTTAAAAGTTTTTATGTGACCAATTAAAATTAATGTTACTAAATATTCATAATTCCAACAAAACAAATCCACTATGATTATTTTTTTAATGTCATTAAATATTGTTCTAGTATATAAATACAGATAAATCCACTATGATTATTTTTTTTAATGTCATTAAATATTGTTCTAGTATATAATTACAGATAACATATGACTCGTACTTGATGAATTCTTTTATTTATTTATTTTAATCTTTGGCAGTGCATGCAGCAACACAGTAGATAAAGCTGCTTTAACTTCTAAATTCCATGAGAGGGAAACCTTTTTCTGCACACATCTGTTGTGTTTCTTCCCTAAATTTAGTTTTTGTCAGCACAGATGAGATATATGTGTTAAGATTTCTTTCAGTCTAAATCATGGTCCTCTCGAGATCAACGTTATTTTCAGGGTATTAATCATATCTGTCGGTTATCTAAACTGAATCATGTCCAATAATCGGATAATCATGTCCAACTTGCAGTTCGATCACCACCAGTAATATCTATGTTTCGATTTACTTTGAGCCAATTTAATTATCTAAAATAAAATGCTGATATATATTTTGAAATATGTTTTTCTAAATAAATATTACAAATGTCCAAATAAATACAAATTATATTATAATATCAATACTATTAATAAATGTAAGAAATATGTCATTACTAATCGATCTGAAGAAAGAATCGTTAACCATTTGAATTAACCACTGTTGGCTGCTGATCGTTCTTTATAAATAGAGGAAAGTATGAGAGCATAAATTTAAAGTAAAATTTATCTAGCTCACACATGCCTAAAAATAAATTATTTGTATATGTAACACGTAACACTTACTTAAACTTTAGGATAATTGTTCAATTCATCCGTCAGAAATGTCCAAATTGCAATCCTTGGACATATTTTTGGGTTTTGACAAATCTCAACCTTCAATTTTGAAATTCATGAAATTATAGGACAATAGACCATTGAGATTCTCTTTTCTTCCCCGGAATTATCGATGTGGCAGCGGAGCGATAGGTTGGATGACAAGTGGCAATTCTTTTGCCAAGTCAGAAATTTAAAAAAAAAAAAAGTAAAAATCAAACCCTCTTTCTGACTTTCTCAGTTGCCTACCACGAATTATGCGTCATTTTTTAATGAGAAAATGTTGCACATTTGTCGCGGCCAAATTCACGAACCTCCACCACCATAACTAAGTATCCTCCGCCCACCACCGGCACCGTCACAGGCGCTGGCTAGGCCACCGGGACAACCACCATCATTAGGACCGGCGCCACCAAAAAACGGGCAAATCTGCTCCTCACTCACCACGATTGCCGCCATCTTCCGCCCGGTTCGAACCGCCGCCGACCTCCACTTCAGGTTGAACCATGTTTTTCCCACCACCATGGTTACCGCCGCCCTCCGTGTCCCGCTTGAACTAGATTTAATCGTAGATCTGAGCTCTCGCTGCGCCCCTTTTGATTTTTTCCTGCTTTTGGAAAAGAAGAAGATTGGAGTTGGGGGTGGGGAGTGGCGTAGGTGGTGGGTGAAGAACAAGGTTGCCGGTGGAGGGGGAGGGGCCGCAAATAGCCAGATAATAAACGGCGCCTTTTGTTTATTACTTCTTTTTATTTTTTTTCTTTAACTTACATGGAAATAATTTTGCCACACAAACGCCAATGTGTCATGCTCCCGTCCACGTGGAAAATTCAGGTAAGAAAAGGGATTTCTGATTAGTCAAAGTCCTATAATTTCATTGACTTGAAAATTGAAGTCCTAAATTTGCCAAAGTCCAAAAATATGTCTATAAATTTCAAGTTGGACTAATCTAGTGGAGGAATTAAACAAATTTTCCATAATATAATAGATGAAATTACAATATTTCGTGAGCAAAAGAATAGGTTTGGGAGGGCACTACCTATGGACAATGCAAAGAATACTCGTCCAGGTATGTTTTTTGTTTATTTTTATTTTATTAGTTTCATTAAATTAGCATCGATTTAGGTATTTGTTGTTATAATTCCTTAATGGTGGAGACTTTATGGATGTGATGCACCTAATTTGCACAAAGTAGTTGTTAAAATTCTAAGTCAAACATTATCTTCTTCAAGTTGTGAGCATAATTGGAGTGTGTTAGATCGAGCAAATTCACATTAAAAAGAGAAAAAGATTGGAGCATCAATAATTAAATGATCTTTACGTATTACAATTTGTGTTTGAAAAACCGGTGAGAACTTTATTTTAGCATCGAATTATATAGCATTAATGGTAATATACACCTCATCCAACTACTAAGCCATAAAACCATATATAACCAAAGCAATTGCATCAATGATCATCAAATATGCAATAAATGCCAACAAGAATCATAGAAATGCATCAAGCATCAAAACCCATCAAACCCTTACTATACACCCTCTATGCAATCCCAACATATCAACTATTCAATCCAAGAAATATTTACATGTATGAAGTCACAAGAACAAGAGGAATGCAAATATGGAATCACCTTGAAGAGAAATGCAAGAATGAAGAAGGGTCTTGAGCTCTTGGGATCAAAAATGGAGTTTGGCACTTGGAGAACTCCTCTTCTTTCTTCTTGGTGAGGCTGATCGGTTTTGGTGTGTGGGGAGGGAGAGAGATGTTAATTTTTGTGTAATGAAAGGAAGAAAGTCAAGAGAAGGTATGGATTTGGGTCCCACATAGGCTTTAGGTATGTTTAAGTGTACGTGGGTCGTAAATCGGGCAACGGGGGTCGAAACAAAGTCGGAAAATTATGGGGTTAGGCTTATTGAGTCCCAATCGTCAAAAGGAACTCAACGAAGGTGTTGGAACTGGAATTCGAGTTTCCGAGCTCAAGATACGTCCTAGGGACTCAAAAGGTCATATTTAAAAAATGATCCCAAAACATTTAAATAAGTAACAATTGAGTCCAAAACCAATGCATGAAGGCCCCAAAATAGTTTAAAACATGCAATCAAGTCCGCGTACTACATAAAAATGCAAATAATAATTAAATCACATATTTACTTATCGGCCTAGAAGCACGGGATGTTACACAGGAGGTTATTATGCTCAACCCGGAGAATAGTTGGGTCAAAATCAACTTTAACAGGGTGGTTTTCAAGGATTCAAACGAGATCGATATTGGGGTGGTGGCCTGGGATGACAGTGGTAGGTGTGTTGGGTGGGAAACTTGTGACACCCTGATCCGCCGGACGAACAGATACGCCTTATGTGCGCAATTTAAATTATTAATTACATGATTTATTATTTATTGAACCTCTTTTCTTATTAATTCTTACTTGAATTACTTGAAATATTTGGAATTATGTGAAATACGTGAACAATTTGATCGTACGTGAGATACGTGAATTCTTGCGATTGCTCTTTACGTGTTTGGTGATTTTCGGTTTTCAAGCATGTTTACGTGTTGTATGTGATTTAAGAACTTGTCTACGTGTTTTTGTGTTGGTCTTGAGCTATCCGTAACCATTTTCGACCAAAATACGCAACCTAATATGTCTACGTACAAGAATACACACCTAAAGGCCATGTGGGACCCAAAGCCTAATTTGTTGACTACTATTCTTGCCCTTTTCTCCCAAAAACCGACCCATCCCTCTCTCTCCCTCCATATGCACGAAATTCAGTCCCAAAAAGAAAGGAGAAAGAAGCCAAGTTCAAGCCTCCATTGTTGTGTGACCCTCCAAGCTCCAAGACCTCTATTTTTGCATTTTCTTCACTAGGTATGCATAATTTCTTGACCTCCATGTTCTTGTGACCTTATTTATGTGCCTTGATCATGATGGATATGTTGGGAGGTTTAGGATTGAGCAAGGAGGTGAATAGTAAGGGCTTTCATGGCACATGAGTTATGCTTGCATTCCAATTGTTCTTGTTGTGCATTAATGCATCATTGGAGGTTGTTGTTGCGTATTCCTTGCTCATTTATGGTTTTCATAGCTTGGTGGCTGAATTAGGGAGTCATGGCATTTATGAGGTTTATGGGTTGGTGGAACTATGCAAGGGAATTTGGTTTATTGATCAAATTGTGCAAGATATGAGCCATTGTGGTGATAGGATGCATGTTAGATGGTTTGGGCATGATTTTTGGCAAGAACCCTTGATCCCCTTCTCCCCAACTTGGGTAGTTGAGTCCATTAACGTGCTATAGATGTGTTATAAACATGTTGGTAGCTTTAGGTTAGGTTTTGAATGCATCTTGGCTTGGTTGAATGCACACTTCGCCGGTTTTGCTCCTAGTTGCTCTTGTATGCGTCTCGTTGGAAATTTGAGTGTTTTGTTGCCAATTTGCGTATGAATGCTTGATCTCTCGATGCTTTGTGAATTCTAACATGTTCTTATAT
>JBBMKE010000001.1:5930684-5955198 GCA_037834125.1 Lippia alba | reverse complement strand
GCTGAACGCTCGGAGGAATGGAGCCCGCAACAGGAGCCCAGCCCCTTCCCTACCTCTATCTCTTAATTATGGGTCAAGCTCGGGTCAACTCAACGTACGAGGCCTTGACCTTCGTCGCACCCCTCTCTAGGAAAGCCACCCTACAAGAGAGTATTCCCTTCGAGAGGGTCAACCCTCGAGCTCTGTAAGCTCGCTAGGTCAACACTCTTCCTTTGGACAGGAGAGTCGTATCCCGAGCGTAGCTCGCCCTCATACATTCAGTCATTCGAGGAAATAATCCCTTAACTGCCGCTGACATAACAACTATGCCTAACCGCCTAAAAGGTGAAAATGACGCACTCATGTCGCTTTCAAGCCCTCGCATCCCTCTACGTGTCTAGGGCAACGCACTTTCAGGACCACATGGGTAATATTACCAAATACCCCTTACCCTCAACCTATAAATAGGGGAATTCACATTCACATTCCTTAAGTGATTCCTACACATCACACGCTTTCTTCATCCACAAGAAACGCATATACAGTGAACTGGAAAACCCCATTGCTGCACATTTTTCAAGCTCTAACAGCTTCACCTTCTTCATCTCTTGGTGTTACCCTAGCTAGTAGAATACATGCTCTTTTGGGAATCCAGTTCCTGAGGCTCAAAACGCCTATGATGGTCTTCCCCTTTCACAAATATATATGTTTGGTGTTTGATTTCTCTAAACCAATTCCGATACCATCATACTTATTCATTAGACTTTTATTTTCAAATTTGGCCTCAATTAATAATTCATAATTAAACTAAAGACTATTAATGAATTAATCAAAATTAATTATTTAATTTATCATCCACGCATGACACGTGTGACTCTTGACACATGCCTCACACGTGCCTAATGCACGTGTGGCCCTACCGACCCTCATGATTAGTTTGAGCAACTCGTTTAATCGATTCTAGCCTAGAACCTCATGATTAGGCATTTGTGTGATCATTTAGGTTCATTATTCAATTAGAAGTGATACTAATTAATTAATACTCTTTGATTAATTAGTTCACAGATCACACTACCATAATCTAACAATAGGTATATGACCCCTAGTTTAATAAGAATGTATCAATTCAAAAGAACTTTAAGTCAATGATTATATGTCAAATATGATCATCCTACAAACCTATCTTTCGATCAAGATCTAGGGCAAGAGAATAATTAGAACCATAATAATCTCGATCTTAAATTTAAGTTCGTTTCATATCCATTTGATCTCGATCTACCGTCTTGGTCAAGGGCTCCTAAATGGAATATACAATAAGAGATCGTTTTGCTACAATAAGTATAGATCCTTTACTAATTCTCACATGCTTTCACGTACCACTTTTATAATCCCAATATAAGTCGTAATTCAGCTATCTCGAATGACATTCTTTTAAACTTATACCTAAGATTACATAGTAAGCTCACATAAATCATCAACAAAATCTCAAGTCTAAAGATTAATCAATCACATCATTGACTTGTGAGATATTTTCTAATCTAGAAGTTTCTACTTCTAGAAGTAGAAACTACCTTTTTCATTTAGGAATCTTCTCACACGGGACACCTCAATTTACTCATTCACAAGGAACGAGCACCACCCCCATGCATCATGCACGTATCAACTATACACTTTACACCCCATGAAACAGAGTGATCCTTCTTAAGGGCATGATTACATGAACAAGTCTCAAGTGAGCCAATTTGACACACCCGACTTGGAGTGATTTCTAATCTTAGCTTTTATGATCAGGGGTCGTTCTATGAATCATTTCACCTAAATGATTGAGTCCTATAAGCTTGTTAGATTAGAAGAGTTCTTATACATGTGCAATTACGAGTAAATAACATACAATCAAACAAGTAAATATAAAAAAGTGTTGCCTTATGACCAAATTGGTTCATTTATTACTCAAAGATTATCTATGATTTACTGATTTACAAAAGGAAAAGCACTAAGTGGATTACAATATCGGCTTTTGGCACTATTTCTAACAATCCCCAAGTAGATACCTCCGACGGATATGTAATAATCTTGTACTGGTCATCTTGTCTCCATTGCGGTGGTACACCACAACGCACCTAAAAGTGATATCCAATGCGTTTGAGTACCTTTGAACAATGGATTTTATCTCTTTGCCAAGAGTACAAGCCACTCGACCTCGAGGAAGACACGACTTATTAGCTGTGTAGGGGAACATAGGCGTGCTACCTTGGTTGGACCAATAGAAAGAGAACACTCTCATGTTTGAGATCCTTGACAACGCCTAGGAGGTGACTCCTTAAATAGCCTTTGGGTGGTGGGATGCACATAACCCGCAAGCTAGTATCTTGAAAATGTCAAGGGTAGTGTCTATAGGCGATCTTAAAATTAACTCTGAAGGAATCCTTGTGGTCAGAGGTTTCACTCAATTGACGGAGTGTTTCTCGTGTACAAGGGGAGAGGTGAAGGAACTCTTATTGTATTATTCAGGATGAGAAGGTTATGGCCTATCTAACTACATTCCACGTGTTATTCAAATTTATCAAACAAGTAGCATGACGAAATTTATTCCATGTCATCATAGATACTATTAAAGTCTCGAATTTATACTTATGGAATTACTGAGAAATTTTCAAAACGATGAAACTCACAATGGTATTGATTTTTTTTTTTTTTGGTACATCAGAGACCCAGAGAACGGGTCAAGAAGTTCTATACCTCAAATGGTATTGATGATATACCTCAAATACTACACATAAAAATATGAACGAAAATTAGGATCTTTATAAATCTATTAGCAAATTACAAGGATAAAACTACAATTTTCTAAACTAAAAGGGGTTTATGTATAAACAATGGAATTCAATTATAATATCCCCAATTATGTAATTTGTATTTTAATCGTAAGACTGGTGAAATTCGGACAAACGGCCTAATAAATCTGCAATAGTTTTAGTAATAAATACGATATAAAATAAAAAAACACATAAAATAATTGTGTATGACTTATTAGGACAGCTCATGCATAGATCTCAAACGGTAGTCCATTTACCTTTTGCAGTCTCTTTCCTTCACTCTTTCACTCTCACTTGTCGCCATCATCTCCCCGTCTTCCCCACCTCCACCATTTTCAAACTTTAGTCAATCTTTTTACCCTAATTTACACTGAAATCAGAAGAAAAATATTCAATCAATCTTCTTCCCAGGAACGGAGACTGGATGTTGACTTCCAGGAATTAATCAATCCACGCTGTGGAGTACTGGGGCAACTGTCGGAATTCGGAATTGAGTTCCAAGATTCAACTCGATCAGTGCCCTGTTTTTGGTCTGTGAGTGGTGTATGCGTGTGTTGTGTGGTGGGTTTCTGTGTGCGTTGCTGAATTTGTGAGTAGATAGGAATATGATGCAGTTATGGTTGCCGGGAATTGAGTTCCTTGGAGGGGTAATTATGCGTATTGAACTGTATGCATGTGGGTTACTGTGTATATGCTATGTAATTTGTGTTTTGTGTTTGTTTTCAATCTGCATTGGTTGTGTAGATGAGTGCCGGTGGTGAATTTTGATCACAACAACTGGTTACTTGCTTCGTCATTTCATATGTTGTTGAGTGTGGATTCTTGCGTCCTTTTTTGGGGGATTTCAGTTGTGTGTCTAAACTGCGGATAGAATTGGATAAGTTACAGAGAAGGAGCAGACAAGTGGCCTTTCTATATAACTTGTCTGTGGTTGGTTTTCTGTATTCAGAGTCGGACCTAACACTTGAACTGCTACTTAATTGCAGCAAATGTTTGATGTGCATCATTGGACAATACAGGAGTCTTTGATAAGTTTTGGATGTGTGGGATGAATCGGGGAATAATTGCTGATTCTGCACTGACTCATCAATACTAAGGAGGAAAGAGAAAATTTTGGCGGTTGAAGCAGTCTTTAGCCTTTACACATTCATGTGTTAACTAATATTGAGGCATATTGTCTCATCAGGTGGTCATGTGTCCACTGAAAAGTCAGTATCATATCTGTTGGTGCATTTTGTGTGGATATATTTGGGTATACGTGCTCTCCAACAGCTTGGGGTGGACTAAAGCACAGGTCTCCAAGTTGGAAGGAGTATCAGATCATCAGCTTTCACTTTTAAGTGATGGAACTTTAGTTAATGCCAATACCACATTCCAAAAGTCAAGATTTTCAACCCTCGTAGATGGGTTTGTTACTTGCGAAGACTTGAAGGGTGTTGGATCATTTGATACAACCTGTTTGCTCAATTCAAACCTGTATACGAGCACTGATGTTTATGTGGTTGGTGATGGAAACTTGGAGATACTTTCTAATGTGCAAATTATTTGTCCAATAGAAGGCTGTACAATAAGTTTCAATTTATCTGGCAATGTTAAAGTTGGTCAAAATGCGACTATAGCAGCTGGCACTGTTGTTTTTTCTGCTGTCAGTCTGACAATGGGGTTTGATTCTTCTATTAATACATCATCGATGGCTGGATCACCACCTCCTCAGACTAGTGGAACACCTGTTGGCCACGACGGAGCTGGTGGAGGACACGGTGGACGTGGTGCATCCTGCTTGAAAACAAATCACACGAATTTCTGGGGTGGTGATGTTTATTCGTGGTCCACCTTGTCTAATCCATGGGCTTATGGTAGCAAGGGTGGGGGCACATCTGATAACCACAAATATGGGGGAAGTGGGGGTGGACGTGTTCTACTTGATATAAATGATGTACTTTACATAAATGGATCTGTATCGGCAGAAGGTGGGGATGGAGGATCACTTGGGGGTGGGGGATCTGGTGGAAGTATAATCATACGGGCGCAAAAGCTGTGAGTACACCCCCCTCTTGTACTGCGTATAATAAAAAGGCAAAGTTTTCAAAGCATAGCAGTAATAGTGCCAAGGTTAAGGACCTGAACAAAAAAATATTGAAACAAATTTGCAGTAACTGCACAAAGTTGAACTTTTGTCAATCAAAAACATCATATGGTTTCTTTTATTAAAGACCGACAAACATAAATCACTTTCATATTTAATTATTTGACATATGCATTCATATACTTAGTACCTTGTGATTCTTAGCACTCCATGTTAGTCCAATCTAGTAAGATGTAGTTATTAATTTGCATGTCACTAATTATTTATGTGCAATCTTAGAAGTTCCAATTATGAAACTTAATGACACACAAAATTGCTTGTTTATGTGAGGAATTCGACTCCTTCATAAAATACTGTTCAAGTCTGTTTTAAATTGTAGGGATTTCTCTCTTCTCTTTGTGTTTCGATCTTCAGTAGTTGTGCATTCTGTATGTAATTTTTTCCTCTACCTCTGGAGTAGTGTTTGATGTCTGCAAAATTAGCTTCTCAATGTCTGTAGTGTTTCCCTTTTGCATGTTCAGATTCATCTCGAGTAATCTTTTTTTGAAACTAATCTGATGTTTGTTGTTGAGGAAGCGTAAATATTCTATTTTATATTACTATTACTGATAAGACTCCCTCACCCCCCTGTCCCTTTAGTAGAAAACATATTATCTTGCTAGTCTACCTATGTTCCTAAATAGGGATTGCTTAGAAGTTAATGTGTTTCAGCCAATTTTCTCTCTACTTATGATTTATGACCTGTATACTATAGGGTATATTTGGTTATTGATGAGATACTCCAACTAAGTAAGGTTGAGTGACTAAGAATTCGACATGCATATTTGAATGCTGATCTCATGTTCTTGATACAAGGGAATGGGTAGCAGTAGGACAATGCTTTGGATAAGAATAAGCTTATAATTTACCATTTACTATTCTTGCATCTGTTTCAAATGAATCTATTTAGAAGTGGGATGAAAGGCACACAGGCTGTTCTCTAGAAGTTGCGAAATATGTGAATGTGTTATTGAATGATATCTTGTGTTTGTAGAGATTAGGATGAAGTAAATTACGCAAGAGACTTGGACAATTGAAAGATATCCTAACATAAAGTTTCCTCGGTCAAGTAGGATCGTGGCTTGTGAATCTAACCAGAGTTCAGAATTGCTTGCTTTCTTTTTTCATTAGATCAAACTTGCCTGCAAACTCTCTCAGTTGCCACTTAACGTGGTTGATCATTTGATTGCTATTACTTCTTCCCCAAATAGTTGCAGCATAACTTTTTTAGCTTTTGTTCATGCATATACTTAAAAAACTCTATTGACACAAGGAATATATTGAAAACATGTATGATTCGCTATCCCTCCTATTGTATATGTATCTAAATGCTCACCCTGCCCCATACTGTAGGACCCCCTTGTAAGCTGCTCATTTTCTTTTTCACAACAAACAAGAAAAAAAAGAGAATGTCCTCTACACCACTGACTCTTAGAAAATAGCTTATGGTCTTTAGTTTGAAGAGCTTACTAGAAAAATTGATGCTAGACTTGGTTGACCATGTATGTAGGTTAAAATGAAGAAAATCACTTACTTTCAAAATTGGCACAATCCCAAACCATTAACGCTTTTGGTTTTTCCTGCCAAAAAACTAATGTATAGGTCTATTTGTAGATAAAGAAAAAGAAAAACTTATCAGAAACTAGTGCACAAGAATATGATAATATTCTCCGCACCCACAAGAATTGCATGATACATATTCAAAATGAGAATCTATTCAATGCAGGTCATTATCTCTATGTGGTTCCAAAAGTTATTATAGCTTTCTCAATTGGAGTGTTGCCTTTGTAAGATGTCCACATGGGCAGCAAAGGCACCTCCCTTTCATCTAATTTGCCACACCAATGCCTTAGGTACAACAGGCTTTATTCTCTTGTCAGATGTGCACTATGCTAAATAAAGTAAATTTACTCTTCTGATTTTGTTGCTTCTGGTGAAATAAATTATTGGTATGTTCTCCAAGATGCTCTTTGTAGGCTACTTGTTAGAATAATGAACTACTTATTTATATACAGTATAAAATATTTGGTTTGACTGGACAGGAGGGGCTTTGGTGTCATAAGTGCAGCTGGTGGGAGGGGATGGGGTGGAGGTGGAGGTGGAAGGATATCAATGAATTGTTACAGCAAGCAAGAAGATGTGAAAGTCACAGTGCATGGTATGTACAATGTTTTCAGGTTCATACCATGTTAAACCTCAAAAGTAAAATCTTTGAAACAAGATAATCAGTACAATTATACATCACCTATGACATAGAAAGGCTGAACCAGTCTGCTAGATCCTTATGTCAAGATAAATATTCTTCCAGTTACTATACTAAAATTTAACTACCGCTTATATATTTTCATCTTCCTTTCCCATGTTGCTTGTTCAACTCCTGTTCTTTGGTAACGATGCTTTAGAGAGTTGTAAGTTTCAGCTTTGGTCAAAGTTAAGACAGATACTTCTTGTTGAATTTTCTCTTTATTGATAACTTAAGTTAGTTCATTATTGATATCAAATGTTTCACTTTTTTCTACTTGAGTCATTAGCTGAGATCTGAAACTTATCTTCTCTTCAAGGAACCCTTTCATTAGCTACCACATTCTGCGAAACATAAGCCATTCATTAGTGGGAACTAAGTTTGATGCTTCCTTGTACTTAAAAAGATTTAGCTTACTCAACATTTTTGTGCACTAAAAAGTGAGCAAATAAACTAAATACTGCGATGTATTCACTTTTGCAAATAAATAACTCAACAGCTGGCCACAAGTTCAGGCTGGTGACTTTCCTTTTTAATCAGCATTTTCATGTTTATAAATTTGAGTCAGTTATGATCCCTAGGTAATGTCTTATCTTGGGCAGGTGGATTGAGTGTTGGATGTCCTTTGAATGCTGGAGCAGCTGGCACTTACTTTGATGCATCTGTGCTGAGTCTACGAGTAGGCAATGATAATGTTACAACAGAAACTGAAACTCCATTACTGGATTTTTCAACTAGCCCTCTGTGGACAAATGTTTATGTGGAGAACAATGCAAAAGTTTTAGTGCCTCTTCTCTGGACAAGAGTTCAGGTCTAGAATCGTCTCTCTTTCATATATATATATATATAAACTATAATGTACACACATAGACACACAATTATATATTTATACATAGACTAACATACAGACGCACACATATTACAAAAAATATGTGGGTTTGGCATATGATTTCTCCGTCTTGGTCTTTTATACCTTTTTGGAACTTCCCCATTTGCAGGTGAGAGGCCAAATAAGTTTATATTCTAGAAGCAGCATTATTTTTGGATTGTCGGAATACCCCGTCTCCGAATTTGAACTTGTTGCAGAGGAACTTCTGATGAGTGATTCAGTTATAAAGGTAGAGAATTTGATTTGGGTAATTACATCGTTTCCAACATTTGTAGTCTTAATCATTTGTGACCATATGCAATATGTGCTGTGTACATGTTTTGTCCATGCATATACTTGGTAAACATAAGACTAATTTCAGCAGTCAGACCAGGACTTGATCTCAAGAGCTTGACCATCTATCTGCAGTTGCGTTCAATCACCTGACTTATCTTGCCCTGAGTCCCTACGCTGAAACTAATGTAGCTGGCAATCATGTGGATACATGACAAGCCATGCATCGGGGAGCAAGATCCTCTGGAAAAAAGACATTCTTCTTCTCTGCAGCTCCCCCGAGAATGGAGAAAACATTTGCGCTGGGATTCACAAAGCCTCATCATTTTTTTTATTTTTCATTTCCAGATATTGTAACCTAACCTGATAGACTCCGAAAACAACCCAGTTTTAGGAAAAATTAAAGTCCATAAAATAATACTGACAAAATTGTATTACAAATATAGTATTACCAAAAATCTTTAGTTAGAGATGATGTTTAGAAGGCACAGGCATGACAAACTCCTTTATGCACAGAAATACATGCATATGCATGTGATGTTTAAAAATTTGTACTTACATATTTGATGATGGTATGCTTCTTTCTGCTTTCTGTTGATGAAGGTTTATGGAGCTCTTAGAGTATCTGTAAAAATGTTACTCATGTTGAACTCTCAAATCCAAGTAGATGGTGGAGGAAATGCAGATATTGCCACTTCTGTCCTTGAAGTCAGAAATCTTGTTGTTCTTAAGGTAATAATCAAATGACTTCTTAAATTAATACAAGAAGTAGATGTCTGCCAAAGAAGATTTTTTATGAAATGGCTCTAATTTCACCCACTTCTTCTCCTTTCTGGTGCAGGACAACTCTGTTATCAGTTCAAATGCAAACTTAGCCCTGTATGGGCAAGGACTGTTAAAGCTGACTGGACAGGGTGATGCAATCAAAGGCCAGAGGCTTTCGTTGTCACTATTTTATAACATTACTGTAAGATGTTCATTGAAGTGAGGAATTCTCTTCCTTTTTTTCTCTTTCTGCTTTGCTTTTGATATGAGGGAGCATGGTATCAAGGTTTTCTCTCCATTGTTTTGCTACTACATAAAATGCTTTTACTTTCTTACTCTTCATCAATTGATATTTCATATAGTGTAGTAGACGATGGGAGATCTGTGTCCTTTTAGCATTTTGATACAGTAATCAGGTCTTTTAAAATCTGATTAGGCCCTGGTGTACTCACTGGATTTATGCATAGCTTTTCCCCTGCCTGTTCAACAGTTTCTATAGTATATAAATTCTAAGCTCCTATCCTTTGAATTTGGGATTTATTTTATGTTCTTCAGTATTAAATGATATTGCACAAAGAAGATTGTTTGTTTGTAAATCATTACGTTCTCCATGTTCTTGCCACTTTGTTAATATTGTGGATTGTCTTTCTACTTTTAGCAAATTAGTATCATTCTTAAGAAAAAATTTCATGTGTTAGGTTGGCCCAGGCTCTTTACTTCAAGCTCCCTTGGATGGTGATGATAATAGAAACTTGTAAGAAACCACAAGAATCTAGTTACTTAGAAGATACCTGTTGACCGTTCTTTTGTATTGGCAAATCACATTTTGTTCATCTGAAATAGGGTGATTAAAGCTCTTTGTGGGAGTCCAACTTGCCCAATGGATCTCATAACGCCACCAGATGATTGTCATGTTAACTACACACTATCCTTCTCCATGCAAGTAAGTGACATTTGCAATTATATACCGTGTTGATATTTTCATGTATTGTTTTGGGTCCATAGATAGCAATGTGAACTATCGACTGACAATCGCCTGGATGTTTCTGTATTCCGAGCCTTAGTCATCTAATTTGAGTAATTGATCTTATTTGTATCTCAAATGCATTTACATATGAATGACATGCGTGAAGGTAAGTCAAAGTGCGACTAGGCACGCACAGGGCAACTGTGGGCTCTCAAGTTTTAGAAATAATTGAGCACTATTGTAAACAAGAACCAGTTTAATATAGATGTGCAACTATTTGTCCATTTTCTGTGCATTTTTGAGTGACTTGTTCTCTGATGAGCACCCATTTAAGTGATACCTCTGAGAAGATTCCTTCCCATAGATGTTCATAAGTCAAATTTGTGCAAGTCAAGTCAGTACTTTGTGGTTGACATATTTATTGAATTGGAGCTGGTTTTGATCAGGTCATAAAAGTTGTCTTATGATGTCCATCCAAAACATCAAATCCCGTTACTAAATATCACCAGGGTGCTTCAACTAAATATATAAAGAAAGCATGCATATGCGTCCTTCTTTCCTTGCCTTTTCTTGATCACATGTCCTGTGGTTTTAACTTTGAATCTTTATGCCTAATTTTCAATGCTGTGTCAGGTTTGTCGTGTTGAGGACATTCTGGTCAATGGAGTTATTAAGGGAAGTATTGTTCACATCCACCGGGCAAGGACTATCATTGTTGACACTGATGGCCAGATAACTGCATCAGAACTAGGTATATATCTTGGACAATCTCTTAGCATGCTCTATCCAGTAGATTGATGCTATGATTGCCTGTTTATTTGAATGTCCTTTCCTTGCATTGTTATGCTGAGAACTTGAGATTTATGAGACGGTCACAATTTCTTGTTCCATGAGGCAGTTTATATTGAAAATGGATTTCTGAGTTTCTCTCAAAATACATGCTTTTCAGGTTGCAGCACTGGTATTGGTAAGGGAAATTACTCAAATGGAGCTGGTGCCGGTGCTGGACATGGAGGGAGAGGGGGCTCTGGATTTTTCAATGGTATTCTGAGTGAAGGTGGTCGCAGATATGGCAGTGCTGATCTTCCTTGTGAATTAGGTAGTGGAACTGAGGGTCCTAACAAATCTGATGGTTATGTGGCTGGTGGAGGAATGATAGGTTAGCGTTTTATAACTGCTTTCAAGTTTTAGTGTTCCAAAAGAGAGTAGTTTGCATTGACCGAAACAAATATCTTTTTACGCTTGGCCTGTTTGGTACCTGCTGAAATTTATGTCCAATGAATTCTTTTCTTGTGCCTGAAGGTCGTTGTTTCTTGTGTCATTATGCCACTCTGCTTTATTCACCAATATGATAACTTCAAAATATGCAGAAAATGTTCAGTTTTCTCAACTAACGAGGTTTGAATATGCATGCCAAAAACTTTAAAGATCTTTGTGTTTGATTCTGTAAGGAAATATAAGGGCTTGTAATCTTATTCTATTTTCTACATTTTTGTAGTGATTGGATCCAGACAGTGGCCGCTTCTAAGGCTGGACAATTATGGGTTTATTAGTGCTGATGGCCAAAGTTGTCACAAGTCAACTCGTAATAGTAACGGCACTCTCATTGGTGGGCTTGGTGGAGGTTCAGGTGGGACTATCCTTTTTTTTCTTCAAGCTCTCGCACTTGCAGAGAACTCCTCTTTATCTGTTCTTGGAGGATCCGGTGGATCTTTGGGTGGTGGTGGAGGTGGTGGTGGAAGAATTCATTTTCATTGGTCTAAGATAGCTAGTGGAGAAGAATATGTTCCACTTGCATTCGTCAATGGTGAAATGAACTTGAGGTAGGTCAAAACTTAAGATATCATATGCAGTTTTACATTGACGATTATATTATTTTGTTTCTCTCTTTTGGAGGATGCGAAGGTGTAGTAGATAACATTATAAATGTATCTGGAATCTCAACGTTTGGGCTTGCTTTTACTTTCAGTATATTCCTTTTGCCCTCTTTGGTTTGTGAAGCACAATTTTGTTTGGCTTTAATTATCGCTACAGTATCTGTAACTATCCCATTATCTCTCTCCTATTCTTTTAATTATGTTGGCGAGCCTCTGCACAATCTGTTAACTTCGTTAGCATTCTTTCTATGCAATACAAGCTTCTCTTATTTCCTCTACAGCTTTTATGTTTTCACACTTATTAACTTTTGGAATACCCAAGAAAACAAGATAGGGAAATATGTACCAGCAGAGTATGACAAGAAACCTCCGTTTCCGCGCTTGTTACATATCTAATTGAGTCCAACAGAAAAATAGAATAAAAAAATGCATACAACCATGTTCCTTGAGTAAA
Organism: Lippia alba; assembly: GCA_037834125.1. Taxonomy (NCBI): domain Eukaryota; kingdom Viridiplantae; phylum Streptophyta; class Magnoliopsida; order Lamiales; family Verbenaceae; genus Lippia; species Lippia alba. Next base: position 5,942,811 of record JBBMKE010000001.1, on the reverse strand, counting down.
TATTAAGTTGGTTTCTTTTCTTTAGGCTACGTGTGCTGTAGACTGTCTATGTAGTCTTTAATATCTTTTGGATTCTATCATATGCTTTAAGGATGTGATGGGGATTATGCTAGTAGTCTTTTAGTTTCCCATTTTCTTTTTTCTTAATATATTTCAGAATTCAATATGTCAACCTATTTACTACTTTAATAAAAAGTAGCAAGAAGGATCTCATAACATGATATTGCAGGTGGTGCATACTGAAATTTCATATATTAGCTTCTTAATGTCTTTTTTTTGTATGACAGTGGAGGGTCTGGGAGTGGAGATGGTCTTCGTGGGGAGAAGGGCACAATCACGGGAAAGAAGTGCCCCAAAGGCCTGTATGGTACATTCTGTACAGTATGTTCTTTGATCTCCTTGTCTTTTTTAAAGCTTTTGATCACTCATACTTGCATTCCTAAAAGAAGCAGAAAAGCACCGATAGGAAAGGATATACGACATGAAATGATTAATGCTTCCCTGATGTGGTGGTTATTTTTCTTTTCTTTCTTTAGCTCTTTTTTTGAGTTATTCTTAGTAGGAACTTGGTGTTTGTCTAGTTTTCTTTACTCCAAACATTTAGTTCTCCTTGGGCTTCTCCATCTTGGTTTGAGTTCTTCCCCCAAATGAGTGAAGGGTAAAACCAAGTAAAGTCATATAGAATTTAATTCAAGAAATTGTGCCCAGTTCTGACTTCAATTGGGAATAATGGATACTTGGGTTACATTTTGTTTTTAATAACTACAGTAGTCATCTTCATCTCCTTTTTGGGTCTACATCGGAGGCTTCCTAGAAAAAGTGGGATATTTTAGATGCATTCTTAACAGGAATCAGGCGCTCAACTAAACTTACATAGTTTATAGAGGTCAAGTTCTCATCCTATTATCAGGATTTGGTATAAAGCAACAACCTACTTGAAAATTAGCTCTACTGGAAATATTTCTGATCGTCTATACCATCTTTGCTATTTTTTCTTTGCCTGGGACATTACTTTTCTCGACATTTTGGTAATTAACTGTCTGCATCTGTCGTCTATGTTATAGGAATGCCCAGTTGGAACTTATAAAGATACTGTAGGATCTGATCCAAATCTTTGCAAACCTTGTTCCCTTGAGAGCCTTCCTGCTCGTGCTAATTTTGTATATGTAAGAGGTATTCTGATATGACTGATGCCAATTTCCATTTACTCTCTTTTCAGTGTGTAATATTAGTCGTATCTACTATTTGGTTTACCCATGTGACCATTGCTGCAGGTGGAGTAACCCAGTCAACTTGTCCTTATAAATGCATTTCTGAGAAGTACAGGACGCCAAAGTGCTATACACCTTTTGAGGAGCTGATATATACATTTGGAGGCCCCTGGCCATTTGCATTTCTATTGTTGTGTGTTGTCATGCTCTTAGCTCTAGTGTTAAGTACCCTGAGAATTAAATTGGTTGGATCAGGATGTTCTTATGATAGGGAAAGCTCAATCGAGCATCATGATGATCAACGTTCTCCTTATCTTCTTTCATTATCTGAGGTGAAGCATATTCCTACGTTGGCTTTGTTTAGTTACTCATGTGGTGAAATTACTCTTTGTTAAGCCTCTTATTCTTCCAGGTTCGTGGTGCCAAAGTAGAAGAAACTCAGACTCATGTGCATAGGATGTATTTTATGGGTCCCAATACATTCCGAGAACCCTGGCATCTTCCTTACTCACCCCCTGATGCGATATTTGAGATCGTGTAAGAATATATGTTTGGGTGTAGAATTTCTCACATGTTTAAAGATATTATATTCTTTGTATAACTCAGTTTATTGGTTGATTTTAGCTTACCCGATTCCAATATGCCATTGAATGTGTGCTTAAGTTATACTATATGAAATGGTTATGTTATGGTTGTCAAAGTTTGAAACCTTCCTAAAGTTACTTGTTCTCTATTAAAGAAAGTTCCTTGTCACCTTCTTCCCCCAGTAGTTGAACAATTAGATATTTGTTCTTGTTCATTAGTTGTTTTAAGTTGACAGCTTAGTTCTCAATAGCAAAACTGATAGTTTAGAAAGGAACATAAAATAAGAAGTATAATCTAACCATCCATGGTCTAAGATATCTTCAGTCACCAGCCTTTTCATTTTCATGCTTCAGGTATGAAGATGCTTTTAACAGATTTATTGATGAGATAAACTCCGTTGCTGCATATGAATGGTGGGAAGGGTCAGTACATAGCATACTTTCGATCCTTGCATATCCTTGTGCCTGGTCCTGGAAACAATGGCGTAGGAGGAAAAAAATTCATCGGCTTCAGGAGTTCGTCAAGTCTGAATATGACCATTCCTGTCTACGTTCTTGCAGATCCCGTGCTCTATACAAAGGAATGAAGGTTAGCTGTAACTTAATTAGCACGGAGTCTGATTCTTTAAGACAAGTTTTATAATTAATTATCAAGTAATTACATGATCAGCATGGATCTTTATTATGTTTATGTGTCTATACTATTCTGCAAGTATGCATGTCTATCGGTTCTGGTGTTATGTGGCCACATGTATGTATGTTTGTCCCTCCTGGTTATTTTTTATTTTATTAACCTTTGGTGATTCTCATCAGTTGTGACCAAAGACCCTATTGGAGAAAAAATTGACGTCTGTTTAAAGTCCGACTGATGCTATCATGTGTGGAAAGTGGAAATATTGATAATCTGTCTCCCACTGTGAGAGATTCCTAAAGCAGCATGGATTCATTTCTTCTAAGAGGAGTCGTGAAAGATTTCCTTATTAATAATGTCATGTAACAACTAATGGAACAACACAGCCTTCTTCTTCTTCAATTGTAGTGCTGTATTAATTTGTCTTAACTGTATGAAAGAGCTTTATCTACAATTGATAAAATACACCACAATCTGATAGCATGAGAATTATGGTCTCCTTGCTCATTTCGAGTAGTGTGACAATTTCACGCTGTCATATTCTAGTCTTACAGATTTCTGATCTATCAGATAATATGCGGAAATTATTGCAGGTTGGGGCAACACCTGATTTGATGCTTTGCTATATCGACTTTTTCCTTGGTGGTGATGAGAAACGCTTAGATGTCGTGACCAGTATTCATAAGAGATTTCCCATGCGAATTATTTTTGGTGGGGATGGAAGTTATATGTCTCCATATAATCTGTACAGTGACACATTATTGACAAATCTCATTGCTCAGGTAAAACTTGGATGTCTGACTTCTGCTTTATCTGTACGGATACGAGATATAGCATTCATAGATTTCAGTATAAAACAGCACTTATATTCCTTGAAAAAGGATATATCTGCATTACCGTCTAATGCATATTAGATTTTTTACATTTCAGCATGTACCTTCAACCGTCTGGAATCGCTTGGTGGCTGGTTTAAATGCTCAGTTGAGGACTGTGAGGCATGGATCTATGCGAACAGCTTTGGTTCCTGTTATCAATTGGCTGATGACTCATGGCAAACCCCAGCTCGAGTTTCATGGGGTAAAAGTTGAGCTTGGTTGGTTCCAAGCCACATCTACTGGTTATTATCAGTTGGGCCTATTGGTTGTGGCTGGTGACTATAGTCTTCACGATCTTCATAATTCTGAGTATCTGGACATGGGTGATGCATCATCCAGGTAGTACAATATGATTCCATATAGCTTGCTTAATTGAAATATGTGTTGGAAAGTTCAAGAGAGAAAAGGACCTTTAGGCTGATATACATCTGATAAAATTGTGTGTAATCCCTGAGATATTCAGTATTGGTTTGTAGATATTAAAAAGAACTTCTAGGCTGTGTCACAAATCCACCAGAAAAATACATTTTTCTTCCAATAAAAGAATTCTCCAGCTAACTTGGTCAGAAAATTCTCTGCCCTCTTAACAGAAATTGCTGAAGCCTTGCATATATTCAGCATAACAGTCAATTATAAGCTCTTCCTTTACATGTGCTAATGTTAATCTGGTGTCTCAGTTGATACTGAGTTGTAATTTTATTTCACTAGTTGTTTACAGAAAGCGTGTTGTAGCTCTACCATTCATATGCTGCCTTATTGTTTTAATTTGTCTATGTTTCATCAAGGGGAGACAGTAAAGATGTAAAACCTACTTACTATTGCATCTCACCATTTTTTCTCCTTACAATCTTCAGAAGCTTCGCTGCACCGGCACAAAACAGTGTCAATCATGCGGAAGAGAATCAGGTTTATGCTAGTCATGTATTGTCCCGTAAAAAGATTACTGGTGGCTTGAATGGTGGTATTATAAATGAAGCTACATTGAAATCGCTAGGCTATAAGAGGGACTTTTTCTTCCCCTTTTCTCTGTTGCTGCTTAATACTCGCCCTGTTGGCAGACAGGTAATTAAAGTTTATAATATACTGGTTGGAATGATGTTCACCATTTGACATTTGCTTACTGTGTTTCAGGATACTGTACAGCTTTTCATTACTATCATGCTCTTGGCCGACCTTTTTGTCACACTACTTATGCTGTTTCTGTTCTACTGGTTATCTCTTGGGGCTTTCCTTGCCGTACTACTTATCCTCCCTCTATCATTGCTATCTCCCTTTCCAGCTGGCCTGAATGCCTTGTTCACTAATGGCCCTAGGAGAGCTTCACTGGCTCGTGTTTATGCCTTGTGGAATGCTAGCTCATTCTCCAACATCGTAAGTAATACTATGCACTGAATTAATGATGGATGGTTTCAAATTTCACCCACTCAACAAAATAAATAAGCACTTATTGAGTCAATTAATAATATGCTTCTGACTGTACTAATTTAATCAGGCCTACAAACATAGTGAGGAATTAGTATATGCTTTCCATGTGTTTTTGGTTTAAGATTTGTACTATTAGTTACTTCATTAGCTTCTTAAACTGCAGCCATGTTAGTTTGTCCGGATGGCTGAGTTTATTGGTTCCATCTTAAATCCACAAAGCCAATACTTTATATGATAAAGGAAATTGTCGATCATGCAATTCTCGCAGCCGGGATTTGAGACTGCTGGTACTTTTAAGCTTCTGTAAAACGTATTTCTAGTGAAAGCTTAGATACTAGTACTTCTTACTAATTTATTCTCCAAATAACATGTGAAAAGTATTTGGACTGGGATGTAGAGCAGCACTTTCTGCAAGTAAATTATTTGTGGTGCAACTTTGCAAGTTGTGGTTTTACCAAAAGTAATTCTTATAGAGGATTTGAACATAAAAGTGTTTAAAGTTTTACACTTACTTCGCGCCTTCGCCCTGCTTTGGTTATTTGATGGCAACATTTTGTGAATTTTGCAGGTTGTGGCATTTATATGTGGCCTGATTCATTATGTGGTAACCTCTGCGCATATTCCTGAAGATCCAAATACTTGGCATTCAAGGTGAGTTCCATTCCTGATTCATTATGTGGTAACTGGTAGCCCTTGTAAATGTCTCGGGCCTTGAGTTTTACAAAATGCGCAATTTTAAGTAACGAGCATTTAGTTTGGTATACTGTTGAGGATATATGGTCTTCCTTTGGTACCCCTTAAGATGGGAAGTAAATCATACAATGAGTGACCAAAGGGGAAACATGATTTGCTACTAATATAAAGAATTTCAAAAAACTTTTCAATTATGTGGATTCACAGAAAAGAAGAATAAATGACATAAATATGTTCCGTGACTCTGAACGATACATGCATGTGTCATGATAGATTGATTGCTTTAAACTTGCACTGTCTCCAGGGAAGATGACAAATGGTGGCTTTTGCCCACAATTCTGGTGTTATTCAAGGCGGTTCAAGCTCGATTTGTGGATTGGAACATTGCAAATATAGAAGTCAATGACCTCTCTCTCTTCAGTCCTGATCCCGACACCTTTTGGGCATATGAATCTTTTACTTGATAAAGCCTCTCCCATAAAAGGCTAAGTCGATCTACTCACACTTGTGCAGAAAACCGAATTTCGTGGTGTACATATATCCCTGCAGAACAATGACCGACTTTGTGCATACTATTTGTGTATAGGTAGGTTGATTAATTCTTTCAAAGTTGATTTGTAGTCGTAATAGATAGAATAAGATTACATAGTTTTGCTAGTGAGATCATTGTGAAGGCAGGTTTTGATACAGTATAGTCTTGTCAACCCAACAGGACTCATCTAAATATTGTTGGGAGTTTTGTGATTCCAGTTTTTGTTCCTCGAATAGCATACGACTGAGTGGTATTTCAAATATGTTACTTTCCATTGATTTTTGTTGTCACCTATCCCTCGAAATGCTTCATTTCCTTGGTTCTTTGCTGCAACCTATTCTGTTATTCGGCGGTCAGGGAAATCTAAATTTGGCATCTCATATAAACCTCATTCCTGAGATCGTCATCTTTTTAACCTTACTGAAAAATTGCCGCTGATACCACAGTAACTGATAATGACGATACCAATTCTGTGTGAAAGTGTGTCCATTCAGGCTTCCCAGCATGAATAGGTTTTACTGCTGATACAAGTAATAAGAGGACATAGCAATATTCTGTCGCAGTCTACCGCTGGAACATGCGACAGAAACTCGAACGTAATGCACGGCCAACATATGATTCAAAAACATTCGATAGTGATCAAGATTTGAACCAGAAACATTCGATAGTGCTCAATGATTCAAAAACATTCGATAGTGATCAAGATTTGAACCAAAAACATTCGATAGTGCTCAAGATTTGAACCGGAAAGCTTGGCCCTCGTACAAGGAGGGGCCTTTGTGTAATTACAGTTAACCTTCCTCTTGCAGTAGCTATAGGTATAGTTTGCCAAAGCAATAAATATAACATGGGACAGGAAAATCTCAAACTGTTAAAGAATTTCATGTACATTCAAATGGTTCAAATGCCTCAGTCCCCAAGTTAGGGGTGAAAGAAAAAGAATCTACAATGAGCAACCAATATGAAACCAAGCATGATACAAGAACAGCAGCCATTCCCACAATTAGCAACGGAACACCATTTCCTGAGTCTTCAATCGATCCGTACCAGAAATCAACAATCTGTCGTGAAAAAGATCGACTCGTCCAAAAGCATTCGTCCCAGGAGGGCAATCCAATGCAGCTTCCAGAATCCGATGGTGGATCCCGTGCGAGTCAACCGAATAACCACCCTTGTGATCGTGGCCAGACAAACAGACCTTAACACAGTTATATCTATGAATCACATCCATCACTTCATTGTAGTTCCACAAAAGGGCTTCATTAGAAGAAGCCTGAGGATCCAACGGTATGTGGCAGCAAATCACAACCGTCTGATTCAGCTTCGTCGAATCCTCCAGAACACGATCCAGCCATTCAATCTGATCTTTCCCTACTGCACCGTTGAACATGAGAAACCTTCTATCTCTCCCAATGAGCCCGTTGGGACTATTCTTATCAGAATTCGGATTTCTCTCCCAGAGGAAATCAACGGCCTTGATCGTGTGGGGATGATCTTTCCCCCAACCGATGGCACTGACATCATAACCATCAAGAACCACAAAACGGAATTCAGGGATCGGGGAGAAATCATAATATGCATGGTTTTCGCTGCTCAAAATGTTGAGCGCGGGGAGTAATGTCTCCCGCGGGAGATTGTATAAACAGTGGTTGCCTATCAGGTGATATACGGGGCCTTTGAAGAAACTGAATTCGTCGATTATCTTCTTAACTGCTGCCAGAGATTGGTCCTTCGGGCAGAATCCATCTACAATGTCACCAAAGTTGATAGCAAACTTTAAGTTGTCTTGATTCCATTGTTGTACTGCTCGTTGCAACACTTGAGTGCTGTGCCTGTAGTATCGCGGGACGCCGAGAAACGAGCTGCCATCGGGGATGTCGGCGTACTGGATATCGGTTATTACACCGAAGGAAAGTAATGGTTGGCTTGATCCTTGTATGTTAGCATGACCATTTTCATGACCCATTTGAAATCCTGGAAAATGGAGATGATGAAGCATCAATAAGCCGTGCTTCTAAGAATGATCAGAACATAATTAATTCTTCCATGAAATATTATGCTTCAAATGTGTCAACTATTCAACATATCAACCTCAACAATTCGTATCAGAACAAGAAATAAGGATTCAAGCAAATTCCAAAAAAAAAAAAAAAAACCCTAAAACCATCAAGATCGGATCACAATCCCCAAACCAAAAATAACAACCATGTTCTTGACATTTTTACAAACAATTCCACCTCACATTGCCCCATCGCAAGAACATGACGAAAATACGCATGCACACAAATACCTCAAAACCTCCGATGCACCAACCCTCCTAAAATTACCATTTTGGCGTGTGCAGTGTCGTGTCCCACACTTCCTCACGTACAAAATTTAAGAAAACTTTGTGTTTCTCTACTCGTATCATATCGTGTCCATGTTAATGTGTCCGCATATGCGCATCATAGCTCAAAACTATATATATACGAATCGGACGACGTACCTTTGTACAGAAACTCAAATCACCGTCTGTATTTCTAACGGAGAGTTTACGGTGGCGAAGGCCGGCGGCGGCGGTGGCCTGCGGCGGAGAATACAGTTATAAAGAATGTGGAATGTTGTTCCTCAATACGTGCCGAGCAGTTTGGTCGGTTACCTAATTGATCTCTTTTTTTATTGCAACAGAATTACAGAATTGTGTTTGTGTTTATGTACCTTTGATTGATTATGAGGAAAAGACTCGATTTCGTAATCTTATATTTATTTTATTTGGTACAGATCTGTTGTCTTAAATACCAACTTTTTTAGTTGGAATAAATATAAACAGTTACGATATTTAAAGAACAATAATTATTTAAAAATAATTATGCAACACGTAACGTTCTTTTATTTTTTCATAAATAACGGTGGAAAATTAAGTTAGAATTTATGAGATGTGGTGCTGTTGTTATCACGACAGTTTTAATAGTTGAATTGTAACTAATGTATAGTTCTATTAATCTGACTAACTTGGTTTACATTTATTGGATTTTTTTGGTGCCAACGAAGAAGATTACTTATATCTATGATTTTTGTTATTAAAGTACTTTTATAACTTCTCATTTATTCCGAAGGAAAAAGATATATTAGGAGAACTGGCATTTTTGTTTTTTATTTTTGGTTAATAATGTTTATTATAACGTATTAAATTAACTTTGCCCCTCAAATAATTAAAAATCGGATTTGTTTAGATTGAAATATGCAATCTTATCCCTCCTTTTATATAAGATTGTTTTTTGTCTTATTTTTTCCCTTTATATAAGATTGTGAAGTAATATAAACACATAATTGTTAGGGAAACGTGAAAGATGGAATAGATATAAAAAGATAAGCTCTTTTCTTAGGTTTTGTTGCTTGCTTATGTTTACCTCCAAAATATGTGTTAGGCCTCAATATATTTCAATATTTTTAGAGGAAAAATAACTTATTTCATGTATTATAACCATTTTTTCAATATTTTATTTGAATTTTTAAATATTTTAAATTGTATCCGTACTTTCTAAAAGTTTTTAAATTATCATTTGTGCTTTTTAAAAAATTTAAATTTTCAATCATTTACGCGTTAATGCGTGACTCATTTTTCATAAAAAATTATTAATTTTTCGCCGTAATAAAGAGAGTAAGGAGTAAGTTGTTTTTCCCTCGTATTATTATTAATCTCACCTAAACATTTGCTATGGTGCGGATATTGGGACAACTTTGAAAATACTATATCTTGGGATATTTATGTGCGAATAAAATGTCTATCACGTAACCAACAAGAACATGCCGCCTAGAGTTTATTCCACCATGGCTACCTTAAATCCTCGAGAATCTGATAAACACAACAAATAACACGAAGGCGTTCCTCATTCCTTGAGCACGGGAGAATTCACAACGGCCACCCGTCGGGCTCATATTCCAGGGGATCAGCCAATGGGGTCAAACTCCGTCTCTATCTCTCGACCCTCTCATACCCTTCAAAAACGTCCAGTACACTTTGACGCTTCACACTAAACCATACAAGCTCTGCCACCATCTTTTGTGCCACTTTGCAGACCTACAGATGCTTTCTAGGACAATATTCGTTATACCTATCAGTAGTTGATTTACGGAAAGACTCTTGTCTTATTCCTGTATAAGCTATGGAAGCTTAATCACATTGGTAAGCAATCCTGATCATTTTTCTCTCTAAGCTCACTTTGATCTCCATATAAGGTATACCAATTTGAGAGTCGGAGAGTCAAAACTCAACTTTCCCCCATTTTTCCCCAATTTGGTTGTCTAACGTGTGTGTCCTAAAAGGAAATGACGGCTCGGTGAAAGCCAACTTCCATACCTTACGAGCCCTCACCGCTCGACATACTCCCACTAAATACAAATTCAAAATAATTATGCAATAATCAAATTACACAGGGTCAGATATTATTTTGTCGAGTTATTTACACCATACCCCATGTATTAGGTCAAATGAGCAAAAAAAAGTTGTGTTACAAAAATTAACACAAAAAAATCTGTATTTTTAAAATATTTACATGGAAAACCCTGAAAATTTCTGGTGTTGGGCACATGCTAAAAGCGCGATTAGAACATTAATTTTCTCTATTTATTGGATGTGAAATTACTAACTTACCTTTTATATTCTGATATACGTCATCTCACCTCTCTCTATAGCCTTTTTTATTTTATTTTTATAGTATTTTTTTTACAAGCCGTTTTTATACTTGTTTATAGAGTTCTTCAAGCAATTATTTTGTACAGGGTCTCTGTGCATATAAAAGAGTATTGAACATGCTTGTTTATAGGGTTCTTCATGCAATTTTCATTTTATACAGGGTCTTTGTGCATATAGAAAAGTATTAAACAATATAGAGAGATGTGAGATAATGTATGATAAATAGAGAAAATTAGTGTTCTAGTCGCGTTTTTAGCACGTGTCCAACACCAAAAAATTTCAAGATCCATCAGGCAAATATTTTGAGAACGCAATTTTTTATGTTACTTTTTATAGCACGTGATTATTTTTGCCCATTTCACCCTTTGTCTGTATAGCCGTGTTCTTATAGTTTTGCATTTGTGCCCGTACATCATTTATATCTCACATGTAATGCACCTCCACCACCAAGTGGTGTAACTTAACAATTCGGCGCTATACTAGCTTCCTCAGAAATTTCGAGTTCGAGTTTCTGAAAACGCAACTACCATTGATAGGGAAAATTTTACACCCTAAGTGATCCGTCCGAACTCGATCATATAAAAATGAGCTATAGAACCTAAAAAAATTGTAATGCACCTCAAGAGTGTATGGCAAGATGGCAACGCCACGAGGCCCATATGTTGGGGGAATACGGTATTTCAGCGGATATGACTGGGAATTCATTTAATTAACAAGTCTATGGTTATAGTAGCTCGTTTAGCACTCCAAAAAAAAATTGTTACACGGCTTGTGCGATCTTTCCACAAACTTGCAAACAGATTCGGAATTTGTCATCTTATTAATAATTTTTACTAGTCATGTTTCGATTTATTAGTATTAACAGTTTCCACGTCATTCTCTATTGTGAATTAGGAGGGAAAAAAAAATGAAAAAACCAATTAAAATACATTAAAATTTAAGTTCACCACTGTTTTTGCCACCTACCAAGTAAGAGTACAACAAGACAAACGTTTCGATTGGTTCCAATCAAGTTACTGCTCATCCATCATATCACATAACAAGATCTGGAATACAACCATCGCAGTAGGCGATGGTTCTTGAAGAAATTACAAGTCAACAGAGAAGTGACCGAAAAATCAGAGAGCTCGGACTCCAGTGCTATTTACACCATTGCTGGAGGGGTACATATTGCCACCATTCCTCAATAGAACTCGGCATTATTTTCAGTGCTCGGGTGATGCACCCCATCCCCTGGTCACAAACTATGCATTGCATAACCTTCCCTGGCAACATACCCCGAACTGGTTTCAGGATCAAACTAGTTTTAGTACCTCCTTAAATGATCCCTGGTAAAGAAAGGGTGTCTCAAGGCTTCCCGCGCTGACATCCTTTCTGAAGGGTCGTATCTTAGAAGACCTTGTAAAAGATGAATAAGATCTCCAGCAGAGTGATCAACATGTTGCATAATTAAATTCTGGAGTCTGGGCAATTTCAACACAGCTTTAATGCTTTCTCTGGA